>CM045454.1:35620794-36024663 GCA_024666655.1 Dascyllus trimaculatus | reverse complement strand
AAACCTAACCACGCCTAACCTTAAACTCGAGGCCTACGCCTAAACCTAACCACGCCTAACCTTAAACTCGAGGCCTACGCCTAAACCTAACCACGCCTAACCTTAAACTCGGGGCCTACGCCTAAACCTCACCATTAGTCCTAGCTACTAATCCTAACCTAACCCTCATCCTAACCCTAACCCTAACCACTCCTCCTAAAGCTAACTTAACCTGAACGCCTAACCCTAACCAATAAGCCTGGATCTAATCCTGATCCTGACACTAATCCTAACCCTAACCAGTTGCTCTGAACCTAATTCTAAAACCTAACCTTAACACAGGATTTTCTCCACGGCTCTCCTCCACCACTCCTCCACGGCAGTGGTCGAGGGGGAGGAGGCAGAGCGCCAACGCCTCGTCAGGCACACGGGGTGGCTGAGGTCCCCACCGACCCACCACCCCAAGCTCTGTCTCCATCCTCCTCACCACCAACAACAACAAAGGATTTTCTCCACGGCTCTCCTCACCACCAGCAACAACAAAGGATTTTCTCCATCGCTCTCCTCCCGCCACTCCTCCACGACGGTGGTTGGGTGGGGGGAGGCAGAGCGCAAAGCCCCGTCCGGCACACGGGGTGGTAGAGGTCCCCACAGACCCTCCACCCCAAGCTCTGTCTCCATCCTTTCCTCCACCATCATCAACAACGAATCCAAGCTCTCCACCAATCAACAACGTCTGATCCATCACTCTCCCTCGCTCTCCTCCCGCCACTCCTCCACGACGGTGGTTGGGTGGGGGGAGGCAGAGCGCAAAGCCCCGTCCGGCACACGGGGTGGTAGAGCTCCCCACAGACCCTCCACCCCAAGCTCTGTCTCCATCCTTTCCTCCACCGTCATCAACAACGAATCCAAGCTCTCCACCAGTCAACAACGTCTGATCCATCACTCTCCCTCGCTCTCCTCCCGCCACTCCTCCACGATGGTGGTTGGGTGGGGGGAGGCAGAGCGCAAAGCCCCATCCGGCACATGGGGTGGCAGAGGTCCCCACAGACCCTCCACCCCAAGCTCTGTCTCCATCCTTTCCTCCACCATCATCAACAACAAGGGATTTCCTCCACGGCTCTCCTCCACCACTCCTCCACGACGCTGGTCGAGTGGGAGGGGGCAGAGCGCCAACGCCTCGTCAGGCACACGGGGTGGCTGAGGTCCCCACCGACCCACCACCCCAAGCTCTGTCTCCATCCTCCTCACCATCAACAACGTTAGCACAGCTTCCTCCTAAAGAAACACCAAAAATGGGTCCAATTAACCCCAAATGTTGGAAAAAAAACCTACCTTAAACCACTTCCTGGAAAGGTTAAAGATTTCAAAAAATTTTTTAAAAACTCTCCACCACAGAATAATAACCCACTAGGGAGGGAATGGTAAGATATACTTGACCGGGCCGGAGCCTCCATAGCGACGTGCGACGGCCAGTGCATTGCCTTTGGCTCCCCATGCTCAACTACCCAGTCGGTGGACGAGGTAGGGGGGGCCATCGAGATAGTATTCACAAACCTAACCCAGCCAGTGCCAACGGACAGCATGACCTCTGTAAAACCCACACAAGTGTCTTACCAATATCCCTCCTTTAGAAAAGACTGAAGACATGTGATGAGAAAGATGCATAAAATCCTAATAGAAAGAAAAAAACAAATTCACCATTGTGAGAATAATTATGGATGACATCCCATTAGGAAGAAGAAACCAAACTCACCTATTGTGTCAATAATTATGCATAACATCCCATTTGGAAGAAGAAACCAAACTTACCTATTGTGTCAATAATTATGCATAACATACCATTATGGAAAAGAAACCAAACCTACCTTTTGTGGCAGTAATTATGCATAACATACCATTATGGAAAAGAAACCAAACTCACCTATTGTGTCAATAATTATGCATAACATACCATTATGGAAAAGAAACCAAACTCACCTATTGTGTCAATAATTATGCATAACATACCATTATGGAAAAGAAACCAAACCTACCTTTTGTGGCAATAATTATGCATAACATCCCATTTGGAAGAAGAAACCAAACCTACCTTTTGTGGCAATAATTATGCATAACATACCATTATGGAAAAGAAACCAAACTCACCTATTGTGTCAATAATTATGCATAACATACCATTATGGAAAAGAAACCAAACTCACCTATTGTGTCAGGAATTATGCATAACATCCCATTTGGAAGAAGAAACCAAACCTACCTTTTGTGGCAATAATTATGCATAACATACCATTATGGAAAAGAAACCAAACTCACCTATTGTGTCAATAATTATGCATAACATACCATTATGGAAAAGAAACCAAACTTACCTTTTGTGACAATAATTATGCATAACATCCCATTTGGAAAAAGAAACCAAACTCACCTATTGTGTCAATAATTATGCATAACATACCATTATGAAGAAGAAACCAAACTTACCTTTTGTGACAATAATTATGCATAACATACCTTTATGAAGAAGAAATCAAACTTACCTTTTGTGACAATAATTATGCATAACATACCATTATGAAGAAGAAACCAAACTTACCTTTTGTGACAATAATTATGCATAACATACCTTTATGAAGAAGAAACCAAACTTACCTTTTGTGACAATAATTATGCATAACATACCTTTATGAAGAAGAAACCAAACTTACCTTTTGTGACAATAATTATGCATAACATACCTTTATGAAGAAGAAACCAAACTTACCATTTGTGAC
Source organism: Dascyllus trimaculatus (assembly GCA_024666655.1). Classification (NCBI taxonomy): domain Eukaryota; kingdom Metazoa; phylum Chordata; class Actinopteri; family Pomacentridae; genus Dascyllus; species Dascyllus trimaculatus. The sequence continues at coordinate 36,021,910 of CM045454.1, read as the reverse complement.
AATAATTATGCATAACATACCTTTATGAAGAAGAAACCAAACTTACCTTTTGTGACAATAATTATGCATAACATACCATTATCAAGAAGAAACCAAATTCACCATTGGGAGCATAATTATACATGAAATCCCACTTGGGCATAAAACAGGACGTATTTCCACCTGGAACAGCTGACTGCAACAAGTCTGTGACCTTTGACCTCAGTAATTCACAGTAGACTCTCAATAAATAAAACCAGGATAACAAATAATGACAAAATTCATGTAAACCTCGTTAGGACAATTTCAACATGGGGCAGGATTACCGGTGGAGAGAGGACAGTAAAAATTGCAGCTACCTGGGGCTCAATGATCCACTCCATACGGTGCTTTTGGACGTGACCAAAAGAGTCCTCTACAACCCCACACGTCAGGTTCACGCTGATCAAAACCAGGAGAAGAACAACAACATATGGATAAGCAGAAATCGGAATTAAAACAGAGGATTAATAACCAGGAGAAACAATGACAACTCACTGAGACCCACTTGAGAGAAAATGGATGCATAAAACAGAATCGCCAGCAGAGGGAGCCATCCCACCGTGTAACTAATGGTGGGATGTGAGGAATGATGGGAGATTGAGTCCCACATGGCCTCACATACAGAATCACAGTCTGCAGCCCTCTGGTGGCATCGGTTGGAAATTACACTTATTAGAGACACACTTCCTGACCAGATGCATTCTGGGAGGACAAAATTTACAACTTTATAGGCTTTTACACAATTTACCACAAACTTTATACAGCTTAAATGTCTAAAAACATAATGTATAATCATACAGCTTCCCTTTAAAAGTAAATAAGAACATTATTTTATACAAAACCGTGACCCCAAACAGATGATGATTTTCAATATAACACACAGGATTTCACTTGTACAAACTTTCCAGACCTGGAAACTATAAATTTATGATACCTGGGGTCACGCGGTGCACTGAGGCACAGGTACTAATTAGAACTTTAGTAATTAATATTTTATATTTTAATATTTAATGTTTAAGCTTTTATATTTTAATATTTAATGTTGAAGTTTTAATATTAAAATCTTAACATTAACCTTAATATCTAAAATGTCAAACTTTAATAACCAAAAATTAGATCATTAAAATGCTATTATATTAGCTCCGCCGTTGCCTGACGACCACAGAGGATTCCTGACAACCACAGAAACTACCAGCGATCAGAGAGAATCCCTGACAACCACAGAGAACACCCAACTCTTCAAGCCTGACTGGGCAGATCGTGGTAACCTAACGGTGTTAACAACCGATCAAACCCGATCAGGCGGTAAGTATTACCTTGATTCACCTACACTCACACTTAACTCTTCCAAACCACCGAACAATGGAGCGACTCCTCTGGTACCTGCAAACGTGACTGAAAAAGTGAGCTCACTAAAATGATAATAGCCTCCTTCTTTAACAAAATCCCACTTTGCGCGTCTCAAAAAATTAGAATTGAATACAAAAACTCGACTTTTAGCTGAACTAGAACTGTAACTCCAAAATATTATCAAAACTTTAGCTAAAATATAGGAACCTTAAATCCAATTGGCTATGGGACACACCCTGAGATTTGATCAACCTCAGGGGGGCCGTCCTTGGGTGAGAGTGTCTAGTGGTAATGGCCGAAACACTCTGTGATCCTAAGGTGCACTACTGATGATGTGTCCCACCATTTAGCTTCTTAAAACTTAGCCTTAGGGGCAAATAATTGGCTTCCAAGATCTAGGCTGGCCGAAATAGAGACCACTACTAGAATTAAACTTCCTAAAATAGACCTTACTTCTCAAAATTAGTTTAGCTTCCCTAAATTAACCAAAACACCACAAATTTAGCCACGCCTAACCTTAAACTCGGATTCTACGCCTAAACCTAACCACGCCTAACCTTAAACTCGGATCTTACGCCTAAACCTAACCACGCCTAACCTTAAACTCGAGGCCTACGCCTAAACCTAACCACGCCTAACCTTAAACTCGAGGCCTACGCCTAAACCTAACCACGCCTAACCTTAAACTCGGGGCCTACGCCTAAACCTCACCATTAGTCCTAGCTACTAATCCTAACCTAACCCTCATCCTAACCCTAACCCTAACCACTCCTCCTAAAGCTAACTTAACCTGAACGCCTAACCCTAACCAATAAGCCTGGATCTAATCCTGATCCTGACACTAATCCTAACCCTAACCAGTTGCTCTGAACCTAATTCTAAAACCTAACCTTAACACAGGATTTTCTCCACGGCTCTCCTCCACCACTCCTCCACGGCAGTGGTCGAGTGGGAGGAGGCAGAGCGCCAACGCCTCGTCAGGCACACGGGGTGGCTGAGGTCCCCACCGCCCCACCACCCCAAGCTCTGTCTCCATCCTCCTCACCACCAACAACAACAAAGGATTTTCTCCACGGCTCTCCTCACCACCAACAACAACAAAGGATTTTCTCCATCGCTCTCCTCCCGCCACTCCTCCACGACGGTGGTTGGGTGGGGGGGGGCAGAGCGCAAAGCCCCGTCCGGCACACGGGGTGGTAGAGGTCCCCACAGACCCTCCACCCCAAGCTCTGTCTCCATCCTTTCCTCCACCATCATCAACAACGAATCCAAGCTCTCCACCAATCAACAACGTCTGATCCATCACTCTCCCTCGCTCTCCTCCCGCCACTCCTCCACGACGGTGGTTGGGTGGGGGGAGGCAGAGCGCAAAGCCCCGTCCGGCACGCGGGGTGGTAGAGGTCCCCACAGACCCTCCACCCCAAGCTCTGTCTCCATCCTTTCCTCCACCGTCATCAACAACGAATCCAAGCTCTCCACCAGTCAACAACGTCTGCTCCATCACTCTCCCTCGCTCTCCTCCCGCCACTCCTCCACGATGGTGGTTGGGTGGGGGGAGGCAGAGCGCAAAGCCCCACCCGGCACATGGGGTGGCAGAGGTCCCCACAGACCCTCCACCCCAAGCTCTGTCTCCATCCTTTCCTCCACCATCATCAACAACAAGGGATTTCCTCCACGGCTCTCCTCCACCACTCCTCCACGGCGCTGGTCGAGTGGGAGGGGGCAGAGCGCCAACGCCTCGTCAGGCACACGGGGTGGCTGAGGTCCCCACCGACCCACCACCCCAAGCTCTGTCTCCATCCTCCTCACCATCAACAACGTTAGCACAGCTTCCTCCTAAAGAAACACCAAAAATGGGTCCAATTAACCCCAAATGTTGAAAAAAAAACCTACCTTAAACCACTTCCTGGAAAGGTTAAAGATTTCAAAAAATTTTTTAAAAACTCTCCACCACAGAATAATAACCCACTAGGGAGGGAATGGTAAGATATACTTGACCGGGCCGGAGCCTCCATAGCGACGAGCGACGGCCAGTGCATTGCCTTTGGCTCCCCATGCTCAACTACCCAGTCGGTGGACGAGGTAGGGGGGGCCATCGAGATAGTATTCACAAACCTAACCCAGCCAGTGCCAACGGACAGCATGACCTCTGTAAAACCCACACAAGTGTCTTACCAATATCCCTCCTTTAGATAAGACTGAAGACATGTGATGAGAAAGATGCATAAAATCCTAATAGAAAGAAAAAAACAAATTCACCATTGTGAGAATAATTATGGATGACATCCCATTAGGAAGAAGAAACCAAACTCACCTATTGTGTCAATAATTATGCATAACATCCCATTAGGAAGAAGAAACCAAACTTACCTTTTGTGACAATAATTATGCATAACATACCATTATGGAAAAGAAACCAAACCTACCTTTTGTGGCAGTAATTATGCATAACATACCATTATGGAAAAGAAACCAAACTCACCTATTGTGTCAATAATTATGCATAACATACCATTATGGAAAAGAAACCAAACTCACCTATTGTGTCAATAATTATGCATAACATACCATTATGGAAAAGAAACCAAACCTACCTTTTGTGGCAATAATTATGCATAACATCCCATTTGGAAGAAGAAACCAAACCTACCTTTTGTGGCAATAATTATGCATAACATACCATTATGGAAAAGAAACCAAACTCACCTATTGTGTCAATAATTATGCATAACATACCATTATGGAAAGGAAACCAAACTCACCTATTGTGTCAGGAATTATGCATAACATCCCATTTGGAAGAAGAAACCAAACCTACCTTTTGTGGCAATAATTATGCATAACATACCATTATGGAAAAGAAACCAAACTCACCTATTGTGTCAATAATTATGCATAACATACCATTATGGAAAAGAAACCAAACTTACCCTTTTGTGACAATAATTATGCATAACATCCCATTTGGAAAAAGAAACCAAACTCACCTATTGTGTCAATAATTATGCATAACATACCATTATGAAGAAGAAACCAAACTTACCTTTTGTGACAATAATTATGCATAACATACCTTTATGAAGAAGAAATCAAACTTACCTTTTGTGACAATAATTATGCATAACATACCATTATGAAGAAGAAACCAAACTTACCTTTTGTGACAATAATTATGCATAACATACCTTTATGAAGAAGAAACCAAACTTACCTTTTGTGACAATAATTATGCATAACATACCATTATGAAGAAGAAACCAAACTTACCTTTTGTGACAATAATTATGCATAACATACCATTATGAAGAAGAAACCAAACTTACCTTTTGTGACAATAATTATGCATAACATACCTTTATGAAGAAGAAACCAAACTTACCTTTTGTGACAATAATTATGCATAACATACCTTTATGAAGAAGAAACCAAACTTACCTTTTGTGACAATAATTATGCATAACATACCATTATGAAGAAGAAACCAAACTTACCTTTTGTGACAATAATTATGCATAACATACCATTATCAAGAAGAAACCAAATTCACCATTGGGAGCATAATTATACATGAAATCCCACTTGGGCATAAAACAGGACGTATTTCCACCTGGAACAGCTGACTGCAACAAGTCTGTGACCTTTGACCTCAGTAATTCACAGTAGACTCTCAATAAATAAAACCAGGATAACAAATAATGACAAAATTCATGTAAACCTCGTTAGGACAATTTCAACATGGGGCAGGATTACCGGTGGAGAGAGGACAGTAAAAATTGCAGCTACCTGAGGCTCAATGATCCACTCCATACGGTGCTTTTGGACGTGACCAAAAGAGTCCTCTACAACCCCACACGTCAGGTTCACGCTGATCAAAACCAGGAGAAGAACAACAACATATGGATAAGCAGAAATCGGAATTAAAACAGAGGATTAATAACCAGGAGAAACAATGACAACTCACTGAGACCCACTTGAGAGAAAATGGATGCATAAAACAGAATCGCCAGCAGAGGGAGCCATCCCACCGTGTAACTAATGGTGGGATGTGAGGAATGATGGGAGATTGAGTCCCACATGGCCTCACATACAGAATCACAGTCTGCAGCCCTCTGGTGGCATCGGTTGGAAATTACACTTATTAGAGACACACTTCCTGACCAGATGCATTCTGGGAGGACAAAATTTACAACTTTATAGGCTTTTACACAATTTACCACAAACTTTATACAGCTTAAATGTCTAAAAACATAATGTATAATTATACAGCTTCCCTTTAAAAGTAAATAAGAACATTATTTTATACAAAACCGTGACCCCAAACAGATGATGATTTTCAATATAACACACAGGATTTCACTTGTACAAACTTTCCAGACCTGGAAACTATAAATTTATGATACCTGGGGTCACGCGGTGCACTGAGGCACAGGTACTAATTAGAACTTTAGTAATTAATATTTTATATTTTAATATTTAATGTTTAAGCTTTTATATTTTAATATTTAATGTTGAAGTTTTAATATTAAAATCTTAACATTAATACTTTGAATGATAACATGTGGAATCTTAAACCTATAAGTTTTAAACCTTAATATCTAAAATGTCAAACTTTAATAACCAAAAATTAGATCATTAAAATGCTATTATATTAGCTCCGCCGTTGCCTGACGACCACAGAGGATTCCTGACAACCACAGAAACTACCAGCGATCAGAGAGAATCCCTGACAACCACAGAGAACACCCAACTCTTCAAGCCTGACTGGGCAGATCGTGGTAACCTAACGGTGTTAACAACCGATCAAACCCGATCAGGCGGTAAGTATTACCTTGATTCACCTACACTCACACTTAACTCTTCCAAACCACCGAACAATGGAGCGACTCCTCTGGTACCTGCAAACGTGACTGAAAAAGTGAGCTCACTAAAATGATAATAGCCTCCTTCTTTAACAAAATCCCACTTTGCGCGTCTCAAAAAATTAGAATTGAATACAAAAACTCGACTTTTAGCTGAACTAGAACTGTAACTCCAAAATATTATCAAAACTTTAGCTAAAATATAGGAACCTTAAATCCAATTGGCTATGGGACACACCCTGAGATTTGATCAACCTCAGGGGGGCCGTCCTTGGGTGAGAGTGTCTAGTGGTAATGGCCGAAACCCTCTGTGATCCTAAGGTGCACTACTGATGATGTGTCCCACCATTTAGCTTCTTAAAACTTAGCCTTAGGGGCAAATAATTGGCTTCTAAGATCTAGGCTGGCCGAAATAGAGACCACTACTAGAATTAAACTTCCTAAAATAGACTTAACTTCTCAAAATTAGTTTAGCTTCCCTAAATTAACCAAAACATCACAAATTTAGCCACGCCTAACCTTAAACTCGGATCCTACGCCTAAACCTAACCACGCCTAACCTTAAACTCGGGGCCTACGCCTAAACCTAACCACGCCTAACCTTAAACTCGAGGCCTACGCCTAAACCTAACCATTAGCCCTAGCCACTAATCCTAGCCTAACCCTTAACCTAACCCTAACCCTAACCACTAATCTTAGCTGCTAATCCTAACCCTTAACCTCATCCTAACCCTAACCAATAATCTCAGCTGCTAATCCTAACCCTCAATCCTAATCCTAACCCTAACCAATAATCTTAGGGTTAATTTAACCTGAACGCCTAAACCTAACCTTAAACTTAACGTCTAAACTTAACCTTCATCTGGATTCCGCTCATTCACTCTGCTCCCGCACTCGCTCCCCCTACAGGGGTTTAAGTGTGGTAGACAGGGGGGTCAAAGCCCAGCCCGGCTACGGGTGCTGCAGTGGTCCAGACCGACCCTCTCACCCGGACCCAGTTCTCTTGTCTCTTGTCTCTTCCTCTCTCCCTCTCCCACTCATTCACTCTGCTCCCTATCACTCCCCCGACAAGGGTGTGAGTGTGGGAGACAGGGGGATCAAGGCCCAGCCCGGCCACGGGTGCTGCAGTGGTCCAGACCGACCCTCTCACTCGGATCCAGTTCTCTTGTCTCTTCTCTCTTCCTCTCTCCCTCTCCCACTCATTCACTCTGCTCCCTATCACTCCCCCTACCAGGGTGTGAGTGTGGGAGACAGGGGGATCAAGGCCCAGCCCGGCCACGGGTGCTGTTGTGGTCCAGACCGACCCTCTCACTCGGATCCAGTTCTCTTGTCTCTCCTCTTCTCTCTCTCTCTCTCTCTCTCTCTCTCTCTCTCTCTCTCTCTCTCTCCCTGTCGGGTGCTGTAGGGTCCAGACCGACCCTCTCACCTGGACCCTCTTCTCTTGTCTCTCCTCTTTTCTCTCTCTTTCTCTCTCTCTTTCTCTCTCTCTCCCTCTCTCTCTCTCTCTCTCTCTCTCTCTCTCTCTCTCTCTCTCTCTCTCTCTCTCTCTCTCTCTCTCTCTCTCTCCCTGTCGGGTGCTGTAGGGTCCAGACCGACCCTCTCACCCAGACCCACTTCTCTTGTCTCTCCTCCTCTCTCTCTCTCTCTCTCTCTCTCTCTCTCTCTCTCTCACATACACACACACACACTCTCCTCGCCACCATCCCTCCATGAGAGTGGATGAATATTGAAGACAGAATCAACAATCCATGGTGGATCACTGAAGCTTTTCTGGATGTAGGATCAGCTCAGAACCCAAAAACCAAACCACAGACCGTGTAACTACATAAGGGAAGTCACATGACAACAAATGACACAGAGATGTATAGCGAAATGCGCCGGCCAGTGCATTACCTTTGGCTCCCCATTCAACCACCCAGTCGTCGGATGAGGTGGGGGGAGTCATCGAGATAGTTTTCCCCAACCTAACCCGCCCGAGCCTATCGGACAGAATACTCTCCTATGGAAAGTCAAGGTTAACCTCACCTGAGCTGACTCCATTCTAGTCCAGATGCAGCAGAAGAAGTAAGTATGAGAAGAACATGGACATTTATGAAGATGCATCTCCACCTGGGACAGCCAGTTGCAAAAAGTCTGTGACCTTTGACCTTAATAGCTCATTATGAGCTCTCAACAAATATAAACCAGAATTTAAACAGAAGATCAACAACTAGGACAACAGATAATATGACAGAATTCAATTACATCCAGTTAAGATAATCAATTTTAACAAGAAACGGGACTGCCAGTGGAGATAAGGTGAGAGACGTGGCAGCTACCTGGGGCTCAGCGACCCCCTCCATCTGGTGCTTTTGGACGTGACCAAAAGAGTCCAAGCCCCACATGTCAGGTTCACGAGTACTACAAGATCCAATCCAGGAGAAGAGGAAGAAGAACAACATGATAGGATAAACAACTAACTAATAACCAGACAGTTAACAAGAATGCACAATAAAAATAAATGCTGAGAGTAGCTAAGAAGATTAAAAGCCACCTAAGCTGGCACAGTAGAAATATCATAGCAATAATGGAAATTTTTCTTTTATTAATAACATCAAGCCTTACAAGAATAACACTCAGGACAGTAAGAAGGAAGAAAATAACAAGATAATACTTAAATAATAACCAGACGGCTGACAAGAATGAAATACAGATAGAAGATAAGAAGATTAAAAGCCACCTGAGCTGACACAGAAGAAATATCATAGCAATAATGGAAATTTTTCCTTTATTAATAACATCAAGCCTTACAAGAATAACACTCAGGACAGTAAGAAGGAAGAAAATAACAAGATAATACTTAAATAATAACCAGACGGCTGACAAGAATGAAATACAGACAGAAGGTAAGAAGATTAAAAGCCACCTGAGCTGACACAGAAGAAATATCATAGCAATAATGCAAACTTTTCCTTTATTAATAACACTAAGAATAACACTCAGGACAGCAATAATGAAGAAAATAACAGAAGAAATAGTTCAATAACAACCAGACAGTTGACAGAATGTACAATAAGAAGACGTAGAATTAGAATAGAATCAGAAGATTAATAAACAGGAGAAATAATGACAGCTCACTGATACCCGTTTGAGAGAAAATGAATGCATAAAACAGGATCGCCAGCAGAGGGAGCCATCCCACCGTGTAACTCATGGTGTGGCGCGAGGGATGATGGGAGATTGAGTCCCACACGACCTCACATACAAAACCACAGTCTACAGCCCCCTGGTGGCAGCGGTTGGAAATTACACTTATTGGAAACACACTTCCTGACCAGATGCAGTCTGGGAGGACAAAATTTACAACTTTACAGTCTTATACACAACTTACCGCGAACTTTATACAGCTTAAATGTTTAAAAACATAAAGTTTAATCATACAGCTTCCCTTTAAATATAATTAAGAACATTATTTTACACAAAACCGTGACCCCGAATAGATGATGATTTTCAATATAACACACAGGATTTCACCTGTACAAACTTTCCAGACCTGTGAACTATAAACTTATATTACCTGGGGTCACGCGGTGTACTGAGGCACAGGTACTAATTAGAACTCCAGTAATTAATATTTAATATTTAAGTTTAAATATTAAAACCTTAACATTAATACTTTGAATGACAAGGTATAGAGCCTTAAACCTTTACGTTTTAGACCTTAATATTCAAAATGTTAAACTTTAACAACTAGAACTTAGATTATCAAAAGCTATTACATTAGCTTCGCCGCTTCCGGATGTCCAGAGAGGATTCCTGACAGCAACAGAAACTTCCAGCGATCGGAGGGAATCCCAGACAACCACAGAAAACACTGATCAGATGGTAAGTATTACCTTGGCTCATCTACACTCACACTCACCTCCTCCAGATCACCGAATGATGGGACTGCTCCTCTGGAACCTGCAAACGTGACTGAAAAAGTGAGCTCACTAAAATGATAATAGCCTCCTTCTTTAACAAAATCCCACTTTGCGCGTCTCAAAAAATTAGAATTGAATACAAAAACTCGACTTTTAGCTGAACTAGAACTGTAACTCCAAAATATTATCAAAACTTTAGCTAAATTATAGGAACCTTAAATCCAATTGGCTATGGGACACACCCTGAGATTTGATCAACCTCAGGGGGGCCGTCCTTGGGTGAGAGTGTCTAGTGGTAATGGCCGAAACACTCTGTGATCCTAAGGTGCACTACTGATGATGTGTCCCACCATTTAGCTTCTTAAAACTTAGCCTTAGGGGCAAATAATTGGCTTCTAAGATCTAGGCTGGCCGAAATAGAGACCACTACTAGAATTAAACTTCCTAAAATAGACTTAACTTCTCAAAATTAGTTTAGCTTCCCTAAATTAACCAAAACATCACAAATTTAGCCACGCCTAACCTTAAACTCGGATCCTACGCCTAAACCTAACCACGCCTAACCTTAAACTCGGGGCCTACGCCTAAACCTAACCACGCCTAACCTTAAACTCGAGGCCTACGCCTAAACCTAACCATTAGCCCTAGCCACTAATCCTAACCTTACCCTTAACCTAACCCTAACCCTAACCACTAATCTTAGCTGCTAATCCTAACCCTTAACCTCATCCTAACCCTAACCAATAATCTCAGCTGCTAATCCTAACCCTCAATCCTAATCCTAACCCTAACCAATAATCTTAGGGTTAATTTAACCTGAACGCCTAAACCTAACCTTAAACTTAACGTCTAAACTTAACCTTCATCTGGATTCCGCTCATTCACTCTGCTCCCACACTCGCTCCCCCTACAGGGGTTTAAGTGTGGTAGACAGGGGGGTCAAAGCCCAGCCCGGCTACGGGTGCTGCAGTGGTCCAGACCGACCCTCTCACCCGGACCCAGTTCTCTTGTCTCTTGTCTCTTCCTCTCTCCCTCTCCCACTCATTCACTCTGCTCCCTATCACTCCCCCGACAAGGGTGTGAGTGTGGGAGACAGGGGGATCAAGGCCCAGCCCGGCCACGGGTGCTGCAGTGGTCCAGACCGACCCTCTCACTCGGATCCAGTTCTCTTGTCTCTTCTCTCTTCCTCTCTCCCTCTCCCACTCATTCACTCTGCTCCCTATCACTCCCCCTACCAGGGTGTGAGTGTGGGAGACAGGGGGATCAAGGCCCAGCCCGGCCACGGGTGCTGTTGTGGTCCAGACCGACCCTCTCACTCGGATCCAGTTCTCTTGTCTCTCCTCTTCTCTCTCTCTCTCTCTCTCTCTCTCTCTCTCTCTCTCTCCCTGTCGGGTGCTGTAGGGTCCAGACCGACCCTCTCACCTGGACCCTCTTCTCTTGTCTCTCCTCTTTTCTCTCTCTTTCTCTCTCTCTTTCTCTCTCTCTCCCTCTCTCTCTCTCTCTCTCTCTCTCTCTCTCTCTCTCTCTCCCTCTCTCTCTCTCTCTCTCTCTCTCTCTCTCTCCCTGTCGGGTGCTGTAGGGTCCAGACCGACCCTCTCACCCAGACCCACTTCTCTTGTCTCTCCTCCTCTCTCTCTCTCTCTCTCTCTCTCTCTCTCTCTCTCTCTCACATACACACACACACACTCTCCTCGCCACCATCCCTCCATGAGAGTGGATGAATATTGAAGACAGAATCAACAATCCATGGTGGATCACTGAAGCTTTTCTGGATGTAGGATCAGCTCAGAACCCAAAAACCAAACCACAGACCGTGTAACTACATAAGGGAAGTCACATGACAACAAATGACACAGAGATGTATAGCGAAATGCGCCGGCCAGTGCATTACCTTTGGCTCCCCATTCAACCACCCAGTCGTCGGATGAGGTGGGGGGAGTCATCGAGATAGTTTTCCCCAACCTAACCCCCTAACCCTAACCCTAACCCTAACCCTAACCCTAACCCTACCCTAACCCTAACCCTAACCCTAACCCATTCCACAATCCGTCTTAAATATACTATAGATCCACAACAGGTTAACTTCCTAGATACAACAGTTTTTTTTCAACCACTTAATGACACACACAAACAGATGTACACCAAAGTCTTCTTTAAAGCCACCGACACACATGCACTGCTGCACAAATCTAGTTATCATCCCAAACATACATTCAAAGGCATAATAAAATCTCAACTCATCCGGTTTCATCGCATCTGCTCCACCAAACAAGATTTCGACCAAGCAACATACATCCTATTCAATAATTTGAGGACCAGGGGCTACTCTAAACGTTTTCTCAGAACCATAAAAAACAGCACCCTGGCCTCTCTCGCTCCCACTCACTCATCCCACCCGCCCCAGGTCCACAACACCGGGCCACCCTCGTCCCCAACACACCATGGGGATGAGGCTGGCCCAACACACACACACACAACACCACACCGTACACCCCGTCTACAACCCACCGTCATTGACCCTCCCTCTCTCATACCCATGGTTTCCACTTTCTCACACACAATAACAGGTTTACACCGACAGCTCAAACACAATTTTTCTACCATTCAACAACAACACCCAGCCCTACAGAATCACAGGATCATTTCTGCATTCAGAAAAAACCCCAGCCTACAGAACATCCTCACAAAATCCCTGTTTACAGACCATAGACCCCAACCACCCACACAACTTGCTACATATTACAAAAATAGAAAATTCATCAATAATCCACATGCCGGCACAGCTTTTCCCACTCTCGGTTCATTTTCCCTTAATACCACAAACACAGTTTACATCATTACATGCACCCTCTGCAATAAACATTACGTTGGAGAAACACAGGCCACAATTCACACCAGACTCAAACAACATCTGTACAACATTGGGGAAGGCAAAAAGCAAACTCCTCTGGTTATCCACTTCCAAGATCATCCCCTCAGACATCTCATCATCTCCGGGGTAGAAGCGAACGACCGCTGGACCTGTGGACAGAGAAAGAGAGCTGAGAAGATCTGGATCAGCAAGCTCAACACCATCACACCAACCGGACTCAATGACAAGTAACCGACCATCAATATCATTTCACATCTCACAGTACAGTTCACACACACTCTTTCGGATCAATAGGCCAGTACACATAAGTAGAATTTCCTAACCCATAACCCCAACCCTAACCCAAACCTAACCCTAACCCCCTAACCCTAACCCTAACCCTAACCCTAACCCTAACCCCCCCTAACCCTAACCCTAACCCTAACCTCAACCTTGACCCTGACCCTGACCTTAACCTCCCTCTTCCTGGCCCTAACCTCAACCTCCCCCCTCCCGGCCCTAAACTTAACCCGCTCCCTCACCCTAACCAGGGGAGGAGACCCCACCCGACTAAGACTGGGTCTGACCCGAACCAGGGCAGATACCACGACTTGACGACTTCGACTATCCCCCCCTTCCCCCCCTACACTACCTCTGACTCTGACCTCTCCGGCATTTCACAACACTTTCACTCCTCAGCTCACCAACTCCAACCTACTTCAACACACCATGCCCGCCATAGAAGACGCTAAACACAGCACCGGACCTCCTCAACAGCACCATGGACCCTCAACGCACCTGCACCAGACAACAAGAACGACAAACCAAGTCAGTAGGCCTGCACACAATAAACTATAACCATAAATCACAAACCCCAACCCAAACCCAAACCTAACCCTGTCCGTGCCACTGACTTGGCGAGACGCTTCACCGCAACTCCACAAGAATATTCACCCTGCTGTTGAGCGAAGGCCTCCATCATCCACAACCAGTAAAAAGAGCACCCACCGGACTCCCCAGCAAAACAACACCTCCGGACCACGTAAAGTATACCTCAATCATGAAAACCTGCACAATCATTAAAACTAAAAATCTGGACTTTTTTTCCCCCCAAAATCTCTGCGGCTGGCGGCGGCGGCTGGATTTGGACCCGGGCCGCCCGCTTGACGGACGCCTGCTCCCTCCACCAAGCCAAACCCCTGGACATTCATCACCGAACAACCTTCTCCATTTCACATAAACAATAATTTTGGACTGAAAAAAATAAAAAAATGAAGGAAAAAACATGATTTGGGAACTTTATTCATTACAAACACAATTAGTAAACCACAAAAAGGAACTCTCTTTCGGCCGCCGCCGCCCGGACTCGAACCGGAGCCTCCCAGATGGAAGACGACACCTCTCCCCGTGGAGCTAAACGCCTGCCTCATCAACAGACCTCCTAATTCTCCCATTCATCAACCAATCTGCCACACACAACCAAGGAAAACCCACTGCAAGACTTGGCCCAGCCAATGGCTTCACACCAACACCCACACATGACATCACCCTCACACCCCCCGTCACCTCCAATCAGAGCACACCGACAACTTTTCCCTCCAAAATTTGAAATACAAATGGACAAATCAACCTATCACAACACACTCACTCCCGACACTTTCACCTCATTTGTTGATTGACACTCAGGGGAGGGACCTCACCCTCCCTCCCCTGACTGCTATTTAACAGGCTGTGGATCACTCCCTCATCACCCTCTGATGAAGCAGCACTCCTGCGAAACGTCAGGGAACTCTACTCCTCTGCACCAGGAAACCTTGCTTTTTTAATTGTTTTTAGCAGTCCGCTTGACCTTCCACAAGCATTGGATTGATTTTAAAAGCTAAGTATTTAAAATAAAAGTTAAGTTTTAATTATTGGTGGGGGGCTCTGCCAGCCTGGCTTGTTTTTAAACTGTTTTCCATGGACATTGCTATCTCAGCAACCTCTCCTTGAGCACTTTTATTTAAAGGCACAAGCTGGAAAACACCTCCCAAAGGACCACCAGACGGAAAACCACCTCCACCCGAGAACAAACGCAAGCCTACTACGGCAGTTTGCAGAACCTTTGGGCCTCCATCTTGAAGCAACCAGCTAGGTAAGAGCACCACCACCTCTGAAAATGTATTCACATTTTGTGCAAAATAGTACTGGGCACAGGAGTAGAGCAGGGAGTGGTCCACACGCCACACACACACACACATTCAGACAGCAGCACACGGCCACACATAGACAGCAACCACTAGACCCACTCACCAGAAACACCTGCAAAGAGTACTTCAAATTAATTCAAGCCATACATCACAAATTTATAATAAACAATTCACTCATCACACATACATTTCCACCAGGCATGACAAGACAGGCAGTAAAATTGACCGCATTCATCAAACCATCTTCACCTACAGAAATAACCCGGCAGAAAGTTCATGACAATACCACAAACTGGTTAAAAACTAACCTGTCAATTTTACTTCAGCATTACTGCAAAATCATTAACACCCCACTGTCAACCACCTGCCACGATGAAGCCTTTCAAATAGCCATTGGCTGGGCCCGGAAGAGATATGGAAACCGACTCTCAGAACACACCATTCCGGCAGCAGAAGCGATCATCTTCGATGACGACCAGGAACCTCCCCCCAGCCCCACCCCCACCTCCTCCTCCGTTGAAGCAGAAGAAGACTCCTTCCCACACTCACCAGAACCACAACCCGGTACCCAAATGGACCACTTCACACCGACTGACTCACCCGACAAGGACAATTTCAATACTAACATTTTCTCCCACTCTCCCCATACAGGTGCCGCCGCTCTTGGGTCCGGCCAGGCTGAGCAGCAGACCCCAAGCACACCAAACCTTCCCCAAAAACGGAGTGAGGGAAACATGATGAAAGGGTCACACCAAGTGAAAATGGCACTGAACACAACCCGCTCTGATCCCTCCTCCAAACACCATCCTGGGGGGGTCTTGCTGCTCCAGCGGGCCGGCCCCTTGACTGACGCACCTCCTTCACCGGACCAGACTCTCGCCCCACCTACCAAACCCCCTCTTCCTCCGTACATAACTACAGCCCCCCAAACTGACTGGACTGTCCCCCCACCCCTCGACCCCGACCCTAACCTTAACCTCCCTCCCCCTGGCCCGAACCTCAACCTTGACCCTGACCCTGACCTTAACCTCCCTCTTCCTGGCCCTAACCTCAACCTCCCCCCTCCCGGCCCTAAACTTAACCCGCTCCCTCACCCTAACCAGGGGAGGAGACCCCACCCGACTAAGACTGGGTCTGACCCGAACCAGGGCAGATACCACGACTTGACGACTTCGACTATCCCCCCCTTCCCCCCCTACACTACCTCTGACTCTGACCTCTCCGGCATTTCACAACACTTTCACTCCTCAGCTCACCAACTCCAACCTACTTCAACACACCATGCCCGCCATAGAAGACGCTAAACACAGCACCGGACCTCCTCAACAGCACCATGGACCCTCAACGCACCTGCACCAGACAACAAGAACGACAAACCAAGTCAGTAGGCCTGCACACAATAAACTATAACCATAAATCACAAACCCCAACCCAAACCCAAACCTAACCCTAACCCTAACCCTTAGCTTCATCCTAACCCTAACCACTAATCTTAGCTGCTAATCCTAACCCTCAACCTAATCCTAACCCTAACCACTAATCTTAGGGTTAATTTAACCTGAACGCCTAAACCTAACCTTAAACTTAGCGTCTAAACTTAACCTCCATCTAGCTATTAAGACTAAGCTCAGACCCTAGCTCTCTCTCTCTCTCTCTCTCTCACACACACACACACACTCACTCCTTCACTCACTCTCCTCCCTGTCACTCCCCCTATGTGGGTTTGGAGTGGGGGAGGCAGAGAGGTCACAAGCCTAGGCAGGCAACGGGGTGTTGATGCGTCTAGACCGACCCTCTTCCCCCCAGACCTTCTCTCTTCCCCTTCTTTTCTCTCTCTCTCTCTCTCTCTCTCTCTCTCACACACACACACACATACTCACTCACTCACTCACTCATTCACTCACTCTCCTCCCTATCACTCCCCCTAGCTGGGTTTGGAGTGGGGGAGGCAGAGAGGTCACAAGCCTAGACAGGCAACGGGGTGTTGAGGCGTCTAGATCGACCCTCTTCCCCCCAGACCTTCTCTCTTCCCCTTCTTTTCTCTCTCTCTCTCTCTCTCTCTCTCTCTCACACACACACACACACACACTCCCTCACTCATTCACTCACTCTCCTCCCTATCACTCCCCCTAGCTGGGTTTGGAGTGGGGGAGGCAGGGAGGTCACAAGCCTAGACAGGCAACGGGGTGTTGAGGCGTCTGGATCGACCCTCTTCCCCCCAGACCTTCTCTCCTCTTCTTTCTCTCTTTCTCTCTCTCTCTCACACACTCACTCTCCTCCCTGCCGTCCCTCCAGGAGAGGGGATGGATGCTGGAGGCAGAGTCACCAATCATCGTGGATCACCAGAACTGACCTAGATGTTGAAGCAGCTCAGAACCCAAGAACCAAAACACAGACTGTGAAACCACATAAGGGAAGTTACATGACGCTAATATGACACAGAGATGTATATCGACATGCGCCGGCCAGTGCATTGCCTTTGGCTCCCCATTTCAACCACCCAGTCGTCGGATGAGGTGGGGGGAGTCATCGAGATAGTTTAACCAACCTAACCCTCCCTCCCCCTTCAGGCCCTAACCTTAACCTTCACCCCAATCCTAACCTTAACCTCCCTCCTCTCCCCTCTCCCACCTCCCCCCCTCCCTCAGCTCCTAATCCTAACCTCTTTGTCCACCCTAATCCTAACCTTTCATCCCCCCCAATCCCTCGCCCCCTCCCCCCATTTCTCCTACCTTTCCCCCTCCATCTGACCTTAACCTTGACCCCCATTCTGTTCATAATCTTTCCTCCCCCACTAATCCAACTTCTTCTTCCTCCCCAGCTCCTGACCCCAATCCGGACCCCAACCTTAATCCTAACCTTCCTCCCTCTTCTAATCCCACCCCTCTACAATCTCTCAGCTCTCTCTCCTCCACCCCAGGTAAATTCAGACCCCACTACCACATTGCACGACCAAACAGGAAGATTCAGGACTGGTTCTTTAAGGCAAGAAAACCCATCGTCATCTTTGGAGACTCTAACATCAATAGGATACCACCCCACAGTCATCCACAGGTCCAGCTGGACAGCTACCCCGGAGCCAACAGCTATCATTTTCTCAAGGTTTGTGAGAAGACCCCCCCCAATCCCTCTGTCAAAATTGTCATTTTTTCCATTGGTATTAACAATAAAGATCAAGACCCCAAACAGACTTCATGCAAACAACTTAAATCACTTTTCAGAACAGCTGCATTTGCCTTCCCCAATGCAGACATCTACTTTCCCATCATGAACTTTTCATCCAACCTCACTCCGACACAAAAAAGCAATTTGAAATTAATTAACAACACTATGGCAACACACATCCCTTTCCTTACAGAAATACCCCATGACACTTTTTCTACAGAAAAAGATAACATCCATTGGACTCCCTCTACAGCCAGACGTATTTTTGAAAATTGGTGCACACAACTAAATTTATAATTACAACAGAAACCAAACCAGTATCCAACACAAACACTCACACTGCCACAGATCGCAACCTGGACCTGGGGTGGAACTCACCCTCCACCATCTGCAACTTGTCCACACTTTTCATTCCCTCCCGAGAACAACAGCAACTGCTAGGTAAAGGTTTATCTTTTATCCCACAACCCTCAAAATATGACTGGGAGGAACTTCAAAGGGACCTCTACAAGTACCACAGACGCATCAAGATTAAAGACTATTTTCACCCCGACACAGACTTTCATCACATTCCCTTCACACATCCTTCCAACTGGGAACCGGACTGGGCACAACTTCATCCACTAACACAAAAACTCATTACATCAGACAGACGGGCCCTGCACAATTATCGGCCTCCGGCAGATGTCCCTGACAATCTGTCGGAGGCCGAACGCAGGGCCCTGACAGAACTAACTCACAACCCCAACATCATTATTAAACCCGCTGACAAAGGATCAAAAATTGTAATCATGGACAGACATCATTATTTACTGGAGGCTAATCGACAACTGAACAACACCAACTACTACAGACCACTAGAGGACAGCATTCAACCACAAACACAACTCAAACTCAGGACCATTATACAATCATTACACAACAAAAAATACATTACAGCAAAACAAAAGGACTTCCTATTTGGACCCAATGACCCACGACCCCGTTTATTCTACTTACTACCCAAAATTCATAAAGAACCCCAGACCTGGACCATTCCCTTTGAAGTTCCTCCCGGTCGACCAATAGTTTCGGACTGCAACAGCGCAACTTACAACACTTCCCAGTACATTGAACACTTCCTAGGCCCCCTCTCCACTAAACACCCCAGTTACATTGAAGATACATATCACTTCCTGGACACGATCAGGCCCATGGCTGTCCCCAACAAATCATTTCTTTTCACAATAGACATTGACAGCTTGTACACCAATATCAACACCGGTTTAGGCCTACAGACAATTTCTACCATTTTCAATAGATTCCCGGATAAAAACAGACCAGACCAAGAACTCATTCAACTCCTAGAACTCTGTTTAACCTCTAACGATTTCCTCTTTAACAATAAATATTTTCTCCAGATCCACGGGACAGCCATGGGCCAGAGATTTGCACCCTCCTACGCCAACCTCTACATGAGTGAGTGGGAGCGAGAAGCCCTGGCAAAATGTACATTACAACCCGCAATCTATCTCCGTTTCCTTGACGACATCTTTGGTATCTGGCCCCACGACATTTCTCTCTTCTCCGACTTTATCAATACATTAAACAGTCATCATTCCACAATCCGTCTCAAACATACCATAGATCCACACCAGGTCAATTTCCTCGACACCACAGTTTTCTTTCAGCCACTTAACGACACCCATAAACAAATACACACCAAAGTTTACTTTAAG
The DNA here is from genome assembly GCA_024666655.1 of Dascyllus trimaculatus. NCBI lineage: Eukaryota > Metazoa > Chordata > Actinopteri > Pomacentridae > Dascyllus > Dascyllus trimaculatus. The sequence continues at coordinate 36,001,855 of CM045454.1, read as the reverse complement.
CCTACAGACACACACGCACTCCTGCACAAATCAAGCTATCACCCAAAACGTACATTTAAAGGAATAATAAAATCTCAAATCATCCGCTTCCACCGCATTTGTTCAACCAAACCAGATTTTGATCAAGCCACACGCACCTTATTCAATAGCCTGAGGACCAGGGGCTACTCAAAGCGACTTCTACGTACAATAAAAAACAGCACCCTGGCCTCTCTCGCTCCCGCTCACTCATCCCACCCACCCCAGGTCCACAACGTGGGACTGCCCTCGTCCCCAACACACCAGGGGGCTGAGGGCAGCTCAACGCATACACAAACAGCACCACAACACACACTACTTTCACAGCACACCCCCGCTGACCCCCCGTTACTCATACCTATGGTTTCCACATTCTCACATAAAATAACAGCTCTGCATCGCCTTCTCAAAAACAACTTCTCCGCAATTCAGCAACAACATCCAGCTCTACACAACTATAGAATCATATCTGCTTTCAGGAAAAATCCCAGCTTACAAAACATCCTTACCAGTTCCAAATTTACAGATCATAGACCTCAGCCACGTACACAACTAGCCACACATTATAGAAATAGGAAATTCATTCATAACTCACATGCCGACACAGCCTTCCCTACCCTTGGTACATTTTCCCTTAACACCGCAAACACAGTCTACATCATCACATGCACCCTCTGCAATAAACACTACGTAGGAGAAACACAGGCCACTATACAAACCCGACTCAAACAACATCTGTACAGCATTGGGGAAGGCAAAAAGCAAACACCTCTGGTCATCCATTTCCAAGAACACTCCCCCAGCCATCTGATCATCTCCGGGGTAGAGGCAAACGACCGCTGGACCTGTGGACAGAGGAAGAGAGCTGAGAAGATCTGGATCAGCAAACTCAATACCACCATACCCAAAGGTCTCAATGACAAGTAAGCCACCTCATCATGCACTCACCTCACACATTACACATTTCTCCGGATCAATAGGCCAGTACAAACAAGTTGAAATCCCTAACCCATAACCCAAACCCTAACCCAACCCTAACCCTAACCCTAACCCTACCCTAACCCTAACCCCCTAACCCTAACCCTACCAACCCTAACCCTAACCCTAACCCTTCCCCATACAGGTGCCGCCACTCTTGGGTCCGGCCGGGCTGAGCAGCAGACCCCAAGCACGCCAAACCTTCCCCAAAAACGGAGTGAGGAAAATATGATGAAAGGGTCACACCAAGTGAAAACCACACTGAATAAAACCCGCTCTGATCCCTCCTCCAAGCACCATCCTGGGGGGGTCTTGCTGCTCCAGCAGGCCGGCCCTCTCACTGACGCACCTCTTGCACCGGACCAGACCCTCGCCCCACCACCCCAAACTGACTGGACTGCCCCACCCATCCCCCCTGACCCTAACCTTAACCTCCCTCCTCCTGGCCCTAACCTTAACCTTGACCCTGACCCTAACCTTAACCTCCCTCTTCCTGGCCCTAACCTTAACCTTCACCCTAACCCGAACCAGGGTTGGAGACCCCACCTGACCAAAACTACTTCTGACCCGAACCTGGGCAGAAGCCACGACCTGACGACCACGACTATCCCCCCCTACACTATCCCCAACCCTGACCTTTCCTCCAGTACACACCGTTTTCATTCGTCAGCTCATCAACCTCAACCCACTCCAACACACCATTCCCGCCATAGAAGACGCTGAACAAGGCACCGGACCTCCTCAACAGTACCACAGATCCTCAACTCACCTGCACCAACAGAACTCCAAACCAAGTCAGTAGGCCTGTACAAACCAAATTACAACCACAAACCACAAACCCCAACCCCAACCCAAACCCAAACCTAACCCTAACTCTAACCCTACCCTTGCAGAAAGTACATGACAATACTACAAACTGGTTGAAAACTAACATGTCGATTTTACTTCAGCACTACTGCAAAATCATTAACACCCCACTTTCAACCACCTGCCACGAAGAAGCCTTCCAAATAGCCATTGGCTGGGCCCGAAAGAGATACGGCAACCGGCTTTCAGAACGCACCATTCCAGCAGCAGAAGAAATCATCTATTCCAACGACGACCACGAACCTCCTCCCAGCCCCACCCCCACCCCCTCCTCCGCTGAACCAGAAGAAGACTCTTTCCCATTCTCCGCAGAACCACAACCCAGAACCCAAATGGACCAACTCACCCTGACTGACCCATCCGACCAGGACATTTTTAATACTAACATTCTCTCCCACTCTCCCCATACAGGTGCCGCTGCTCTTGGGTCCGGCCGGGCTGAGCAGCAGACCCCAAGCACGCCAAACCTTCCCCAAAAACAGAGTGAGGGAAACATGATGAAAGGGTCACACCAAGTGAAAACCACACTGAACAAAACCTGCTCAGAAACAAGAGCACACACCGGACTCCCCAACACAACAACACCTCCGCACCACGTAAAGTATACCCCAATCATGAAAATCTGCACAATTATCAAAATTAAACACTGGACCCTTTTTTTTCAAAGTTTCTGCAGCTGGCGGCGACGGCGGGATTCGAACCCGGGCCCCCCGGTTGATGGACGCCTGCTCCATCCACCAAGCCAAACACCTGGACATTCCTCACTAAACAACTTCTTTCATTTCACACACACGTTAATTGTGGACTGAAAAAATTAAAAAAATGAAAAAAACATCTTTTGGAAACTTTATTTATTTACAAATACAATTACTAACCCATAAAAATGGACTTTCTTTTGGCCGTCGCCGCCTGGACTTGAACCGTGGCCCCCCGGATGGAAGACGACACCTCTCCCTGGGGAGCTAAAAATCGGCCCAGCAAAAGACTTCCCATTTCTCCCATTCCTCAACTAACTTTCCATAAACAACCAAGTACAATGCTCCACCACAAGACTTGGCCCAGCCAATGGCTTCACACCTACATCCACACATGACATCACCCTCACACCCCTTGTCACCTCCAATCAGAGCACACCGATCACTTTCCCTCCAAAATTTAAATTCCAAATGGACAATTCAGCCTATCACAGTACACTCACTTCCGACACTCTCACCTGATATGATGATTGACACTCAGGGGAGGGACCTCACCCTCCCTCCCCTGACTGCTATTTAACAGGCTGTGGATCACTCCCTCATCACCCTCTGATGAAGCAGCATTCCTGCGAAACGTCAGGGACCTCTACTCCTCTGCACCAGGAAACCTTGCTTTTTTAATTGTTTTTAGCAGTCCGCTTGACCTTCAACAAGCATTGGATTGATTTTAAAAGATAAGTATTTAAATAAAAGTTACGTTTTAATTATTGGTGGAGGGCTCTGCCAGCCTGGCTTCTTTTTAAACTGTTTTCTTCCATGGACATTGCTATCTCAGCAACCTCTCCTTGAGCACTTTTATTTAAAGGCACAAGCTAGAAAACATCCCCCAAACGACCACCAGACGGAAAACCACCTCTACCCGAGGACAACACAGGCCGACTACGGCATTCTACGGAACCTTTGGGCCTCCATCTTGAAGCAACCAGCTAGGTAAGAGCACCACCACCTCACAAAATGTATTTCTTGCAGGATAGTACTGGGCACAGGAGTAGAGCAGGGAGTGGTCCACAGACCACACACACACGCACACCCAGACAACAGCAACACTCACCTGCACTTAGACAACAGCACACGGCCACACACAGACAGCAACCACTAGACCCACTCACCAGAAACATCTGTAAAGAATACTTCAAATTAATTCAAGCCATACATCACAAATTTATAAAAAACAAATCACTCATCACACATACATTTCCACAAGGCATGACAAGACAGGCAGTAAAATTCACATCATTCATCAAACCATCTTCACCCACAGAAATGACCCGGCAGAAAGTACATGACAATACTACAAACTGGTTGAAAACTAACATGTCGATTTTACTTCAGCACTACTGCAAAATCATTAACACCCCACTTTCAACCACCTGCCACGATGAAGCCTTCCAAATAGCCATTGGCTGGGCCCGAAAGAGATACGGCAACCGGCTTTCAGAACGCACCATTCCAGCAGCAGAAGAAATCATCTATTCCAACGACGACCACGAACCTCCTCCCAGCCCCACCCCCACCCCCTCCTCCGCTGAACCAGAAGAAGACTCTTTCCCATTCTCCGCAGAACCACAACCCAGAACCCAAATGGACCAACTCACCCTGACTGACCCATCCGACCAGGACATTTTTAATACTAACCTCCTCTCTCCCTCTCCCCACACAGGTGCCGCACTCTTGGGTCCGGCCGGGCTGAGCAGCAGACCCCAAGCACACCAAACCTTCCCCAAAAACGGAGTGAGGGAAACATGATGAAAGGGTCACACCAAGTGAAAACCACACTGAACAAAACCCGCTCTGATGCCTCCTCCAAGCACCATCCTGGGGGGGTCTTGCTGCTCCAGCAGGCCGGCCCTTTGACTGACGCACCTCTTGCACCGGACCAGACCCTCGCCCCACCCACTAAACCCCCGCTTCCTCCGATCGCAACTTCAGCCCCCCAAACTGACTGGACTGCCCCACCCATCCCCCCTGACCCTAACCTTAACCTCCCTCCTCCTGGCCCTAACCTTAACCTTGACCCTGACCCTAACCTTAACCTCCCTCCTCCTGGCCCTAACCTTTACCTTGACCCTAACCTTAACCTCCCTCCTCCTGGCCCCAACCTCTACCCTCACCCTAACCCGAACCAGGGTAGGAGACCCCACCTGACTAGGACTGTTACTGACCCGAACCTGGGCAGAAACTCCGACCTGACGACCACGACTATCCCCTCCCACACTATCCCTGACTCTGACTTTTCCTCCACCACTCAACACTTTCACTCCGCAGGTTTTCAACTTCAACCCACTTCAGCACACCACGCTCGCCACAGAAGACGCTAAACAAGGCACCGGACCTCCTCAACAGCACCACGGACCCCCAACTCACCTGCACCAGTCAACAAACCTTCAAACCAAGTCAGTAGGCCTGCACAAACCAAATCATAACTCTGAACCACTAACCCCAACCCGAACCCAAACCTAACCCTACCCTAACCCTAACCCTAACCCCACCCTAACCCTAACCCTAACCCTAACCCTAACCCACCTGACAAAGACTGGTTCTGACCCGAACCTGGGAAGAAACCTCGACCTGACGACCACGACTATCCCCTCCTATAGTATCCCTGACTCTGACCTTTCCTCCAATTCACAATATTTTCACTCCTCAGCTCATCAACTCCAACCCACTCCAACACACCACGCTCGCCATAGAAAACGCTGAACAAGGCACCGAACCTCCTCAACAGCACCACGGATCCTCAACTCACCTGCACCAGTAAACAAAACTCCAAACCAAGTCAGTAGGCCTGTACACATTAAATTAAAACCACAAACTACAAACCCCAACCCAAACCCAAACCTAACCCTGTCCGTGCCACTGACTTGGCGAAAAGCTTCAACACAAACTCCACAAGAACAATCATCCTGCTGTTGAGCGAAGGCCTCCATCATCTACGACCAGAAAAAAGAGCACACACCGGACTCCCCAACAAATCAACACCTCCGGACCATGTAAAGTATACTTCAATCATGAAAATCTGCACATTCATCAAAACTAAACATCTGGACTTTCTTTTCAAGATTTCTGCGGCTGGCGGCGATGGTGGGGTTCGAGCCCGGGCCCCCCAGTTGACAGACGCCTGCCCCATCCACCAAGCCAAAGACCTGGACATTTCTCATTGAACAACCTTTTCCACTTCACATACACATCAATTCTGGACTGAAAAAATAAATAAATGAAAAAAACAATTTTTATTCATTATTCATTACTTTATTCATGACAAACATAATTACTGAACCATAAAAACAGACTCTCTTTTGACTGTCGTCGCCCGGACTCGAACCGGGACCTCCCGGATGAAGGACGACGCCTCTCCCCGTGGAGCTAAACGCCTGCTCAGCAAAAGACCTCCAGATTCTCCCATTCCTCAATCAATCTTCCACACACAACCAAGGACAATACTTCACTACAAGACTTGGCCCAGCCAATGGCTTCACACCAACACCCACACATGACATCACCCTCACACCCCCTGTCACCTCCAATCAGAGCACACCGACAACTTTCCCTCCAAAAATTCGAAATCCAAATGGACAAATCAGCCCATCACAGCACACTCACTCCCGACTGATTTGTTGATTGGCACTCAGGGGAGGGACTTCACCCTCCCTCCCCTGACTGCTATTTAACAGGCTGTGGATCACTCCCTCATCACCCTCTGATGAAGCAGCACTCCTGCGAAACGTCAGGGACCTCTACTCCTCTGCACCAGGAAACCTTGTCTTTTTTAATTGTTTTTAGCAGTCCGCTTGACTCCCAACAAGCATTGGATTGATTTTCAAAGATAAGTATTTAAATAAAGGTTAAGTTTTAATTTTTGGTGGAGGGCTCTGCCAGCCTGGCTTCTTTTTAAACTGTTTTCCATGGACATTGCTATCTCAGCAACCTCTCCTTGAGCACTTTTATTTAAAGGCACAAACCGGAAAACATCCCCCAAACGACCACCAGACTGGAAACCACCTCCACCCGAGGACAACACAAACCTACTACGGCAGTCTGCAGAACCTTTGGGCCTCCATCTCCAGAAGCAACAAGATAGGTAAGAGCACCACCACCTCAGAAAATGCATTCACATTTCTTGCAAGATAGTACTGGGCACAGGAGTAGAGCAGGGAGTGGTCCACAGGCCACACACACACGCACATTCACACAGCAGCACCACTTACCTGCATTTAGACAGCAGCACACGGCCACACACAGACAGCAACCATTAGATCCACTCACCAGAAACATCTGCAAAGAATACTTCAGACTAATCCAAGCAATACATCACGAATTTCTAATAAACAATTCACTCATCACACATACATTTCCACCAGGCATGTTAAGACAGGCAGTAAAATTGACAGCATTCATTAAACCATCTTCACCTACAGAAATGACCCGGCAGAAAGTACAGGATAACACTACAAACTGGATGAAAACTAACATGTCAATTTTACTTCAGCACTACTGCAAAATCATTAACACCCCACTTTCAACCACCTGCCACGATGAAGCCTTCCAAATAGCCATTGGCTGGGCCCGAAAGAGATACGGCAACCGGCTTTCAGAATGCACCATTCCAGCAGCAGAAGAAATCATCTATTCCAACGACGACCACGAACCTCCTCCCAGCCCCACCCCCTCCTCCGCTGAACCAGAAGATTCTTTCCCATTCTCACCAGAACCACAACCCGGGACCCAAATGGACCAATTTACCCCGACTGACCTATCCGACCAGGACATTTTAAACACTAACCTCCTCTCTCACTCTCCCCACACAGGTGCCGCCACTCTTGGGTCCGGCCGGGCTGAGCAGCAGACCCCAAGCACACCAAACCTTCCCCAAAAACGGAGTGAGGGAAAGATGATGAAAGGGTCACACCAAGTGAAAACCACACTGAACAAAACCCGCTCTGATCCCTCCTCCAAGCACCATCCTGGGGGGGTCGTGCTGCTCCAGCAGGCCGGCCCTTTGACTGACGCACCTCTTGTACCGGACCAGACCCTCGCCCCACCTACAAAACCCCCCCTTCCTCCGAACACGACTATAGCCCCCCAAACGGACTGGACTGCCCCACCCATCCCCCCTGACCCTAACCTTAACCCCCCTCCCACCGGCCCTAACCTTAACCTTGACCCAAACCTTAACCTCCCCCCTCCCGGCCCTAACCTTAACCTTGTCCCTAACCCGAACCAGGGTAGGAGACCCCACCTGACAAAGACTGGTTCTGACCCGAACCTGGGCAGAAACCTCGACCTGACGACCACGACTATCCCCTCCTATAGTATCCCTGACTCTGACCTTTCCTCCATCACACAACACTTTCACTCCGCAGGTTACCAACTCCAACCCACTCCAACACACCACGCCCGCCACAGACGACGTTGAACAAGACACCGAACCTCATCAACAGCACAACGGACAACCTCAACTCACCTGCACCAGCCAACAAAACCTCCAACCAAGTCAGTAGGCCTGTAGAAATTAAATATCAACCCATAACCCCAAACCCCAACCCAAACCCAAACCTAACCCTGTCCGTGCCACTGACTTGGTGAAAGGCTTCACCGCAACCTCACAAGAATAATCATCCTGCTGTTGAGCGAAGGCCTCCGTCATCTACAACCAGAAACAAGATCACACACCGGACTCCACAACAAAACCACACCTCCGCACCATGTAAAGTATACTGCAATCATGAAAATCTGCACAATTATCTAAATTAAACATCTGGACTTTTTTTCAAGATTTCTGCAGCTGGCGGCGGCGGCGGGATTCGAACCCGGGCCGCCCGCTTGACAGACGCCTGCTCTATCCACCGAGCCAAGGACCTGGACACTCCTCACTCAACAACCTTTCCCAATTCACATACACATTAACTCTGGACTGAAAAAATAAAAAAATGGGAAATAAAACATTCTTTGGAAACTGTACTCATCATAAACAAAAATTACTAAACCATAAAAAAGGAACCCTCTCTTCCACAAACAACCGAGGACAATGCTCCACTGCAAGACTTGGCCCAGCCAATGGCTTCACATCAACACCCACATGACATCACCCTCACACCCCCTGTCACCTCCAATCATAGCACACTGATCACTTTCCCTCCAAAATTTAAAACCCAAATGGACAAATCAGCCTACCACAGCACATTCACTCCCGACACTCTCACCCGATTGGATGATTGGCACTCAGGGGAGGGACCTCACCCGCCCTCCCCTGACTGCTATTTAACAGACTGTGGATCACTCCCTCATCACCCTCTGATGAAGCAGCATTCCTGCGAAACGTCAGGGACCTCTACTCCTCTGCACCAGGAAACCTTGCTTTTTTAATTGTTTCTAGCAGTCCGCTTGACTCTCAACAAGCATTGGATTGTTTTTTAAAAGATAAGTATTTTAATAAAAGTTAAGTTTTAATTATTGGTGGGGGGCTCTGCCAGCCTGGCTTCTTTTTAAACTGTTGTTTCCATGGACATTGCCATCTCAGCAACCTCTCCTTGAGCACTGTTTATTTAAAGGCACAAACTGGAAAACATCCTCCAAACGACCACCAGACTGAAAACCACCTCCACCCGAGGACAACACAAACCTACTACGGCAGTCTGCGGAACCTTTGGGCCTCCATCTTGAAGCAACCAGCTAGGTAAGAGCACCACCACCTCTGAAAATGTATTCACATTTTTTGCAAGACAGTACTGGGCACAGGAGTAGAGCAGGGAGTGGTCCACAGGCCACACACACACACACATCCAGACAGCAGCACACGGCCACACATAGACAGCAACCACTAGACCCACTCACCAGAAACACCTGCAAAGAATACTTCAAGTTAATTCAAGCAATACATCACAAATTTATAATAAACAATTCACTCATCACACATACATTTCCACCAGGCATGTTGAGACAGGCAGTAAAATTGACATCATTCATCAAACCATCCTCACCTACAGAAATTACCTGGCAAAAAGTACAGGATAACACAACAAACTGGTTAAGAACTAACTTGTCAATTTTACTCCAACACTACTGCAAAACCATCAACACCCCACTTTCAACCACCTGCCACGATAGAGCCTTCCAAATAGCCATTGGCTGGGCCCGAAAGAGATACGGCAACCGGCTTTCAGAACGCACCATTCCAGCAGCAGAAGAAATCATCTATTCCAACGACGACCACGAACCTCCTCCCAGCCCCACCCCCACCCCGTCCTCCGCTGAACCAGAAGATTCTTTCCCATTCTCACCAGAACCACAACCCAGGACCCAAATGGACCAATTTACCCCGACTGACCTATCCGACCAGGACATTTTAAACACTAACCTTCTCTCTCACTCTCCCCACACAGGTGCCGCCGCTCTTGGGTCCGGCCGGGCTGGGCAGCAGACCCCAAGCACGCCAAACCTTCCCCAAAAATGGAGCGAGGGAAACATGATGAAAGGGTCACACCAAGTGAAAACCACACTGAACAAAACCCGCTCTGATCCCTCCTCCAAGCACCATCCTGGGGGGGTCGTGCTGCTCCAGCAGGCCGGCCCATTGACTGACGCACCTCTTGTACCGGACCAGACCCTCGCCCCACCCACTAAACCCCCCCTTCCTCCGAACATGACTATTGCCCCCCAAACTGACTGGACTGCCCCACCCATCCCCCCTGACCCTAACCTTAACCCCCCTCCCCCCGGCCCTAACCTTAACCTTGACCCTAACCTTAACCTCCCCCCTCCCGGCCCTAACCTGAACCTTGTCCCTAACCCGAACCAGGGTAGGAGACCCCACCTGACAAAGACTGGTTCTGACCCGAACCTGGGAAGAAACCTCGACCTGACGACCACGACTATCCCCTCCTATAGGATCCCTGACTCTGACCTTTCCTCCATCACACAACACTTTCACTCCGCAGGTTACCAACTCCAACCCACTCCAACACACCACGCCCGCCACAGACGACGTTGAACAAGACACCGAACCTCATCAACAGCACAACGGACAACCTCAACTCACCTGCACCAGCCAACAAAACCTCCAACCAAGTCAGTAGGCCTGTAGAAATTAAATATCAACCCATAACCCCAAACCCCAACCCAAACCCAAACCTAACCCTAACCCTAACCCTAACCCGCGGGCTGAAAATGCCACTTTTGATACTTACTGTATGGAGTCAATTCCTTGATACAACGTGACTGGAAACAGCTTTTGCCTTCATATTTATCATATTTGAACAGCATCTGACAGTGAAACATGTTTGTAAACATTGATTTTGAAAAACTGCAGTCTACCTGTTTCTCATGCTCTAAAACAGCTTTTCGCGGGCTTAAAATGCCACTTTTGATACATACTGTATGGGAGTCAATTCCTTGATACAACGTGACTGGAAACAGCTTTAGCCTTCATATTTATCATATTTGAACAGCATCTGACAGTGAAACATGTTTGTAAACATTGATTTTCAAAAAGGGCACTGTTGCTATGTCGAATGCTCTAAAACAGCTTTTGGCGGGCTGAAAATGCCACTTTTGCCACTCACTGTATGGAGTCAATTCCTTTATACAACGTGACTGGAAACAGCTTTTGCCTTCATATTTATCATATTTGAACAGCATCTGACAGTGAAACATGTTTGTAAACATTGATTTTCAAAAAGTGCACTGTTGCTATTTCTAATGCTCTAAAACAGCTTTTCGCGGGCTGAAAATGCTACTTTTGCCACTCACTGTATGGAGTCAATTACTTGATACAACGTGACTGGAAAAAGCTTTTGCCTTCATATTTATCATATTTGAACAGCATCTGACAGTGAAACATGTCTGTAAACATTGATTTTGAAAAACTGCAGTCCACCTGTTTCTAATGTTCTAAAAGAGCTTTTCGCGGGCTGAAAATGCGACTTTTGCCACTCACTGGATGGAGTCAATTCCTTGATACAACGAGACTGGAAACAGATTTTGCCTTCATATTTATCATATTTGAACAGCATCTAACAGTGAAACATGTTTGTAAACATTGATTTCAAAAAGTGCACTGTTGCTATTTCTAATGCTCTAAAACAGCTTTTCGCGGGCTGAAAATGCCACTTTTTCCACTCACTGGATGGAGTCAATTCCTTGATACAACATTACAGGAAACAGCTTTTGCCTTCATATTTATCATATTTGAAAAGCATCTGACAGTGAAACATGTTTGTAAACATTGATTTTTAAAGACTGCAGTCTACCTGTTTCTAATGCTCTAAAACAGCTTTTCGCGGGCTGAAAATGCCACTTTTGCCACTTTCTTCATATTTATCATATTTGAACAGCATCTGACAGTGAAACATGTTTGTAAACATTGATTTTCAAATTGTGCACTGTTGCTATGTCTAATGCTCTAAAACAGCTTTTCGCGGGCTGAAAATGCCACTTTTGCCACTCAATGTATGGAGTCAATTCCTTGATACAACGTGGCTGCAAACAGCTTTTGCCTTCATATTTATCATATTTGAACAGCATCATACAGTGAAACATGTTTGTAAATATTGATTTTGAAAAACTGCAGTCTACCTGTTTCTCATGCTCTAAAACAGCTTTTCGCGGGCTGAAAATGCCACTTTTGCCACTCACTGTATGGAGTCAATTCCTTCACACAACGTGACTGGAAACAGCTTTTGCCTTCATATCTATCATATTTGAACAGCATCTGACAGTGAAACATGTTTGTAAACATTGATTTTCAAATTGTGCACTGTTGCTATGTCTAATGCTCTAAAACAGCTTTTCGCGGGCTGAAAATGCCACTTTTGCCACTCACTGTATGGAGTCAATTCCTTGATACAACGTGACTGGAATCAGCTTTTGCCTTCATATTTATCATATTTGAACAGCATCTGACAGTGAAACATGTTTGTAAACATTGATTTTCAAAAAGTGCACTGTTGCTATTTCTAATGCTCTAAAACAGCTTTTCGCGGGCTGAAAATGCCACTTTTGCCACTCACTGTATGGAGTCAATTCCTTGATACAACGTGACTGGAAACAGCTTTTGCCTTCATATTTATCATATTTGAAAAGCATCTGACAATGAAACATGTTTGTAAACATTGATTTTCAAAAAGTGCACTGTTGCTATTTCCAATGCTCTAAAACAGCTTTTCGCGGGCTGAAAATGCCACTTTTGCCATTTACTGTATGGAGTCAATTCCTTGATACGTGACTGGAAACAGCTTTTGCCTTCATATTTATCATATTTGAACAGCATCTGACAGTGAAACATGTTTGTAAACATTGATATTCAAAGAGTGCACTGTTGCTATTTCTAATGCTCTAAAACAGCTTTTCGCGGGCTGAAAATGCCACTTTTGCCATTTACTGTATGGAGTAGATTCCTTTATACAAAGTGACTGGAAAAAGCTTTTGCCTTCATATTTATCATATTTAAACAGCATCTGACAGTGAAACATGTTTGTATACATAGATTTTTAAAAACTGCAGTCTACCTGTTTCTCATGCTCTAAAACAGCTTTTCGCGGGCTGAAAATGCCACTTTTGCCACTCACTGTATGGAGTCAATTCCTTGACACAACCTGACTGGAAGCAGCTTTTGCCTTCATATTTATCATATTTGAACAGCATCTGACAGTGAAACATGTTTGTAAACATTGATTTTGAAAAACTGCAGTCTACCTGTTTCTCATGCTCTAAAACAGCTTTTCGCGGGCTGAAAATGCCACTTTTGCCACTCACTGTATGGAGTCAATTCCTTCATACAACGTGACTGGAAAAAGCTTTTGCCTTCATATCTATCATATTTGAACAGCATCTGACAGTGAAACATGTTTGTAAACATTGATTTTGAAAAACTGCAGTCTAGCTGTTTCTCATGCTCTAAAACAGCTTTTCGCGGGCTGAAAATGCCACTTTTGCCACTCACTGTATGGAGTCAATTCCTTGATACAACGTGACTGGAAACAGCTTTTGCCTTCATATTTATCATATTTGAACAGCATCTGACAGTGAAACATGTTTGTAAACATTGATTTTCAAAAAGTGCATTGTTGCTATTTCTAATGCTCTAAAACAGCTTTTCGCGGGCTGAAAATGCCACTTTTGCCACTCACTGTATGGTGTCAATTCCTTGATCCAACGTGACTGGAAAAAGCTTTTGCCTTCATATTTATCATATTTGAACAGCATCTGACAGTGAGACATGTTGGTAAACATTGATTTTTAAAAACTACAGTCTACCTGTTTCTCATGCTCTAAAACAGCTTTTCGCGGGCTGAAAATGCCGCTTTTGCCACTCACCGTATGGAGTACATTACTTGACACAACGTGACTGGAAACAGCTTTTGCCTTCATATTTATCATATTTGAACAGCATCTGACAGTGAAACATGTTTGTAAACATTGATTTTCAAAAAGTGCATGTTGCTATTTCTAATGCTCTAAAACAGCTTTTCGCGGGCTGAAAATGCCACTTTTGCCACTCACTGTATTGAGTCAAGTCCTTGATACAACGTGACTGGAAACAGCTTTTGCCTTCATATTTATCATATTTGAACAGCATCTGACAGTGAAACATGTTTGTAAACATTGATTTTCAAAAAGTGCACTGTTGCTATTTCTAATGCTCTAAAACAGCTTTTCGCGGGCTGAAAATGCCACCTTTGGCACTCACTGTATTGAGGCAATTCCTTGATACAACGTGACTGGAAACAGCTTTTGCCTTCATATTTATCATGTTTGAACAGCATCTGACAGTGAAACATGTTTGTCAACATTGATTTTAAAAAAGTGCACTGTTGCTATTTCTAATGCTCTAAACCAGCTTTTCGCGGGCAGAAAATTCCACTTTTGCCACTCACTTTATGGAGTCAATTCCTTGATACAACGTGACTGGAAACAGCTTTTGCCTTCATATCTATCATATTTGAACAGCATCTGACAGTGAAACATGTTTGTAAACATTGATTTTCAAATTGTGCACTGTTGCTATGTCGAATGCTCTAAAACAGCTTTTCGCGGGCTGAAAATGCCACTTTTGCCACTCACTGTATGGAGTAAATTCCTTGATACAACATGACTGGAAACAGCTTAAGCCTTCATATTTATCATATTTGAACAGCATCTGACAGTGAAACATGTTTGTAAACAATGTTTTGAAAAACTCAGTCTGGCTTTCTCTCATGCTCTAAAACAGCTTTTCGCGGGCTGAAAATGCCACTTTTGCCACTCACCGTATGGAGTACATTACTTGACACAACGTGACTGGAAACAGCTTTTGCCTTCATATTTATCATATTTGAAAAGCATCTGACAGTGGAACATGTTTGTAAACATTGATTTTCAAATAGTGCACTGTTGTTATTTGTAATGCTCTAAAACAGCTTTTCGCGGGCTGAAAATGCCACTTTTGCCACTCACTGTATGAAGTCAATTCCTTCATACAACGTGACTGGAAACTGCTTTTGCCTTCATATCAATCATATTTGAACAGCATCTGACAGTGAAACATGTTTGTAAACATTGATTTTCAAATTGTGCACTGTTGCAATGTCTATTGCTCTAAATCAGCTTTTCGCGGGCTGAAAATGCCACTTTTGCCACTCACTGTATTGAGTAAATTCCTTGATACAACATGACTGGAAACAGCTTTAGCCTTCATTTTTATCATATTTGAACAGCATCTCACAGTGAAACATGTTTGTAAACATTGATTTTCTTAAAGTGCACTGTTGCTATTTCTAATGCTCTAATACAGCTTTTCGCGGGCTGAAAATGCCACTTTTGCCATTTACTGTATGGAGTCAATTCCTTTATACAAAGTGACTGGAAAAAGCTTTTGCCTTCATATTTATCATATTTAAATAGCATCTGACAGTGAAACATGTTTGTAAACATTGATTTTCAAATTGTAAACTGTTGCTATGTCTAATGCTCTAAAACAGCTTTTCGCGGGCTGAAAATGCCACTTTTGCCACTCACTGTATGGAGTCAATTCCTTGATACAATGTGACTGGAAACAGCTTTTGCCTTCATATTTATCATATTTGAACAGCATCTCACAGTGAAACATGTTTGTAAACATTGATTTTGAAAAACTGCAGTCTACCTGTTTCTCATGCTCTAAAACAGCTTTTCGCGGGCTGAAAATGCCACTTTTTCCACTCACTGTATGGAGTCAATTCCTTGATACAACGTGACTGGAAACAGCTTTTGCCTTCATATTATCATATTTGAACAGCATCTGACAGTGAAACATGTTTGTAAACATTGATTTTCAAAAAGTGCACTGTTGCTATTTCTAATGCTCTAAAACAGCTTTTCGCGGGCTGAAAATGCCACTTTTGCCACTCACTGTATGGAGTAAATTCCTTGATACAACATGACTGGAAACAGCTTTAGCCTTCATATATATCATATTTGAACAGCATCTGACAGTGAAACATGTTTGTAAACATTGATTTTGAAAAACTGCAGTCTACCTGTTTCTAATGCTCTAAAACAGCTTTTCGCGGGCTGAAAATGCCACTTTTGCCATTTACTGTATGGAGTCAATTCCTTTATACAAAGTGACTGGAAAAAGCTTTTGCCTTCATATTTATCATATTTAAACAGCATCTGACAGTGAAACATGTTTGTAAACATTGATTTTCAAATTGTAAACTGTTGCTATGTCTAATGCTCTAAAACAGCTTTTCGCGGGCTGAAAATGCCACTTTTGCCACTCACTGTATGGAGTCAATTCCTTGATACAACGTGACTGGAAACAGCTTTTGCCTTCATATCTATCATATTTGAAGAGCATCATACAGTGAAACATGTTTGTAAACATTGATTTTGAAAAACTGCAGTCTACCTGTTTCTCATGCTCTAAAACAGCTTTTTGCAGGCTGAAAATGCCACTTGTGCCACTCACTGTATGGAGTCAATTCCTTCATACAACGTGACTGGAAAAAGCTTTTGCCTTCATATTTATCATATTTGAACAGCATCTGACAGTGAAACATGTTTGTAAACATTGATTTTCAAAAAGTGCACTGTTGCTATTTCTACTGCTCTAAAACAGCTTTTCGCGGGCTGAAAATGCCACTTTTGCCACTTACTGTATGGAGTCAATTCCTTGATACAACGTGACTGGAAAAAGCTTTTGCCTTCATATTTATCATATTTGAACAGCATCTGACAGTGAGACATGTTGGTAAACATTGATTTTTAAAAACTACAGTCTACCTGTTTCTCATGCTCTAAAACAGCTTTTCGCGGGCTGAAAATGCCGCTTTTGCCACTCACCGTATGGAGTACATTACTTGACACAACGTGACTGGAAACAGCTTTTGCCTTCATATTTATCATATTTAAAAAGCATCTGACAGTGAAACATGTTTGTAAACATTGATTTTGAAAAAGTGCACTGTTGTTATTTCTAATGCTCAAAAACAGCTTTTCGCGGGCTGAAAATGCCACTTTTGCCACTCACTGTATGGAGTCAATTCCTGGACACAACGTGACTGGAAACAGCTTTAGCCTTCATATTTATCATATTTGAACAGCATCTCACAGTGAGACATGTTGGTAAACATTGATTTTTAAAAACTACAGTCTACCTGTTTCTCATGCTCTAAAACAGCTTTTCGCGGGCTGAAAATGCCACTTTTGCCACTCACTGTATGGAGTCAATTCCTTCATACAACGTGACTGGAAAAAGCTTTTGCCTTCATATTTATCATATTTAAACAGCATCTGACAGTGAAACATGTTTGCAAACATTGATTTTCAAATTGTGCACTGTTGCAATTTCTAATGCTCTAAAACAGCTTTTCGCGGGCTGAAAATGCCACTTTTGCATTTACTGTATGGAGTCAATTCCTTTATACAAACTGACTGGAAAAAGCTTTTGCCTTCATATTTATCATATTTAAACAGCATCTGACAGTGAAACATGTTTGTAAACATTGATTTTCAAATTGTAAACTGTTGCTATGTCTAATGCTCTAAAACAGCTTTTCGCGGGCTGAAAATGCCACTTTTGCCACTCACTGTATGGAGTCAATTCCTTGATACAATATTACTGGAACCAGCTTCAGCCTTCATATTTATCATATTTGAACAGCATCTGACAGTGAAACATGTTTGTAAACATTGATTTTCAAAAAGTGCATTGTTGCTATTTCTAATGCTCTAAAACAGCTTTTCGCGGGCTGAAAATGCCACTTTTGCCACTCACTGTATGGAGTCAATTCCTTGATACAACGTGACTGGAAACAGCTTTTGCCTTCATATTTCTCATTTTTGAACAGCATCTGACAGTGAAACATGTTTGTAAACATTGATTTTCAAAAAGTGCACTGTTGCTATTTCTAATGCTCTAAAACAGCTATTCGCGGGCTGAAAATGCCACTTTTGCCACTCACTGTATTCAGTCAATTCCTTGATACAACGTGACTGGAATCAGCTTTTGCCTTCATATTTATCATATTTGAACAGCATCTGACAGTGAAACATGTTTGTAAACATTGATTTTAAAAGAGTGCACTGTTGCTATTTCTAATGCTCTAAACCAGCTTTTCGCGGGATGAAAATGCCACTTTTGCCACTTACTGTATGGAGTCAATTCCTTGATACAACGTGACTGGAAACAGCTTTTGCCTTCATATTTATCATATTTGAAAAGCATCTGACAGTGAAACATGTTTGTAAACATTGATTTTCAAAAAGTGCACTGTTGTTATTTCTAATGCTCAAAAACAGCTTTTCGCGGGCTGAAAATGCCACTTTTGCCACTCACTGTATGGAGTCAATTCCTTGACACAACGTGACTGGAAAAAGCTTTTGCCTTCATATTTATCATATTTGAAAAGCATCTGACAGTGAAACATGTTTGTAAACATTGATTTTCAAAAAGTGCACTGTTGTTATTTCTAATGCTCAAAAACAGCTTTTCGCGGGCTGAAAATGCCACTTTTGCCACTCACCGTATGGAGTACATTACTTGACACAACGTGACTGGAAACAGCTTTTGCCTTCATATTCATCATATTTGAAAAGCATCTGACAGTGAAACATGTTTGTAAACATTGATTTTCAAAAAGTGCACTGTTGTTATTTCTAATGCTCAAAAACAGCTTTTCGCGGGCTGAAAATGCCACTTTTGCCATTCACTGTATGGAGTCAATTCCTTGACACAACGTGACTGGAAAAAGCTTTTGCCTTCATATTAATCATATTTGAACAGCATCTCACTGTGAGACATGTTGGTAAACATTGACTTTTAAAAACTACAGTCTACCTGTTTCTCATGCTCTAAAACAGCTTTTCGCGGGCTGAAAATGCCACTTTTGCCACTCACTGTATGGAGTCAATTCCTTCATACAACGTGACTGGAAACAGCTTTTGCCTTCATATTTATCATATTTGAACAGCATCTGACAGTGAAAGATGTTTGTAAACATAGATTTTTAAAAACTGCAGTCTACCTGTTTCTAATGCTCTAAAACAGCTTTTCGCGGGCTGAAAATGCCACTTTTGCCACTTACTTCATATTTATCATATTTGAACAGCATCTGACAGTGAAACATGTTTGTCAACATTGATTTTCAAGAAGTGCACTGTTGCTATTTCTAATGCTCTAAAACAGCTTTTCGCGGGCTGAAAATGCCACTTTTGCCACTCACTGTATTGAGTCAATTCCTTGATACAACGTGACTGGAAACAGCTTTTGCCTTCATATTTATCATATTTGAACAGCATCTGACAGTGAAACATGTTTGTAAACATTGATTTTAAAAAAGTGCACTGTTGCTATTTCTAATGCTCTAATACAGCTTTTCGCGGGCTGAAAATGCCACTTTTGCCATTTACTGTATGGAGTCAATTCCTTTATACAAAGTGACTGGAAAAAGCTTTTGCCTTCATATTTATCATATTTAAACAGCATCTGACAGTGAAACATTTTTGTAAACATTGATTTTGAAAAACTGCACTGTTGCTATTTCTATTGCTCTAATACAGCTTTTCGCGGGCTGAAAATGCCACTTTTGCCATCATTGCATGGAGTCAATTCCTTGACACAACCTGAATGTAAACAGCTTTTGCCTTCATATTTATCATATTTGAACAGCATCTGACAATGAAAAATGTTTGTAAACATTGATTTTTAAAAACTGCAGTCTACCTGTTTCTAATGCTCTAAAACAGCTTTTCGCGGGCTGAAAATGCCACTTTTGCCACTCACTGTATGGAGTCAATTCCTTCATACAACGTGACTGGAAAAAGCTTTTGCCTTCATATCTATCATATTTAAACAGCATCTGACAGTGAAACATGTTTGTAAACATTGATTTTCAAATTGTGCACTGTTGCTATTTCTAATGCTCTAAAACAGCTTTTCGCGGGCTGAAAATGCCACTTTTGCATTTACTGTATGGAGTCAATTCCTTTATACAAAGTGACTGGAAAAAGCTTTTGCCTTCATATTTATCATATTTAAACAGCATCTGACAGTGAAACATGTTTGTAAACATTGATTTTCAAATTGTAAACTGTTGCTATGTCTACTGCTCTAAAACAGCTTTTCGCGGGCTGAAAATGCCACTTTTGCCACTCACTGTATGGAGTAAATTCCTTGATACAATATTTCTGGAACCAGCTTCTGCCTTCATATTTATCATATTTGAACAGCATCTGACTGTGAAACATGTTTGTAAACATTGATTTTCAAAAAGTGCATTGTTGCTATTTCTAATGCTCTAAAACAGCTTTTCGCGGGCTGAAAAATTCCACTTTTGCCACTCACTGTATTGAGTCAATTCCTTGATACAACGTGACTGGAAACAGCTTTTGCCTTCATATTTCTCATTTTTGAACAGCATCTGACAGTGAAACATGTTTGTAAACATTGATTTTCAAAAAGTGCACTGTTGCTATTTCTAATGCTCTAAAACAGCTTTTCGCGGGCTGAAAATGCCACTTTTGCCACTCACTGTATTGAGTCAATTCCTTGATACAACGTGACTGGAAACAGCTTTTGCCTTCATATTTATCATATTTGAACAGCATCTGACAGTGAAACATGTTTGTAAACATTGATTTTCAAATTGTGCACTGTTGCTATGTCTAATGCTCTAAAACAGCTTTTCGCGGGCTGAAAATGCCACTTTTGCCACTTACTGCATGGAGTCAATTCCTTGATACAACATGACTGGAAACAGCTTTAGCCTTCATATTTATAATATTTGAACAGCATCTGACAGTGAAACATGTTTGTAAACACTGATTTTGAAAAACTGCAGTCTACCTGTTTCTAATGCTCTAAAACAGCTTTTCGCGGGCTGAAAATGCCACTTTTGCCACTCACTGTATGGAGTCAATTCCTTGATGCAACGTGACTGGAAAAAGCATTTGGCTTCATATTTATCATATTTGAACAGCATCTCACAGTGAAACATGTTTGTAAACATAGATTTTTAAAAACTGCAGTCTACCTGTTTCTAATGCTCTAAAACAGCTTTTCGCGGGCTGAAAATGCCACTTTTGCCACTCACTGTATGGAGTCAATTCCTTGATACAACGTGACTGGAAACAGCTTTTGCCTTCATATTTATCATATTTGAACAGCATCTCACAGTGAAACATGTTTGTAAACATAGATTTTTAAAAACTGCAGTCTACCTGTTTCTCATGCTCTAAAACAGCTTTTCGCGGGCTGAAAATGCCACTTTTGCCACTCACTGTATGGAGTCAATTCCTTGATACAACGTGACTGGAAAAAGCATTTGGCTTCATATTTATCATATTTGAACAGCATCTCACAGTGAAACATGTTTGTAAACATAGATTTTTAAAAACTGCAGTCTACCTGTTTCTCATGCTCTAAAACAGCTTTTCGCGGGCTGAAAATGCCACTTTTGCCACTCACTGTATGGAGTCAATTCCTTTATACAAAGTGACTGGAAACAGCTTTTGCCTTCATATTTATCATATTTAAACAGCATCTGACAGTGAAACATGTTTGTAAACATTGATTTTGAAAAACTGCAGTCTACCTGTTTCTAATGCTGTAAAACAGCTTTTCGCGGGCTGAAAATGCCACTTTTGCCACTCACTGTATGGAGTCAATTCCTTGATACAACGTGACTGGAAACAGCTTTTGCCTTCATATTTATCATATTTGAACAGCATCTGACAGTGAAACATGTTTGTAAACATTGATTTTGAAAAACTGCAGTCTACCTGTTTCTAATGCTCTAAAACAGCTTTTCGCGGGCTGAAAATGCCACTTTTGCCATTCACTGTATGGAGTCAATTCCTTTATACAAAGTGACTGGAAAAAGCTTTTGCCTTCATATTTATCATATTTAAACAGCATCTGACAGTGAAACATGTTTGTAAACATAGATTTTTAAAAACTGCAGTCTACCTGTTTCTCATGCTCTAAAACAGCTTTTCGCGGGCTGAAAATGGCACTTTTGCCACTCACTGTATGGAGTCAATTCCTTGACAGAACCTGACTGGAAGCAGCTTTTGCCTTCATATTTATCATATTTGAACAGCATCTTACAGTGAAACATGTTTGTAAACATTGATTTTCAAATTGTGCACTGTTGCTATGTCTAATGCTCTAAAACAGCTTTTCGCGGGCTGAAAATGCCACTTTTGCCACTCACTGTATGGAGTAAATTCCTTGATACAACATGACTGGAAACAGATTTAGCCTTCATATTTATCATATTTGAACAGCATCTGACAGTGAAACATGTTTGTAAACATTGATTTTGAAAAACTGCAGTCTACCTGTTTCTAATGCTCTAAAACAGCTCTTCGCGGGCTGAAAATGCCACTTTGGCCACTCACTGTATGGAGTCAATTCCTTCATACAACGTGACTGGAAAAAGCTTTTGCCTTCATATCTATCATATTTGAACAGCATCTCACAGTGAAACATGTTTGTAAACACTGATTTTGAAAAACTGCAGTCTACCTGTTTCTCATGCTGTAAAACAGCTTTTCGCGGGCTGAAAATGCCACTTTTGCCACTCACTGTATGGAGTCAATTCCTTGATACAACGTGACTGGAAACAGATATTGCCTTCATATTTATCATATTTGAACAGCATCTGACAGTGAAACATGTTTGTAAACATTGATTTTCAAATTGTAAACTGTTGCTATGTCTAATGCTCTAAAACAGCTTTTCGCGGTCTGAAAATGCCACTTTTGCCACTCACTGTATGGAGTCAATTCCTTGATACAATGTGACTGGAAACAGCTTTAGCCTTCATATTTATCATATTTGAACAGCATCTGACAGTGAAACATGTTTGTAAACATTGATTTTCAAAAAGTGCACTGTTGCTAATTCTAATGCTCTAAAACAGCTTTTCGCGGGCTGAAAATGCCACTTTTGCCACTCACTGTATTGAGGCAATTCTTTGATACAACGTGACTGGAAACAGCTTTTGCCTTCATATTTATCATGTTTGAACAGCATCTGACAGTGAAACATGTTTGTCAACATTGATTTTAAAAAAGTGCACTGTTGCTATTTCGGTAACACTTTATAATAAGTACACACTATTAAGCATTAGTTAAGCATTAATACATACTGAATTTATCATTTATAAAGCATTTTTCAGACATGAATAATTATTAATAAGTAGTTTATAAATACAAGTGTAAATGTTTTAATCATCATTAATAAGCATATTAGTAAAGGATTAGTAATTCCTAACTTCATCATTTATAAAGCATTTTTCCTACATAATTACTCATTGGTATGTAGCTTATAAACATGGTTACAAATGTTTCACCCTTCATTAATGAGCTCTTCTATAGCTTGCTTAATGTGTGTTTTTCATACTTTGTAAATGTTGAAAACAGAATTTATAAATGAATTATTACATCATTTACGAACCAGTTATTTAGGATTATTTTGGAATGGTTAGTAGTTTATAAGATAATTTAGAAGTTCTATGTAAATAGTTAAACTATTTAGATTTTCATTTATGTTGCCCTAACAGATATACTATACAGACATACACTGATACTTGGTGAATGTTAGCAGATGATTAAAAAAACTTCACACATTCATTTTCCAATATATGTCCTGTAAACACTTAATAACATATGAATTCATTAATTTTGGTACTTGCAATGCACTTACTACTCATTAATTAAGTATTTTGTGTGAGCTTATCTAAAGTGAGCACCATCTATGCCTTATAAAGCATTTATAAATGTGATTTAAAGGCTGGCAATGCCTTCAGACACACAAAAGTCCCAGTCATCTTAACAGGTGATGGAAATTCACAACACAAGGGGATATAGAATGCATTATGTAATATTTATTGCAGCTTATCAGTCATCATCAATTATCATCAATTGTGACAATACAACATGAACTAAGGTAAACATGGTTGACTTAAAAACTTGCCAACACCAACTGTGCATCACAGAAAATTCAAGTTCACAATTTAAATCTTTGATTAAATTAAATTAAATCTTCCAGTATCAAAAACAAAAGTTCAAAAGTATTTCACTGTTATTATTTAGTGTAATTCTAAATTATGACAGTGAAATATTTTTGAACTTTTATTTTGATTCAGACAGATAAATCATATCTTAGAGAAATGTCTCTAAAATTATTCAGAGAGATAATAAATATAATCAACATAAGAGAAAATAATGCTGGAAATCTAATTTTAAAGACACTAAAAAAACAAAGTGCACTGATTACTTACAATTTATTTCACCGCCCTCTCCAACAGAAGACCCTTGCATAGGTAACAGTGACTGCAAATTACTTACACTTCCTTGAAATGTCATGAATCAGTCTGCCAAATGCACCATCAGGGTGTTTCTTTGCGAGCCATTCATTCCACTCAATCACTGAAAGGTGGTCAGAGAGCAAACTGTCAGTGCGGTTTCCCCTAAGCCTCCAGATCTGCTCCTTGTAGGATCTCCAGGCCCTCTCAAGATGCTGGGTATGAGCACCAGTTTGGGGATCTACATACCACCTGCTGTGGTTAACAGTGTGATGGTTGTATCCTATTTCAGAGAGTACTCGATAGGGACGCCACTCATCACTGATAACTGAAGATCCCGGCCTCACATGATGAACAATTAGGGGAATCAAATGTCTTCGAGATCTTCTCTCCACAAGGCGCAGAATGGGTTTTCTTCGTCCTTGATGATGCCTCACACTCAACATCCCAAAGACCCACTTCTTTCGTTTCCATCCACCAGCCATTCTTCCTCTCCCATACTGATGCAGAAACAAAACAAAACCACCGACATAAATTGACACATTCTATTAACAACAACTTGCTTGACTCTCTTTGAAAATTATTTAAATTCACAATTACAATAACATACTTTTCTTTTGTGCCGAAAATGGCTCTCATCGATCACAACAAATTCTCTTCTTCCACCAATCTGTTGGCCTCTACGCCTTCTCATCCTTTCAACTGCTGTGACACAGACCTCCCTTATTTTTTTGGCCATTTTAGAGAGAGTTGCTGAACTGGCTGCAATTGTGTCATCCATCATATCAATCTGACGTAATCTTAGACCCTGAGAAAATCTTGAAGGCAAATGAAAAAAGGATTGTTTATGTGTCTCAAAACATTCGTATTGTTATTATTATATTATTGATTATTATTATTATTATCATTACCTACCTGTACACGAACTGCATCCAGTTACTGAGAGAGACCTTTGAATGACTGAAGATTGACATGTGCCTGACAGAAATTTGTTTTTCCTGTCCTTTATGTGGTGCTTGGCGACAAGTCCTATTAAAAAAGATTAGGAACATACTGTAATTAGGACACATACACTCACACACAGGTTTGGGTAGCAATTATAAACAATAAATATGACCAAGATGGCATAATCAGGTTACAAATCATTACAAAATTATAATCAGCACAACAGAAAAAATGTGTAATTAGATTGTAGTTTGTCACAAGGATTACTTACTTAGATTTTTGCTTATATATTTAAATATTTCAATTTCATCATGATAAAATTACACAGTAAAGCTGTAAACCTTCATGAATACTTTACTTTTTGTGGTTGTAATTGATTTGACTAGTTCTAAATGTCAGGTATATTGTAGCCTACAAATAAGTAATTTACTCCTTTCATGTTTCTTCTTTTTGAAATAGTTACTTCTTTGATAAACTTTTGTTTAATGAAAATAACATTGCTAATTACACAAATTGCATGTAATTATTTAATCCAGTAGCCTGATTACATCTTATATTAATCTGTCCCAAACGTGCACATAAATCAACAGATAACTGCGCATTTGTTCAAATTTAGTTATAGCTATCATCATGTCTTACCAAGCATATAGGTCTGCACTGTTCGTCCTTCTCTTCAGTTTCATGTCCTTTTGGCATATTCTGCATTTGACTCTTCTTCGAAGCAGTCTCCTCCTCTGTAGCCACTTTATTAGCTTCAGGGCATTTCTTTTTGACATTTCTTCCTCAATTAGCCTCTTAAATCGGGTGAATCTGCTCATTATCACTAAACTACTCTGATCCACTGAAAAAGCTAATATCCCGCTTATAATACGCCATAGCTGCCAAATATACCTGTCGTTGCCAGATTTGTACCCGGAAACCCGATTTGTTCCCGCACCCGATTTGTGTGACGCAATTTTTGCGCATGCGGAGAACAGATCGGGTTTCCGGGTACCCAACTGCAGCCACAGGTAGTCGCGGGAGCAGACGTTTCTTCTGGAAGAAGCTTGAGAGAGGCTAGGATCATGCAGGACTGTGGTCAGGTACGAAGAGTGGTGCGGACGCGGTCCAGAAAGAAAGCCGGCGTAGAGCTGGACAAAACAGAGTCTGTGGCTGTCTGTGGCACTAGTGGTAAGTACGTTTTTTTTTTTTTACTGACATAAATGAACAACAGTGGCTAATGTTAGACCATAGAGCAGGGGTCTCAAGCTGCGGTCATCGAGGGCCACAATCCAGCATGTGTGAGATGCTTCCCTCTTCCAACACACCTTATTCAAATGAGGGAAGCGGGAGAGGGAAATATCTAGAACATGCTGGATTGTGGCCCTCGAGGACCGGAGTTTGAGACCCCTGCCATAGAGCATCCCCTGAATTTACTCTGTTCCAGAATATTTTTGTACAATAAAAAAAATTAACTTTTTAGAAAATATTTAAAAACATTTATTTATTAGTATTTTTTATGATAATTACAGTAATGATAAATAAACCAAGGGCTTTACATAAAATAAATCACATGTGTCACAACATGTCAAAGCATGTCAAAAAAAGTTGGTACAGAATGTTATAGATACATTTTATAATTAACTTTTTTTAATAGGTGTTTCCATGGCCCCAACTGCACAGCTGGCAGACAAAAGAAAATCAAAGGATTTGGAGATGTGTCAGCTGAGGGTAGAGGTCCTAAAGGATAAGGTTGAAGAACTCACCAAGGAGAGAGACTATCTAAAAGAACAGTTGGCAGCAGGTAAGTTTCACTACACACAGTTTAAATCAAATTTTAGTACACTTGGGTCTTACTTTGTTACTGGATGCTTGAATGTATGTGTCTCTTTGTGCCATGTTAGCCTAATGTTTGTATTTATTTTAACAGCTCTTAAAAAGGGGGACAGCGGTTCCACCCAGGCAGTCTACTTGTCTTCATCTTCCTCTCATGATAGCTCCAATGAACATTCCTCTGATGCTTCATCTGACTCCTCCTCTGATACATCCTCATCAGAGGACAAGAAAAAGAAGAAGAAGAAAGGGGGACGGAACAAGGCCAAGAAGTCAAAGAAAATGGAAACAAAGACACGTAAGAGAGGTAAAGATGCTACATTCACTTAAACCACTTTCTACTCATTGTTTTTTTTATCGCTCCCTTACTTTGTTTAACACTGGTAATAAACTTAGAGAGTAACTATTAAGTCCAGAGAAGGGTAACTTACCATTTCTAGGCAGACAAATAATTTGTGCTCATTTTCACTATTGTGCACACTAACCTGCAATTAAAACTCTAAATTTATAATATGGTTTAAGTTAAAACAAAGTTTCCTTGGATTTAACGGAATGATTTTTTTATTATCATTATTTATGTCTTTAATTATATATTTAAAAGACAATTTCTTTTTCTTGTTATTTTATTTAGCAAATAAGTTCCTTAATTGGCAATATATTAGCTGGATTTTAAACCATACATAAAAGCTATTAATTTTGCTTGTTTACACTCATGCATGCATTCCTTCAACTCTTCATCTAACCATGGTGTGCTTCCATTTTCATTGTGTATTTCTTTAATGGTACATTTTTTTCTACATTTTATTATCTTTACCTATTACCACCTCTGGATCTTGTTCTGACATTATTTGAACCAGTTTAGATTATTAGAATTTGGTGGTGATCCAGACAACCGCGAATGATCATTTTTGCTCAATAACTGCCAAACTAATAATGATACCAACTTTATTCCAAGTGCTAGGAGTAGATTTTCGGAATCAATGAATCATATTATATATACTTATAGAAAAATAGCTATGGCAACTCAAATTAACTTAGAAATGCCTCACAAAAAACTCAAAATTGTCCCAGAACATGTAGCAGTTCTTTAGGAAACAATTAGCTTATTCAACATCTTTTTGGGTTTCTTACTCCTGAATATTTGTCACCATTTTTTTTTTTACTGTGGATAACCCTAATTCTTTGTCCTCTGAATTGCAGCCCAAAATCCTTCTCAGGTGGTGGCCCGTTACAAAAAAATTCTCAGGCTGTTCATTCGAGGAAGGACTATGTCTGCTGCTTTTAAGAGTGTTGGGGTGGACCGGAACACGGTTGTTGTGAGTGCTCCAATCGCGGAGCTGTTCATTGCTGCACCCAGTAAATACAAGGAACTCCTTGAAAACTACAGCCATCAGGTGAAACTGAGTGTGTTTGCCACACAGTGTGCCACTTCAATTCAGGAGGATCCAGGAATAGTGGAAACAGTTAAAGTGTACAAGGTTACCGGAAAACTGCTTCCCCTAAAAACAAAGTAAGCTATAGTCCTAAATCAACACAGATAGTGTTGAATGTTAAATGAAAGTTCACTGTTGAAAAAATTTCTTCCACTTTTTCACAACATTTTTATTTGTATTAATATTTTATAAGGTGTTGAGTATATTTATTTTAGGGGTTATTTTATCATTTTTTTCTGAGATATGATTAAGAATTACACTAAATAATAACAGTGAAATACTTTTGAACTTTTATTTTTGATACTGGAAGATTTTATATTTTTTTAATCAAAGATTTAAATTGTGAACTTGAATTTTCTGTGATGCACAGTTGGTGTTGGCAAGTTTTTAAGTCAACCATGTTTACCTTAGTTCATGTTGTATTGTCACAATTGATGATAATTGATGATGACTGATAAGCTGCAATAAATATTACATAATGCATTCTATATCCCCTTGTGTTGTGAATTTCCATCACCTGTTAAGATGACTGGGACTTTTGTGTGTCTGAAGGCATTGCCAGCCTTTAAATCACATTTATAAATGCTTTATAAGGCATAGATGGTGCTCACTTTAGATAAGCTCACACAAAATACTTAATTAATGAGTAGTAAGTGCATTGCAAGTACCAAAATTAATGAATTCATATGTTATTAAGTGTTTACAGGACATATATTGGAAAATGAATGTGTGAAGTTTTTTTAATCATCTGCTAACATTCACCAAGTATCAGTGTATGTCTGTATAGTATATCTGTTAGGGCAACATAAATGAAAATCTAAATAGTTTAACTATTTACATAGAACTTCTAAATTATCTTATAAACTACTAACCATTCCAAAATAATCCTAAATAACTGGTTCGTAAATGATGTAATAATTCATTTATAAATTCTGTTTTCAACATTTACAAAGTATGAAAAACACACATTAAGCAAGCTATAGAAGAGCTCATTAATGAAGGGTGAAACAATTGTAACCATGTTTATAAGCTACATACCAATGAGTAATTATGTAGGAAAAATGCTTTATAAATGATGAAGTTAGGAATTACTAATCCTTTACTAATATGCTTATTAATGATGATTAAAACATTTACACTTGTATTTATAAACTACTTATTAATAATTATTCATGTCTGAAAAATGCTTTATAAATGATAAATTCAGTATGTATTAATGCTTAACTAATGCTTAATAGTGTGTACTTATTATAAAGTGTAACCGCTATTTCTAATGCTCTAAACCAGCTTTTCGCGGGCAGAAAATGCCACTTTTGCCACTCACTTTATGGAGTCAATTCCTTGATACAACGTGACTGGAAACAGCTTTTGCCTTCATATCTATCATATTTGAACAGCATCTGACAGTGAAACATGTTTGTAAACATTGATTTTCAAGTTGTGCACTGTTGCTATGTCTAATGCTCTAAAACAGCTTTTCTCGGGCTGAAAATGCCACTTTTGCCACTCACTGTATGGAGTCAATTCCTTCATACAACGTGACTGGATACAGCTTTTGCCTTCATATTTATCATATTTGAACAGCATCTCACAGTGAAACATGTTTGTAAACATTGACTTTGAAAAACTGCAGTCTACCTGTTTCTCATGCTCTAAAACAGCTTTTCGCGGGCTGAAAATGCCACTTTCGCCACTCACTGTATGGAGTCAATTCCTTCATACAACGTGACTGGAAAAAGCTTTTGCCTTCATATCTATCATATATAACAGCATCTGACAGTGAAACATGTTTGTAAACATTGACTTTGAAAAACTGCAGTCTACCTGTTTCTCATGCTGTAAAACAGCTTTTCGCGGGCTGAAAATGCCACTTTTGCCACTCACTGTATGGAGTCAATTACTTGACACAACCTGACTGGAAGCAGCTTTTGCCTTCATATTTATCATATTTGAACAGCATCTGACAGTGAAACATGTTTGTAAACATTGATTTTGAAAATCTGCAGTCTACCTGTTTCTCATGCTCTAAAACAGCTTTTCGCGGGCTGAAAATGCCACTTTTGCCACTCACTGTATGGGGTAAATTCCTTGATACAACATGACTGGAAACAGCTTTTGCCTTCATATTTATCATATTTGAACAGCATCTGACAGTGAAACATGTTTGTAAACATTGATTTTCAAAAAGTGAACTGTTGCTATTTCTAATGCTCTAAAACAGCTTTTCGCGCGCTGTAAATGCCACTTTAGCCACATACTGTATGCTGTCAATTCCTTGATACAACGTGACTGGAAAAAGCTTTTGCCTTCATATTTTTCATATTTGAACAGCATCTGACAGTGAAACATGTTTGTAAACATTGATTTTGAAAAACTGCAGTCTAGCTGTTTCTAAAGCTGTAAAGCAGCTTTTCGCGGGCTGAAAATGCCACTTTTGCCACTTACTGTATGGAGTAAATTCCTTGATACAACGTGACTGGAAACAGCTTTAGCCTTCATATTTATCATATTTGAACAGCATCTCACAGTGAGACATGTTGGTAAACATTGATTTTTAAAAACTACAGTCTACCTGTTTCTCATGCTCTAAAACAGCTTTTCGCGGGCTGAAAATGCCACTTTTGCCACTCACTGTATGGAGTCAATTCCTTGATACAACGTGACTGGAAAAAGCATTTGGCTTCATATTTATCATATTTGAACAGCATCTCACAGTGAAACATGTTTGTAAACATAGATTTTTAAAAACTGCAGTCTACCTGTTTCTCATGCTCTAAAACAGCTTTTCGCGGGCTGAAAATGCCACTTTTGCCACTCACTGTATGGAGTCAATTCCTTGACACAATCTGACTGGAAGCAGCTTTTGCCTTCATATTTATCATATTTGAACAGCATCTGACAGTCAAACATATTTGTAAACATTGTTTTGAAAAACTGCAGTCTAGCCGTCTCTCATGCTCTAAAACAGCTTTTCGCGGGCTGAAAATGCCACTTTTGCCACTCACTGTATGGAGTCAATTCCTTGATACAACGTGACTGGAAACAGGTTTTGCCTTCATATCTATCATATTTTAACAGCATCTGACAGTGAAACATGTTTGTAAACATTGATTTTCAAATTGTGCACTGTTGCTATGTCTAATGCTCTAAAACAGCTTTTCGCGGTCTGAAAATGCCACTTTTGCCACTCACTGTATGGAGTAAATTCCTTTATACAACGTGACTGGAAACAGCTTTTGCCTTCATATTTATCATATTTGAACAGCATCTGACAGTGAAACATGTTTGTAAACATTGATTTTCAAATTGTGCACTGTTGCTATGTCTAATGCTCAAAGACAGCTTTTCGCTGGCTGAAAATGCCACTTTTGCCACTCACTGTATGGAGTAAATTCCTTGATACAACATGACTGGAAACAGCTTTTCCTTCATATTTATCATATTTGAACAGCATCTGACAGTGAAACATGTTTGTAAACATTGATTTTGAAAAACTGCAGTCTACCTGTTTCTAATGCTCTAAAACAGCTTTTCGCGGGCTGAAAATGCCACTTTTGCCACTCACTGTATGGAGTCAATTCCTTCATACAACGTGACTGGAAACAGGTTTTGCCTTCATATCTATCATATTTGAACAGCATCTGACAGTGAAACATGTTTGTAAACATTGATTTTCAAATTGTGCACTGTTGCTATTTCTATTGCTTTAAAACAGCTTTTCGCGGGCTGAAAATGCCACTTTTGCATTTACTGTATGGAGTCAATTCCTTTATACAAAGTGACTGGAAAAAGCTTTTGCCTTCATATTTATCAAATTTAAACAGCATCTGACAGTCAAACATGTTTGTAAACATTGATTTTCAAATTGTAAACTGTTGCTATGTCTAATGCTCTAAAACAGCTTTTCGCGGGCTGAAAATGCCACTTTTGCCACTCACTGTATGGAGTCAATTCCTTGATACAATGTGACTGGAAACAGCCTTTGCCTTCATATTTATCATATTTGAACAGCATCTGACAGTGAAACATGTTTGTAAACATTGATTTTCAAATTGTGCACTGTTGCTATGTCTAATGCTCTAAAACAGCTTTTCGCGGGCTGAAAATGCCACTTTTGCCACTTACTGCATGGAGTCAATTCCTTGACACAACCTGACTGGATTCAGCTTTTGCCTTCATATTTATCATATTTGAACAGCATCTGACAGTGAAACATATTTGTAAACATTGATTTTGAAAAACTGCAGTATAGCTGTTTCTAATGCTCTAAAACAGCTTTTCGCGGACTGAAAATGACACTTTTGCCACTCACTGTATGGAGTCAATTCCTTGACACGATTTTACTGGAAACAGCTTTTGCCTTCATATTTATCATATTTGAACAGCATCTGACAGTGAAACATGTTTGTAAACATTGATTTTCAAATTGTGCACTGTTGCTATGTCTAATGCTCCAAATCAGCTTTTCGCGGGCTGAAAATGCCACTTTTGCCACTCACTGTATGGAGTCAATTCCTTGATACAACGTGACTGGATAAAAGCTTTTGCCTTCATATTTATCATATTTGAACAGCATCTCACAGTGAAACATGTTTGTAAACATAGATTTTGAAAAAGTGCAGTCTACCTTTTTCTCATGTTCTAAAACAGCTTTTCGCAGGCTGAAAATGCCACTTGTGCCACTCACTGTATGGAGTCAATTCCTTGATACAACGTGACTGGAAGCAGCTTTTGCCTTCATATTTATCATATTTGAACAGCATCTGACAGTGAAACATGTTTGTAAACATTGATTTTGAAAAACTGCAGTCTACCTGTTTCTCATGCTCTAAAACAGCTTTTCGCGGGCTGAAAATGCCACTTTTGCCACTCACTGTATGGAGTCAATTCCTTGATAGAACGTGACTGGAAACAGCTATTGCCTTCATATTTATCATATTTGAACAGCATCTGACAGTGAAACATGT
The DNA here is from genome assembly GCA_024666655.1 of Dascyllus trimaculatus. NCBI lineage: Eukaryota > Metazoa > Chordata > Actinopteri > Pomacentridae > Dascyllus > Dascyllus trimaculatus. The sequence continues at coordinate 35,968,313 of CM045454.1, read as the reverse complement.
TTGTAAACATTGATTTTCAAAAAGTGCACTGTTGCTATTTCTAATGCTCTAAAACAGCTTTTCGCGGGCTGTAAATGCCACTTTAGCCACATACTGTATGGTGTCAATTCCTTGATACAACGTGACTGGAAAAAGCTTTTGCCTTCATATTTATCATATTTGAACAGCATCTGACAGTGAAACATGTTTGTAAACATTGTTTTGAAAAACTGCAGTCTAGCCGTCTCTCATGCTCTAAAACAGCTTTTCGCGGGCTGAAAATGCCACTTTTGCCACTCACTGTATGGAGTCAATTCCTTGATACAACATGACTGGAAACAGCTATAGCCTTCATATTTATCATATTTGAACAGCATCTGACAGTGAAACATGTTTGTAAACATTGAATTTAAAATTCTGCAGTCTACCTGTTTCTAATGCTCTAAAACAGCTTTTCGCGGGCTGCAAATGCCACTTTTGCCACCTACTGAATGGAGTAAATTCCTTGACACAACATGACTGGAAACAGCTTTTGCCTTCACATTTATCATATTTGAACAGCATCTGACAGTGAAACATGTTTGTAAACATTGATTTTCAAATTGTGCACCGTTGCTATGTCTAATGCTCTAAAAGAGCTTTTCGCGGGCTGAAAATGCCACTTTTGCCACTCACTGTATGGATTCAATTCCTTGACACAACATGACTGGAAAACAGCTTTTGCCTTCATATTTATAATATTTGAACAGCATCTGACAGTGAAACATGTTTGTAAACATTGATTTTCAAAAACTGCAGTCTACCCGTTTCTATTGCTCGAAAATAGCTATTCGCGGGCTGAAAATGCCACTTTTGCCACTTACTGTATGGAGTCAATTCCTTGATACAACGTGACTGGAAACAGCTTTTGCCTTCATATCTATCATATTTGAACAGCATCTGACAGTGAAACATGTTTGTAAACATTGATTTTCAAATTGTAAACTGTTGCTATGTCTAATGCTCTAAAACAGCTTTTCGCGGGCTGAAAATGCCACTTTTGCCACTCACTGCATGGATTCAATTCCTTGACACAACCTGACTGGAAACAGCCTTTGCCTTCATATTTATCATATTTGAACAGCATCTGACAGTGAAACATGTTTGTAAACATTGATTTTGAAAAACTGCAGTCTACCTGTCTCTCATGCTCTAAAACATCTTTTCGCAGGCTGAAAAAAATGCCACTTGTGCCACTGACTGCATGGAGTCAATTCCTTGATACAACGTGACTGGAAACAGCTTTTGCCTTCATATTTATCATATTTGAACAGCATATGACAGTGAAACATGTTTGTAAACATTGATTTTCAAAAAGTGCACTGTAGCTATTTCTAATGCTCTAAAACAGCTTTTCGCAGGCTGAAAATGCCACTTTTGCCACTCACTGTATTGAGTCAATTCCTTGACACGATTTTACTGGAAACAGCTTTTGCCTTCATATTTATCATATTTGAACAGCATCTGACAGTGAAACATGTTTGTCAACATTGATTTTCAAATTGTGCACTGTTGCTATGTCTATTGCTCCAAATCAGCTTTTCGCGGGCTGAAAATGCCACTTTTGGCACCCACTGTATGGAGTAAATTCCTTTATACAACATGACTGGAAACAGCTTTTGCCTTCATATTTATAATATTTGAACAGCATCTGACATTGAAACATGTTTGTACACATTGATTTTCAAAAACTGCAGTCTACCGTTTCTATTGCTCGAAAATAGGCTATTCGCGGGCTGAAATGCCACTTGCTACCATTAAGGAGCCAACACCCTTTGATACAACGTGACTGGAAACAGCCTTTGCCTTCATATATATCATATTTGAACAGCATCTGACAGTGAAACATGTTTGTAAACAATGATTTTCATAAAGTGCACTGTTGCTATTTCTAATGCTCTAAAACAGCTTTTCGCGGGCTGAAAATGCCACTTTTGCCACTTACTGTATGGAGTCAATTCCTTTATACAATGTGACTGGAAAAAGCTTCTGCCTTCATATTTATCATATTTGAACAGCATCTGACAGTGAAACATGTTTGTAAAAATTGACTTTCAAATTGTGCACTGTTGCTATGTCTATTGCTCTAAAACAGCTTTTCGCCGGCTGAAAATGCCACTTTTGCCACTCACTGTATGGAGTCATTTCCTTGACACAACCTGACTGGATACAGCTTTTGCCTTCATATTTATCATATTTGAACAGCATCTGACAGTGAAACATTTTTGTGAACATTGATTTTTAAAATCTGCAGTCTACCTGTTTCTCATGCTCTAAAACAGCTTTTCGCTGGCTGAAAATGCCAATTTTGCCACTCACTGTATGGAGTCAATTCCTTGATACAACATGACTGGAAATAGCTTTTGCCTTCATATTTATCATATTTGAACAGCATCTGACAGTGAACCATGTTTGTAAACATTGATTTTCAAAAAGTGCACTGTTGCTATTTCTAATGCTCTAAAACAGCTTTTCGCAGGTTGAAAATGCCACTTTTGCCACTCACTGTATTGAGTCAATTCCTTGATACAACGTGATGGAAACAGCTTTTGCCTTCATATTTATCATATTTGAACAGCATCTGACAGTGAAACATGTTTGTAAACAGTGATTTTAAAAAAGTGCACTGTGGCTATTTCTAATGCTCTAAAACAGCTGTTCGCGGGCTTAAAATGCCACTTTTGCCACTCACTGTATTGAGTCAATTCCTTGATACAACGTGACTGGAAACAGCTTTTGCCTTCATATTTATCATATTTGAACAGCATCTGACAGTGAAACATGTTTGTAAACATTGATTTTCAAAAAGTGCACTGTTGCTATTTCTAATGCTCTAAAACAGCTTTTCGCGGGCTGAAAATGCCACTTTTGCCACTTACTGTATGGAGTCAATTCCTTGATACAACGTGACTGGAAAAAGCTTTGCCTTCATATTTATCATATTTGAACAGCATCTGACAGTGAAACATGTTTGTAAACATTGATTTTTAAAAAGTGCAGTCTACCTGTTTCTCATGCTCGAAAACAGCTTTTCGCAGGCTGAAAATGCCACTTGTGCCACTCACTGTATGGAGTCAATTCCTTGATACAACGTGACTGGAAACAGCTTTTGCCTTCATATTTATCATATTTAAACACCATCTGACAGTGAAACATGTTTGTAAACATTGATTTTGAAAAACTGCAGTCTAGCTGTTTCTAAAGCTGTAAAACTGCTTTTCGCGGGCTGATAATGCCACTTTTGCCACTTACTGTATGGAGTAAATTCCTTGATACAACGTGACTGGAAACAGCTATAGCCTTCATATTTATCATATTTGAACAGCATCTGACAGTGAAACATGTTTGTAAACATTGATTTTGAAAAACTGCAGTATAGCTGTTTCTAATGCTCTAAAACAGCTTTTCGCGGACTGAAAATGCCACTTTTGCCACTCACTGTATGGAGTCAATTCCTTGACACGATTTTACTGGAAACAGCTTTTGCCTTCATATTTATCATATTTGAACAGCATCTGACAGTGAAACATGTTTGTAAACATTGATTTTCAAAAAATGCAGTCTACCTGTTTCTAATACTCGAAAACAGCTTTTCGCGGGCTGAAAATGCCACTTTTGCCACTCGCTGTATGGAGTCAATTCCTTGATACAACGTGAATGGAAAAAGCTTTTGCCTTCATTTTTATCATATTTGAACAGCATCTGACAGTGAGACATGTTTGTAAACATTGATTTTGAAAAACTGCAGTCTAGCTGTTTCTCATGCTCTAAACCAGCTTTTCGCGGGCTGAAAATGCCACTTTTGCCACTCAATGTATGGAGTCAATTCCTTGATACAACGTGACTGGAAACAGCTTTTGCCTTCATATTTATCATATTTGAACAGCATCTGACAGTGAAACATGTTTGTAAACATTGATTTTAAAATTGTGCACTGTTGCTATGACTAATGCTCTAAAACAGCTTTTCGCCGGCTGAAAATGCCACTTTTGCCACTCACTGTATGGAGTCAATTCCTTGACACAACCTGACTGGAAACAGCTTTTGCCTTCATATTTATCATATTTGAACAGCATCTGACAGTGAAACATGTTTGTAAACACTGATTTTGAAAAACTGCAGTCTACCTGTTTCTCATGCTCTAAAACAGCTTTTCGCGGTCTGAAAATGGCACTTTTGCCACTCAGTGTATGGAGTCAATTCCTTCATACAACGTGACTGGAAAAAGCTTTTGCCTTCATATCTATCATATTTGAACAGCATCTGACAGTGAACCATGTGTGTAAACATTGATTTTTAAAAACTGCAGTTTACCTGTTTCTCATGCTCTGAAACAGCTTTTCGCGGGCTGAAAATGCCACTTTTGCCACTCACTGTATGGAGTCAATTCCAGGATACAACGTGACTGGAAACAGCTTTTGCCTTCAAATTTATCATATTTGAACAGCATCTGACAGTGAAACATGTTTGTAAACATTCATTTTCAAATTGTAAACTGTTGCTATGTCTAATGCTCTAAAAAAGCTTTTCGAGGGCTGAAAATGCCACTTTTGCCACTCACTGTATGGAGTAAATTCCTTGACACAATGTGACATGGAAGCCGCTTTTGCCTTCAAATTTATCCTATTTGAACAGCATCTGACAGTGAAACATGTTTGTAAAAATTGATTTTCAAATTGTGCACTGTTGCTATGTCTATTGCTCTAAAACAGCTTTTCGCCGGCTGAAAATGCCACTTTTGCCACTCACTGTATGGAGTCAATTCCTTGATACAACGTGACTGGAAACAGCTTTTGCCTTCAAATTTATCATATTTGAACAGCATCTGACAGTGAAACATGTTTGTAAACATTCATTTTCAAATTGTAAACTGTTGCTATGTCTAATGCTCTAAAAAGGCTTTTCGAGGGCTGAAAATGCCACTTTTGCCACTCACTGTATGGAGTCAATTCCTTGACACAATGTGACATGGAAGCCGCTTTTGCCTTCAAATTTATCATATTTGAACAGCATCTGACAGTGAAACATGTTTGTAAAAATTGATTTTGAAAAACTGCAGTCTACCTGTTTCTCATGCTGTAAAACAGCTTTTCGCGGGCTGAAAATGCCACTTTTGCCAGATACTGTATGGTGTCAATTCCTTGATACAACGTGACTGGAAAAAGCTTTTGCCTTCATATTTATATCATATTTGAACAGCATCTGACAGTGAAAAATGTTTGTAAACATTGATTTTGAAAAAGTGCAGTCTACCTGTTTCTCATGCTCGAAAACAGCTTTTCGCAGGCTGAAAATGCCACTTTTGCCACTCACTGTATGGAGTCAATTCCTTGATACAACGTGACTGGAAACAGCTTTTGCCTTCATATTTATCATATTTGAACAGCATCTGACAGTGAAACATGTTTGTAAACATTGATTTTCAAAAACTGCAGTCTACCCGTTTCTATTGCTCGAAAATAGCTATTCGCGGGCTGAAAATGCCACTTTTGCCACTTACTGTATGGAGTCAATTCCTTGATACAACGTGACTGGAAACAGCTTTTGCCTTCATATTTATCATATTTGAACAGCATCTGACAGTGAAACATGTTTGTAAACATTGATTTTGAAAAACTGCACTCTACCTGTTTCTCATGCTCTAAAAAAGGTTTTCGCGGGCTGAAAATGCCACTTTTGCCACTTACTGTATGGAGTCAATTCCTTGATACAACATGACTGGAAATAGCTTTTGCCTTCATATTTATCATATTTGAACAGCATCTGACAGTGAACCATGTTTGTAAACATTGATTTTCAAAAAGTGCACTGTTGCTATTTCTAATGCTCTAAAACAGCTTTTCGCAGGCTGAAAATGCCACTTTTGCCACTCAATGTATTGAGTCAATTCCTTGATACAACGGGACTGGAAACAGCTTTTGCCTTCATATTTATCATATTTGAACAGCATCTGACAGTGAAACATGTTTGTAAACAGTGATTTTAAAAAAGTGCACTGTGGCTATTTCTAATGCTCTAAAACAGCTGTTCGCGGGCTTAAAATGCCACTTTTGCCACTCACTGTATTGAGTCAATTCCTTCATACAACGTGACTGGAAACAGCTTTTGCCTTCATATTTATCATATTTGAACAGCATCTGACAGTGAAACATGTTTGTAAACATTGATTTTTAAAAAGTGCAGTCTACCTGTTTCTCATGCTCGAAAACAGCTTTTCGCAGGCTGAAAATGCCACTTGTGCCACTCACTGTATGGAGTCAATTCCTTGATACAACGTGACTGGAAACACCTTTTGCCTTCATATTTATCATATTTAAACAGCATCTGACAGTGAAACATGTTTGTAAACATTGATTTTGAAAAACTGCAGTCTAGCTGTTTCTAAAGCTGTAAAACTGCTTTTCGCGGGCTGATAATGCCACTTTTGCCACTTACTGTATGGAGTAAATTCCTTGATACAACGTGACTGGAAACAGCTATAGCCTTCATATTTATCATATTTGAACAGCATCTGACAGTGAAACATGTTTGTAAACATTGATTTTGAAAAACTGCAGTATAGCTGTTTCTAATGCTCTAAAACAGCTATTCGCGGACTGAAAATGCCACTTTTGCCACTCACTGTATGGAGTCAATTCCTTGATACGATTTTACTGGAAACAGCTTTTGCCTTCATATATATCATATTTGAACAGCATCTGACAGTGAAACATGTTTGTAAACATTGATTTTCAAAAAATGCAGTCTACCTGTTTCTAATTCTCGAAAACAGCTTTTCGCGGGCTGAAAATGCCACTTTTGCCACTCGCTGTATGGAGTCAATTCCTTGATACAACGTGAATGGAAAAAGCTTTTGCCTTCATATTTATCATATTTGAACAGCATCTGACAGTGAAACATGTTTGTAAACATTGATTTTGAAAAACTGCAGTCTAGCTGTTTCTCATGCTCTAAACCAGCTTTTCGCGGGCTGAAAATGCCACTTTTGCCACTTACTGTATGGAGTCAATTCCTTGATACAACGTGACTGGAAACAGCTTTTGCCTTCATATTTATCATATTTGAACAGCATCTGACAGTGAAACATGTTTGTAAAAATTGATTTTCAAATTGTGCACTGTTGCTATGTCTATTGCTCTAAAACAGCTTTTCGAGGGCTGAAAATGCCACTTTTGCCACTCACTGTATGGATTCAATTCCTTGACACAACATGACTGGAAAACATCTTTTGCCTTCATATTTATAATATTTGAACAGCATCTGACAGTGAAACATGTTTGTAAACATTGATTTTCAAAAAGTGCACTGTTGCTATTTCTAATGCTCTAAAACAGCTTTTCGCGGGCTGAAAATGCCACTTTTGCCACTCACTGCATGGAGTCAATTCCTTGACACAACCTGACTGGAAACAGCTTTTGCCTTCATATTTATCATATTTGAACAGCATCTGACAGTGAAAAATGTTTGTAAACATTGACTTTGAAAAACTGCAGTCTACCTGTTTCTCATGCTCTAAAACAGCTTTTCGCGGGCTGAAAATGCCACTTTTGCCAGATACTGTATGGTGTCAATTTCCTTGATACAACGTGACTGGAAAAAGCTTTTGCCTTCATATTTATATCATATTTGAACAGCATCTGACAGTGAAACATGTTTGTAAACATTGATTTTGAAAAAGTGCAGTCTACCTGTTTCTCATGCTCGAAAACAGCTTTTCGCAGGCTGAAAATGCCACTTTTGCCACTCACTGTATGGAGTCAATTCCTTGATACAACGTGACTGGAAACAGCTTTTGCCTTCATATTTATCATATTTGAACAGCATCTGACAGTGAAACATGTTTGTAAACATTGATTTTCAAAAACTGCAGTCTACCCGTTTCTATTGCTCGAAAATAGCTATTCGCGGGATGAAAATGCCACTTTTGCCACTTACTGTATGGAGTCAATTCCTTGATACAACGTGCCTGGAAACGGCTTTTGCCTTCATATTTATCATATTTGAACAGCATCTGACAGTGAAACATGTTTGTAAAAATTGATTTTCAAATTGTGCACTGTTGCTATGTCTATTGCTCTAAAACAGCTTTTCGCCGGCTGAAAATGCCACTTTTGCCACTCACTGTATGGAGTCATTTCCTTGACACAACCTGACTGGATACAGCTTTTGCCTTCATATTTATCATATTTGAACAGCATCTGACAGTGAAACATGTTTGTAAACATTGATTTTGAAAAACTGCACTCTACCTGTTTCTCATGCTCTAAAAAAGGTTTTCGCGGGCTGAAAATGCCACTTTTGCCACTCAGTGTATGGAGTCAATTCCTTCATACAACGTGACTGGAAAAAGCTTTTGCCTTCATATCTATCATATTTGAACAGCATCTGACAGTGAACCATGTGTGTAAACATTGATTTTTAAAAACTGCAGTTTACCTGTTTCTCATGCTCTGAAACAGCTTTTCGCGGGCTGAAAATGCCACTTTTGCCACTCACTGTATGGAGTCAATTCCTTGATACAACGTGACTGGAAACAGCTTTTGCCTTCAAATTTATCATATTTGAACAGCATCTGACAGTTGAAACATGTTTGTAAACATTCATTTTCAAATTGTAAACTGTTGCTATGTCTAATGCTCTAAAAAAGCTTTTCGAGGGCTGAAAATGCCACTTTTGCCACTCACTGTATGGAGTCAATTCCTTGACACAATGTGACATGGAAGCCGCTTTTGCCTTCAAATTTATCCTATTTGAACAGCATCTGACAGTGAAACATGTTTGTAAAAATTGATTTTCAAATTGTGCACTGTTGCTATGTCTATTGCTCTAAAACAGCTTTTCGCCGGCTGAAAATGCCACTTTTGCCACTCACTGTATGGAGTCAATTCCTTGATACAACGTGACTGGAAACAGCTTTTGCCTTCAAATTTATCATATTTGAACAGCATCTGACAGTGAAACATGTTTGTAAACATTCATTTTCAAATTGTAAACTGTTGCTATGTCTAATGCTCTAAAAAAGCTTTTCGAGGGCTGAAAATGCCACTTTTGCCACTCACTGTATGGAGTCAATTCCTTGACACAATGTGACATGGAAGCCGCTTTTGCCTTCAAATTTATCATATTTGAACAGCATCTGACAGTGAAACATGTTTGTAAAAATTGATTTTCAAATTGTGCACTGTTGCTATGTCTATTGCTCTAAAACAGCTTTTCGCCGGCTGAAAATGCCACTTTTGCCACTCACTGTATGGATTCAATTCCTTGACACAACATGACTGGAAAACATCTTTTGCCTTCATATTTATAATATTTGAACAGCATCTGACAGTGAAACATGTTTGTAAACATTGATTTTGAAAAACTGCAGTCTACCTGTTTCTAATGCTCTAAAACAGCTTTTCGCGGGATGAAAATGCCACTTTTGCCACTCACTGTTTGGAGTCAATTCCTTCATACAACGTGACTGGAAACAGGTTTTGCCTTCATATCTATCATATTCGAACAGCATCTGACAGTGAAACATGTTTGTAAACATTGATTTTCAAATTGTGCACTGTTGCTATTTCTATTGCTTTACAACAGCTTTTCGCGGACTGAAAATGCCACTTTTGCATGTACTGTATGGAGTCAATTCCTTTATACAAAGTGACTGGAAAAAGCTTTTGCCTTCATATTTATCATATTTGAACAGCATCTGACAGTGAAAGATGTTTGTAAACATAGATTTTCAAATTGTGCACCGTTGCTATGTCTAATGCTCTAAATGAGCTTTTCGCGGGCTGAAAATGCCACTTTTGCCACTCACTGTATGGATTCAATTCCTTGACACAACATGACTGGAAAACAGCTTTTGCCTTCATATTTATAATATTGGAACAGCATCTGACATTGAAACATGTTTGTACACATTGATTTTCAAAAACTGCAGTCTACCCGTTTCTATTGCTCGAAAATAGCTATTCGCGGGCTGAAAATGCCACTTTTGTCACTTACTGTATGGAGTCAATTCCTTGATACAACGTGACTGGAAATAGCTTTTGCCTTCATATTTATCATATTTGAACAGCATCTGACAGTGAACCATGTTTGTAAACACTGATTTTCAAAAAGTGCACTGTTGCTATTTCTAATGCTCTAAAACAGCTTTTCGCGGGCTGAAAATGCCACTTTTGCCACTCACTGCATGGAGTCAATTCCTTGACACAACCTGACTGGAAACAGCTTTTGCCTTCATATTTATCATTTTTGAACAGCATCTGACAGTGAAAATTGTTTGTAAACATTGATTTTCAAAAACTGCAGTCTACCTGTTTCTCATGCTCTAAAACAGCTATTCGCGGGCTGAAAATGCCACTTTTGCCACTCACTGTATGGAGTCAATTCTTTGATACAACGTGACTGGAAAAAGCTTTTGCCTTCATATCTATCATATTTGAACAGCATCTGACAGTGAAACATGTTTGTAAACATTGATTTTCAAATTGTGCACTGTTGCTATTTCTAATGCTCTAAAACAGCTTTTCGCGCTCTGAAAATGCCACTTTTGCATTTACTGTATGGAGTCAATTCCTTTATACAAAGTGACTGGAAAAAGCTTTTGCCTTCATATTTATCATATTTAAACAGCATGTGACAGTGAAACATGTTTGTAAACATTGATTTTCAAATTGTAAACTGTTGCTATGTCTAATGCTCTAAAACAGCTTTTCGCGGGCTGAAAATGCCACTTTTGCCACTCACTGTATGGAGTCAATTCCTTGATACAATGTGATTGGAAACAGCTTTTGCCTTCATATTTATCATATTTGAACAGCATCTGACAGTGAAACATGTTTGTAAACATTGATTTTCAAATTGTGCACTGTTGCTATGTCTAATGCTCTAAAAACAGCTAGCGGGCTGAAAATGCCACTTTTGCCACTCACTGCATGGAGTCAATTCCTTGACACAACCTGACTGGAAACAGCTTTTGCCTTCATATTTATCATTTTTGAACAGCATCTGACAGTGAAAATTGTTTGTAAAGATTGATTTTCAAATTGTGCACTGTTGCTATTTCTATTGCTTTAAAACAGCTTTTCGCGGGCTGAAAATGCCACTTTTGTATTTACTGTATGGAGTCAATTCCTTTATACAAAGTGACTGGAAACAGGTTTTGCCTTCATATCGATCATATTTGAACAGCATCTGACAGTGAAACATGTTTGTAAACATTGATTTTCAAATTGTGCACTGTTGCTATGTCTAATGCTCTAAAACAGCTTTTCGCGGGCTGAAAATGCAACTTTTGCCACTTACTGCATGGAGCCAATTCCTTGACACAACCTGACTGGAAACAGCTTTTGCCTTCACATTTATCATATTTGAACAGCATCTTTCAGTGAAAAATGTTTGTAAACATTGATTTTGAAAAACTGCAGTCTACCTGTTTCTCATGCTCTAAAACAGCTATTCGCGGGCTGAAAATGCCACTTTTGCCACTCACTGTATGGAGTCAATTCCTTGATACAACGTGACTGGAAACAGGTTTTGCCTTCATATCTATCATATTTGAACAGCATCTGACAGTGAAACATGTTTGTAAACATTGATTTTCAAATTGTGCACTGTTGCTATTTCTATTGCTTTAAAACAGCTTTTCGCGGGCTGAAAATGCCACTTTCGCCACTCACTGTATGGAGTCAATTCCTTCATACAACGTGACTGGAAAAAGCTTTTGCCTTCATATCTATCATATTTGAACAGCATCTGACAGTGAAACATGTTTGTAAACATTGATTTTCAAATTGTGCACTGTTGCTATGTCTAATGCTCTAAAACAGCTTTTCGCGGGCTGAAAATGCAACTTTTGCCACTTACTGCATGGAGCCAATTCCTTGACACAACCTGACTGGAAACAGCTTTTGCCTTCACATTTATCATATTTGAACAGCATCTTTCAGTGAAAAATGTTTGTGAACATTGATTTTGAAAAACAGCAGTCTACCTGTTTCTCATGCTGTAAAACAGCTTTTCTCGGGCTGAAAATGCCACTTTTGCCACTCACTGTATGGAGTCAATTCCTTCATACAACGTGACTGGAAAAAGCTTTTGCCTTCATATCTATCATATTTGAACAGCATCTGACAGTGAAACATGTTTGTAAACATTGACTTTGAAAAACTGCAGTCTACCTGTTTCTAACGCTCTAAAACAGCTTTTCGCGGGCTGAAAATGCCACTTTTGCCACTCACTGTATGGAGTCAATTCCTTGATACAACGTGACTGGAAACAGGTTTTGCCTTCATATCTATCATATTTTAACAGCATCTGACAGTGAAACATGTTTGTAAACATTGATTTTCAAAAACTGCACTGTTGCTATTTCTATTGCTTTAAAACAGCTTTTCGCGGGCTGAAAATGCCACTTTTGCATTTACTGTATGGAGTCAATTCCTTTATACAAAGTGACTGGAAAAAGCTTTTGCCTTCATATTTATCATATTTAAACAGCATCTGGCAGTGAAACATGTTTGTAAACATTAATTCTCAAATTGTAAACTGTTGCTATGTCTAATGCTCTAAAACAGCTTTTCGCGGGCTGAAAATTCCACTTTTGCCACTCACTATATGTAATCAATTCCTTGATGCAATGTGACTGGAAACAGCTTTTGCCTTCATATTTATCATATTTGAACAGCATCTGACAGTGAAACATGTTTGTAAACATTGATTTTCAAATTGTGCACTGTTGCTATGTCTAATGCTCTATAACAGCTTTTCGCGGGCTGAAAATGCCACTTTTGCCACTCACTGTATGGAGTAAATTCCTTGATACAACATGACTGGAAACAGCTTTAGCCTTCATATTTATAATATTTGAACAGCATCTGACAGTGAAACATGTTTGTAAACATTGATTTTGAAAAACTGCAGTCTACCTGTTTCTCATGCTCTAAAACAGCTTTTCGCGGGCTGAAAATGCCACTTTTGCCACTCACTGTTTGGAGTCAATTCCTTGATACAACGTGACTGGAAACAGCTATTGCCTTCATATTTATCATATTTGAACAGCATCTGACAGTGAAACCTGTTTGTAAACATTGACTTTGAAAAACTGCAGTCTACCTGTTTCTCATGCTGTAAAACAGCTTTTCGCGGGCTGAAAATGCCACTTTTGCCACTCACTGTATGGAGTCAATTCCTTGATAAAACGTGACTGGAAAAAGCTTTTGCCTTCATATTTATCATATTTGAACAGCATCTCACAGTGAAACATGTTTGTAAACATTGTTTTGAAAAACTGCAGTCTACCTGTTTCTCATGCTCTAAAACAGCTTTTCGCGGGCTGAAAATGCCACTTTTGCCACTCACTGTATGGAGTCAATTCCTTGACACAACCTGACTGGAAGCAGCTTTTGCCTTCATATTTATCATATTTGAACAGCATCTCACAGTGAAACATGTTTGTAAACATAGATTTTGAAAAACTGCAGTCTACCTGTTTCTCATGCTCTAAAACAGCTTTTCGCGGGCTGAAAATGCCACTTTTGCCACTCACTGTATGGAGTCAATTCCTTCATACAACGTGACTGGAAACAGCTTTTGCCTTCATATTTATCATATTTGAACTGCATCTGACAGTGAAACATGTTTGTAAACAATGATTTTCAAAAAGTGCACTGTTGCTATTTCTAATGCTCTAAAACAGCTTTTCGCACGCTGCAAATGCCACTTTTGCCACATACTGTATGGTGTCAATTCCTTGATACAACGTGACTGGAAACAGCTTTTGCCTTCATATTTATCATATTTGAACAGCATCTGACAGTGAAACAAGTTTGTATACATTGTTTTGAAAAACTGCAGTCTAGCCGTCTCTCATGCTCTAAAACAGCTTTTCGCGGGCTGAAAATGCCACTTTTGCCACTCACTGTATGGAGTCAATTCCTTGATACAACGTGACTGGAAACAGCTTTTGCCTTCATATTTATCATATTTGAACAGCATCTGACAGTGAAACATGTTTGTAAACATTGATTTTCAAATTGTGCACTGTTGCTATGTCTAATGCTCTAAAACAGCTTTTCGCGGGCTGAAAATGCCACTTTTGCCACTCACTGCATGGAGTCAATTCCTTGACACAACCTGACTGGAAACAGCTTTTGCCTTCATATTTATCATATTTGAACAGCATCTGACAGTGAAACATGTTTGTAAACATTGATTTTCAAATTGTGCACATTTGCTATGTCTAATGCTCTATAACAGCTTTTCGCGGGCTGAAAATGCCACTTTTGCCACTCACTGTATGGAGTAAATTCCTTGATACAACATGACTGGAAACAGCTTTAGCCTTCATATTTATAATATTTGAACAGCATCTGACAGTGAAACATGTTTGTAAACATTGATTTTGAAAAACTGCAGTCTACCTGTTTCTAATGCTCTAAAACAGCTTTTCGCGGGATGAAAATGCCACTTTTGCCACTCACTGTTTGGAGTCAATTCCTTCATACAACGTGACTGGAAACAGGTTTTGCCTTCATATCTATCATATTTGAACAGCATCTGACAGTGAAACATGTTTGTAAACATTGATTTTCAAATTGTGCACTGTTGCTATTTCTATTGCTTTAAAACAGCTTTTCGCGGGCTGAAAATGCCACTTTTGCATTTACTGTATGGAGTCAATTCCTTTATACAAAGTGACTGGAAACAGGTTTTGCCTTCATATCTATCATATTTGAACAGCATCTGACAGTGAAACATGTTTGTAAACATTGATTTTCAAATTGTGCACTGTTGCTATGTCTACTGCTCTAAAACAGCTTTTCGCGGGCTGAAAATGCAACTTTTGCCACTTACTGCATGGAGCCAATTCCTTGACACAACCTGACTGGAAACAGCTTTTGCCTTCATATTTATCATTCTTGAACAGCATCTGACAGTGAAACATGTTTGTAAACATTGATTTTCAAATTGTGCACTGTTGCTATTTCTATTGCTTTAGAACAGCTTTTCGCGGGCTGAAAATGCCACTTTTGCATTTACTGTATGGAGTCAATTCCTTTATACAAAGTGACTGGAAAAAGCTTTTGCCTTCATATTTATCATATTTAAACAGCATCTGACAGTGAAACATGTTTGTAAACATTTATTCTCAAATTGTAAACTGTTGCTATGTCTAATGCTCTAAAACAGCTTTTTGCGGGCTGAAAATGCCACTTTTGCCACTCACTATATGTAAACAATTCCTTGATACAATGTGACTGGAAACAGCTTTTGCCTTCATATTTATCATATTTGAACAGCATCTGACAGTGAAACATGTTTGTAAACATTGATTTTCAAATTGTGCACTGTTGCTATGTCTAATGCTCTAAAACAGCTTTTCGCTGCCTGAAAATGCCACTTTTGCCACTTACTGCATGGAGTCAATTCCTTGACACAACCTGACTGGAAACAGCTTTTGCCTTCATATTTATCATTCTTGAACAGCATCTGACAGTGAAACATGTTTGTAAACATTGATTTTGAAAAACTGCAGTCTACCTGTTTCTCATGCTCTAAAACAGCTTTTCGCGGGCTGAAAATGCCACTTTTGCCACTCACTGTATGGAGTCAATTCCTTGATACAACGTGACTGGAAACAGCTTTTGCCTTCATATTTATCATATTTGAACAGCATCTGACAGTGAAACATGTTTGTAAACATTGATTTTGAAAAACTGCAGTCTACCTGTTTCTAATGCTCTAAAACAGCTTTTCGCGGGCTGAAAATGCCACTTTTGCCACTCACTGTATGGAGTCAATTCCTTGATACAACGTGACTGGAAACAGCTTTTGCCTTCATATTTATCATATTTGAACAGCATCTGACAGTGAAACATGTTTGTAAACATTGTTTTGAAAAACTGCAGTCTAGCCGTCTCTCATGCTCTAAAACAGCTTTTCGCGGGCTGAAAATGCCACTTTTGCCACTCACTGTATGGAGTCAATTCCTTGATACAACGTGACTGGAAACAGCTTTTGCCTTCATATTTATCATATTTGAACAGCATCTGACATTGAAACATGTTTGTACACATTGATTTTCAAAAACTGCAGTCTACCCGTTTCTATTGCTCGAAAATAGCTTTTCGCGGGCTGAAAATGCCACTTTTGCCACTTACCTTATGGAGTCAATTCCTTGACACAACCTGACTGGAAGCAGCTTTTGCCTTCATATTTATCATATTTGAACAGCATCTGACAGTGAAACATGTTTGTAAACATTGATTTTGAAAAACTGCAGTCTACCTGTTTCTAATGCTCTAAAACAGCTTTTCGCGGGCTGAAAATGCCACTTTTGCCACTCACTGTATGGAGTCAATTCCTTGATACAACGTGACTGGAAACAGCTTTTGCCTTCATATTTATCATATTTGAACAGCATCTGACAGTGAAACATGTTTGTAAACATTGATTTTGGAAAAACTGCACTGTTGCTATTTCTAATGCTCTAAAACAGCTTTTCGCGCGCTGTAAATGCCACTTTTGCCACATACTGTATGGTGTCAATTCCTTGATACAACGTGACTGGAAAAAGCTTTTGCCTTCATATTTATCATATTTGAACAGCATCTGACAGTGAAACATGTTTGTAAACATTTTATTGAAAAACTGCAGTCTAGCCGTCTCTCATGCTCTAAAACAGCTATTCGCGGGCTGAAAATGCCACTTTTGCCACTCACTGTATGGAGTCAATTCCTTGATACAACGTGACTGGAAACAGCTTTTGCCTTCATATCTATCATATTTTAACAGCATCTGACAGTGAAACATGTTTGTAAACATTGATTTTCAAATTGTGCACTGTTGCTATGTCTAATGCTCTAAAACAGCTTTTCGCGGTCTGAAAATGCCACTTTTGGCACCCACTGTATGGAGTAAATTCCTTTATACAACATGACTGGAAACAGCTTTTGCCTTCATATTTATCATATTTGAACAGCATCTGACAGTGAAACATGTTTGTAAACATTGATTTTCAAATTGTGCACTGTTGCTATGTCTAATGCTCTAAAACAGCTTTTCGCGGGCTGAAAATTCCACTTTTGCCACTCACTGTATGGAGTCAATTCCTTCATACAACGTGACTGGAAACAGCTTTAGCCTTCATATCTATCATATTTGAACAGCATCTGACAGTGAAACATGTTTGTAAGCATTGATTTTCAAATTGTGCACTGTTGCTATGTCTAATGCTCTAAAACAGCTTTTCGCGGGCTGAAAATGCCACTTTTGCCAATCACTGTATGGAGTAAATTCCTTGATACAACATGACTGGAAACAGCTTTTGCCTTCATATTTATCATATTTGAACAGCATCTGACAGTGAAACATGTTTGTAAACATTGATTTTGAAAAACTGCAGTCTACCTGTTTCTAATGCTCTAAAACAGCTTTTCGCGGGCTGAAAATGCCACTTTTGCCACTCACTGTATGGAGTCAATTCCTTGATATAACGTGACTGGAAACAGGTTTTGCCTTCATATCTATCATATTTGAACAGCATCTGACAGTGAAACATGTTTGTAAACATTGATTTTCAAATTGTGCACTGTTGCTATTTCTATTGCTTTAAAACAGCTTTTCGCGGGCTGAAAATGCCACTTTTGCATTTACTGTATGGAGTCAATTCCTTTATACAAAGTGACTGGAAAAAGCTTTTGCCTTCATATTTATCATATTTAAACAGCATCTGACAGTCAAACATGTTTGTAAACATTGATTTTCAAATTGTAAACTGTTGCTATGTCTACTGCTCTAAAACAGCTTTTCGCGGGCTGAAAATGCCACTTTTGCCACTCACTGTATGGAGTCAATTCCTTGATACAATGTGACTGGAAACAGCTTTTGCCTTCCTATTTATCATATTTGAACAGCATCTGACAGTGAAACATGTTTGTAAACATTGATTTTGAAAAACTGCAGTCAACCTGTTTCTAATGCTCTAAAACAGCTTTTCGCGGGCTGAAAATGCCACTTTTGCCACTTACTGTATGGAGTCAATTCCTTGATACAACGTGACTGGAAACAGTTATTGCCTTCATATTTATCATATTTGAACAGCATCTGACAGTGAAACATGTTTGTAAACATTGATTTTCAAATTGTGGACTGTTGCTATGTCTAATGCTCTAAAACAGCTTTTCGCGGGCTGAAAATGCCACTTTTGCCACTCACTGTATGGAGTAAATTCCTTGATACAACATGACTGGAAACAGCTTTTGCCTTCATATTTATCATATTTGAACAGCATCTGACAGTGAAACATGTTTGTAAACATTGACTTTGAAAAACTGCAGTCTACCTGTTTCTCATGCTGTAAAACAGCTTTTCGCGGGCTGAAAATGCCACTTTTGCCACTCACTGTATGGAGTCAATTCCTTGATACAACGTGACTGGAAAAAGCTTTTGCCTTCATGTTTATCATATTTGAACAGCATCTCACAGTGAAACATGTTTGTAAACATAGATTTTTAAAAACTGCAGTCTACCTGTTTCTCATGCTCTAAAACAGCTTTTCGCGGGCTGAAAATGCCACTTTTGCCACTCACTGTATGGAGTCAATTCCTTGACACAACCTGACTGGAAGCAGCTTTTGCCTTCATATTTATCATATTTGAACAGCATCTGACAGTGAAACATGTTTGTATACATTGATTTTGAAAAACTGCAGTCTACCTGTTTCTCATGCTCTAAAACAGCTTTTCGCTGGCTGAAAATGCCACTTTTGCCACTCACTGTATGGAGTCAATTCCTTCATACAACGTGACTGGAAACAGCTTTTGCCTTCATATTTATCATATTTGAACAGCATTTGAGAGTGAAACATGTTTGTAAACATTGATTTTCAAAAAGTGCACTGTTGCTATTTCTAATGCTCTAAAACAGCTTTTCGCGCGCTGTAAATGCCACTTCAGCCACATACTGTATGGTGTCAATTCCTTGATACAACGTGACTGGAAAAAGCTTTTGCCTTCATATTTATCATATTTGAACAGCATCTGACAGTGAAACATGTTTGTAAACATTGTTTTGAAAAACTGCAGTCTAGCCGTCTCTCATGCTCTAAAACAGCTTTTCGCGGGCTGAAAATGCCACTTTTGCCACTCACTGTATGGAGTCAATTCCTTGATACAACGTGACTGGAAACAGCTTTTGCCTTCATATCTATCATATTTTAACAGCATCTGACAGTGAAACATGTTTGTAAACATTGTTTTGAAAAACTGCAGTCTAGCCGTCTCTCATGCTCTAAAACAGCTTTTCGCGGGCTGAAAATGCCACTTTTGCCACTTACTGTATGGAGTCAATTCCTTGATACAACGTGACTGGAAACAGCTTTTGCCTTCATATCGATCATATTTTAACAGCATATGACAGTGAAACATATTTGTAAACATTGATTTTCAAATTGTGCACTGTTGCTATGTCTAATGCTCTAAAACAGCTTTTCGCGGTCTGAAAATGCCACTTTTGCCACTCACTGTATGGAGTAAATTCCTTTATACAACATGACTGGAAACAGCTTTTGCCTTCATATTTATCATATTTGAACAGCATCTGACAGTGAAACATGTTTGTAAACATTGATTTTCAAATTGTGCACTGTTGCTATGTCTAATGCTCTAAAACAGCTTTTCGCGGGCTGAAAATTCCACTTTTGCCACTCACTGTATGGAGTCAATTCCTTCATACAACGTGACTGGAAACAGCTTTTACCTTCATATCTATCATATTTGAACAGCATCTGACAGAGAAACATGTTTGTAAACATTGATTTTCAAATTGTGCACTGTTGCTATGTCTACTGCTCTAAAACAGCTTTTCGCGGGCTGAAAATGCCACTTTTGCCACTCACTGTATGGAGTCAATTCCTTCATACAACGTGACTGGAAAAAGCTTTTGCCTTCATATCTATCATATTTGAACAGCATCTGACAGTGAAACATGTTTGTAAACATTGATTTTGAAAAACTGCAGTCAACCTGTTTCTAATGCTCTAAAACAGCTTTTCGCGGGCTGAAAATGCCACTTTTGCCACTTACTGTATGGACTCAATTCCTTGATACAACGTGACTGGAAACAGTTATTGCCTTCATATTTATCATATTTGAACAGCATCTGACAGTGAAACATGTTTGTAAACATTGATTTTCAAATTGTGCACTGTTGCTATGTCTAATGCTCTAAAACATCTTTTCGCGGGCTGAAAATTCCACTTTTGCCACTCACTGTATGGAGTCAATTCCTTCATTCGACGTGAGTGGAAACAGCTTTTGCCTTCATATCTATCATATTTGAACAGCATCTGACAGTGAAACATGTTTGTAAACACTGATTTTGAAAAACTGCAGTCTACCTGTTTCTCATGCTCTAAAACAGCTTTTCGCGGTCTGAAAATGGCACTTTTGCCACTCAGTGTATGGAGTCAATTCCTTCATACAACGTGACTGGAAAAAGCTTTTGCCTTCATATCTATCATATTTGAACAGCATCTGACAGTGAACCATGTGTGTAAACATTGATTTTTAAAAACTGCAGTTTACCTGTTTCTCATGCTCTGAAACAGCTTTTCGCGGGCTGAAAATGCCACTTTTGCCACTCACTGTATGGAGTCAATTCCTTCATACAACGTGACTGGAAACAGGTTTTGCCTTCATATCTATCATATTTGAACAGCATCTGACAGTGAAACATGTTTGTGAACATTGATTTTAAAATTGTGCACTGTTGCTATTTCTATTGCTTTAAAACAGCTTTTCGCGGGCTGAAAATGCCACTTTTGCATTTACTGTATGGAGTCAATTCCTTTATACAAAGTGACTGGAAAAAGCTTTTGCCTTCATATTTATCATATTTAAACAGCATGTGACAGTCAAACATGTTTGTAAACATTGATTTTCAAATTGTAAACTGTTGCTATGTCTAATGCTCTAAAACAGCTTTTCGCGGGCTGAAAATGCCACTTTTGCAACTCACTGTATGGAGTCAATTCCTTGATACAATGTGACTGGAAACAGCTTTTGCCTTCATATTTATCATATTTGAACAGCATCTGACAGTGAAACATGTTTGTAAACATTGATTTTCAAATTGTGCACTGTTGCTATGTCTAATGCTCTAAAACAGCTTTTCGCGGGCTGAAAATGCCACTTTTGCCACTTAATGCATGGAGTCAAATCCTTGACACAACCTGACTGGAAACAGCTTTTGCCTTCAAATTTATCATTTTTGAACAGCATCTGACAGTGAAAATTGTTTGTAAACATTGATTTTGAAAAACTGCAGTCTACCTGTTTCTCATGCTCTAAAACAGCTTTTCGCGGGCTGAAAATGCCACTTTTGCCACTCACTGTATGGAGTCAATTCCTTCATACAACGTGACTGGAAACAGCTTTTGCCTTCATATTTATCATATTTGAACAGCATCTGACAGTGAAACATGTTTGTAAACATTGACTTTAAAAAACTGCAGTCTACCTGTTTCTCATGCTGTAAAACAGCTTTTGGCGGGCTGAAAATGCCACTTTTGCATTTACTGTATGGAGTCAATTCCTTGATACAAAGTGACTGGAAACAGCTATTGCCTTCATATTTATCATATTTGAACAGCATCTGACAGTGAAACATGTTTGTAAACATTGATTTTCAAATTGTGCACTGTTGCTATGTCTAATGCTCTAAAACAGCTTTTCGCGGGCTGAAAATTCCACTTTTGCCACTCACTGTATGGAGTCAATTCCTTCATACAACGTGACTGGAAACAGGTTTTGCCTTCATATCTATCATATTTTAACAGCATCTGACAGTGAAACATGTTTGTAAACATTGATTTTCAAATTGTGCACTGTTGCTATGTCTAATGCTCTAAAACAGCTTTTCGCGGTCTGAAAATGCCACTTTTGCCACTCACTGTATGGAGTAAATTCCTTTATACAACATGACTGGAAAGAGCTTTTGCCTTCATATTTATCATATTTGAACAGCATCTGACAGTGAAACATGTTTGTAAACATTGATTTTTAAAAACTGCAGTCTACCTGTTTCTAACGCTCTAAAACAGCTTTTCGCGGCCTGAAAATGCCACTTTTGCCACTCACTGTATGGAGTCAATTCCTTGATACAACGTGACTGGAAACAGGTTTTGCCTTCATATCTATCATATTTGAACAGCATCTGACAGTGAAACATGTTTTTAATCATTGATTTTCAAATTATGCACTGTTGCTATTTCTATTGCTTTAAAACAGCTTTTCGCGGGCTGAAAATGCCACTTTTGCATTTACTGTATGGAGTTAATGCCTTTATACAAAGTGACTGGAAAAAGCTTTTGCCTTCATCTTTATCATATTTAAACAGCATCTGACAGTGAAACATGTTTGTAAACATTGATTCTCAAATTGTAAACTGTTGCTATGTCTAATGCTCTAAAACAGCTTTTCGCGGGCTGAAAATGCCACTTTTGCCACTCACTGTATGGAGTCAATTCCTTGGTACAATGTGACTGGAAACAGCTTTTGCCTTCATATTTATCATATTTGAACAGCATCTGACAGTGAAACATGTTTGTAAACATTGATTTTAAAATTGTGCACTGTTGCTATGTCTAATGCTCTAAAACAGCTTTTCGCGGGCTGAAAATGCCACTTTTGCCACTTAATGCATGGAGTCAAATCCTTGACACAACCTGACTGGAAACAGCTTTTGCCTTCATCTTTATCATTTTTGAACAGCATCTGACAGTGAAACATGTTTGTAAACATAGATTTTTAAAAACTGCAGTCTACCTGTTTCTCATGCTCTAAAACAGATTCTCGCGGGCTGAAAATGCCACTTTTGCCACTCACTGTATGGACTCAATTCCTTGACACAACCTGACTGGAAGCAGATTTTGCCTTCATATTTATCATATTTGAACAGCATCTGACAGTGAAACATGTTTGTAAACATTGATTTTGAAAAACTGCAGTCTACCTGTTTCTCATGCTCTAAAACAGCTTTTCGCCGGCTGAAAATGCCACTTTTGCCACTCACTGTATGGAGTCAATTCCTTCATACAACGTGACTGGAAACAGCTTTTGCCTTCATATTTATCATATTTGAACAGCATCTGACAGTGAAACATGTTTGTAAACATTGATTTTCAAAAAGTGCACTGTTGCTATTTCTAATGCTCTAAAACAGCTTTTCGCGCGCTGTAAATGCCACTTTAGCCACATACTGTATGGTGTCAATTCCTTGATACAACGTGACTGGAAAAAGCTTTTGCCTTCATATTTATCATATTTGAACAGCATCTGACAGTGAAACATGTTTGTAAACATTGTTTTGAAAAACTGCAGTCTAGCCGTTTCTCATGCTCTAAAACAGCTTTTCGCGGGCTGAAAATGCCACTTTTGCCACTCACTGTATGGAGTCAATTCCTTGATACAACGTGACTGGAAACAGCTTTTGCCTTCATATCTATCATATTTTAACAGCATCTGACAGTGAAACATATTTGTAAACATTGATTTTCAAATTGTAAACTGTTGCTATGTCTATTGCTCTAAAACAGCTTTTCGCGGGCTGAAAATGCCACTTTTGCCACTCACTGCATGGAGTCAATTTCTTCATACAACGTGACTGGAAACAGCTTTTGCCTTCATATCTATCATATTTGAACAGCATCTGACAGTGAAACATGTTTGTAAACATTGATTTTCAAATTGTGCACTGTTGCTATGTCTAATGCTCTAAAACAGCTTTTCGCGGTCTGAAAATGCCACTTTTGCCACTCACTGTATGGAGTAAATTCCTTTATACAACATGACTGGAAACAGCTTTTGCCTTCATATTTATCATATTTGAACAGCATCTGACAGTGAAACATGTTTGTAAACATTGATTTTGAAAAACTGCAGTCAACCTGTTTCTAATGCTCTAAAACAGCTTTTCGCGGGCGGAAAATGCCACTTTTGCCACTTACTGTATGGAGTCAATTCCTTGACACAACTTGACTGGAAACAGCTTTTGCCTTCACATTTATCATATTTGAACAGCATCTGACAGTGAAACATGTTTGTAAACATTGATTTTCAAATTGTGCACCGTTGCTATGTCTAATGCTGTAAATGAGCTTTTCGCGGGCTGAAAATGCCACTTTTGCCACTCACTGTATGGATTCAATTCCTTGACACAACATGACTGGAAAACAGCTTTTGCCTTCATATTTATAATATTTGAACAGCATCTGACATTGAAACATGTTTGTACACATTGATTTTCAAAAACTGCAGTCTACCCGTTTCTATTGCTCGAAAATAGCTTTTCGCGGGCTGAAAATGCCACTTTTGCCACTTACCTTATGGAGTCAATTCCTTGACACAACCTGACTGGAAGCAGCTTTTGCCTTCATATTTATCATATTTGAACAGCATCTGACAGTGAAACATGTTTGTACACATTGATTTTGAAAAACTGCAGTCTACCTGTTTCTCATGCTCTAAAACAGCTTTTCGCGGGCTGAAAATGCCACTTTTACCACTCACTGTATGGAGTCAATTCCTTCATACAACGTGACAGGAAACAGCTTTTGCCTTCATATTTATCATATTTGAACAGCATCTGACAGTGAAACATGTTTGTAAACATTGATTTTTAAAAAGTGCACTGTTGCTATTTCTAATGCTCTAAAACAGCTTTTCGCGCGCTGTAAATGCCACTTTAGCCACATACTGTATGGTGTCAATTCCTTGATACAACGTGACTGGAAAAAGCTTTTGCCTTCATATTTATCATATTTGAACAGCATCTGACAGTGAAACATGTTTGTAAACATTGTTTTGAAAAACTGCAGTCTAGCCGTCTCTCATGCTCTAAAACAGCTTTTCGCGGGCTGAAAATGCCACTTTTGCCACTCACTGTATGGAGTCAATTCCTTGATACAACGTGACTGGAAACAGCTTTTGCCTTCATATCTATCATATTTTAACAGCATCTGACAGTGAAACATGTTTGTAAACATTGTTTTGAAAAACTGCAGTCTAGCCGTCTCTCATGCTCTAAAACAGCTTTTCGCGGGCTGAAAATGCCACTTTTGCCACTTACTGTATGGAGTCAATTCCTTGATACAACGTGACTGGAAACAGCTTTTGCCTTCATATCTATCATATTTTAACAGCATCTGACAGTGAAACATATTTGTAAACATTGATTTTCAAATTGTGCACTGTTGCTATGTCTAATGCTCTAAAACAGCTTTTCGCGGGCTGAAAATTCCACTTTTGCCACTCACTGTATGGAGTCAATTCCTTCATACAACGTGACTGGAAACAGCTTTAGCCTTCATATCTATCATATTTGAACAGCATCTGACAGTGAAACATGTTTGTAAGCACTGATTTTCAAATTGTGCACTGTTGCTATGTCTAATGCTCTAAAACAGCTTTTCGCGGGCTGAAAATGCCACTTTTGCCAATCACTGTATGGAGGAAATTCCTTGATACAACATGACTGGAAACAGCTTTTGCCTTCATATTTATCATATTTGAACAGCATCTGACAGTGAAACATGTTTGTAAACATTGATTTTGAAAAACTGCAGTCCACCTGTTTCTAATGCTCTAAAACAGCTTTTCGCGGGCTGAAAATGCCACTTTTGCCACTCACTGTATGGAGTCAATTCCTTGACACAACGTGACTGGAAACAGTTATTGCCGTCATATCTATCATATTTGAACAGCATCTGACAGTGAAACATGTTTGTAAACATTGATTTTCAAATTGTGGACTGTTGCTATGTCTAATGCTCTAAAACAGCTTTTCGCGGGCTGAAAATGCCACTTTTGCCACTCACTGTATGGAGTAAATTCCTTGATACAACATGACTGGAAACAGCTTTTGCCTTCATATTTATCATATTTGAACAGCATCTGACAGTGAAACATGTTTGTAAACATTGATTTTGAAAAACTGCAGTCTACCTGTTTCTCATGCTCAAAAACAGCTTTTCGCGGGCTGAAAATGCCACTTTTGCCACTCACTGTATGGAGTCAATTCCTTGATACAACGTGACTGGAAACAGCTTTTGCCTTCATATCTATCATATTTGAACAGCATCTGACAGTGAAACATGTTTGTAAACATTGACTTTGAAAAGCTGCAGTCTACCTGTTTCTCATGCTGTAAAACAGCTTTTGGCGGGCTGAAAATGCCACTTTTGCCACTCACTGTATGGAGTCAATTCCTTGATACAACGTGACTGGAAACAGCTATTGCCTTCATATTTATCATATTTGAACAGCATCTGACAGTGAAACATGTTTGTAAACATTGATTTTCAAATTGTGCACTGTTGCTATGTCTAATGCTCTAAAACAGCTTTTCGCGGGCTGAAAATTCCACTTTTGCCACTCACTGTATGGAGTCAATTCCTTGATACAACGTGACTGGAAACAGCTTTTGCCTTCATATCTATCATATTTTAACAGCATCTGACAGTGAAACATGTTTGTAAACATTGATTTTCAAATTATGCACTGTTGCTATGTCTAATGCTCTAAAACAGCTTTTCGCGGTCTGAAAATGCCACTTTTGCCACTCACTGTATGGAGTAAATTCCTTTATACAACATGACTGGAAAGAGCTTTTGCCTTCATATTTATCATATTTGAACAGCATCTGACAGTGAAACATGTTTGTAAACATTGATTTTTAAAAACTGCAGTCTACCTGTTTCTAACGCTCTAAAACAGCTTTTCGCGGGCTGAAAATGCCACTTTTGCCACTCACTGTATGGAGTCAATTCCTTGATACAACGTGACTGGAAACAGGTTTTGCCTTCATATCTATCATATTTGAACAGCATCTGACAGTGAAACATGTTTGTAAACATTGATTTTCAAATTGTGCACTGTTGCTATTTCTATTGCTTTAAAACAGCTTTTCGCGGGCTGAAAATGCCACTTTTGCATTTACTGTATGGAGTCAATTCCTTTATACAAAGTGACTGGAAAAAGCTTTTGCCTTCATATTTATCATATTTAAACAGCATCTGACAGTGAAACATGTTTGTAAACATTGATTCTCAAATTGTAAACTGTTGCTATGTCTAATGCTCTAAAACAGCTTTTCGCGGGCTGAAAATGCCACTTTTGCCACTCACTGTATGGAGTCAATTCCTTGATACAATGTGACTGGAAACAGCTTTTGCCTTCATATTTATCATATTTGAACAGCATCTGACAGTGAAACATGTTTGTAAACATTGATTTTCAAATTGTGCACTGTTGCTATGTCTAATGCTCTAAAACAGCTTTTCGCGGGCTGAAAATGTCACTTTTGCCACTTACTGCATGGAGTCAAATCCTTGACACAACCTGACTGGAAACAGCTTTTGCCTTCATATTTATCATTTTTGAACAGCATCTGACAGTGAAAAGTGTTTGTAAACATTGATTTTGAAAAAGTGCACTGTTGCTATTTCTAATGCTCTAAAACAGCTTTTCGCGGGCTGAAAATGCCACTTCAGCCACATACTGTATGGTGTCAATTCCTTGATACAACGTGACTGGAAAAAGCTTTTGCCTTCATATTTATCATATTTGAACAGCATCTGACAGTGAAACATGTTTGTAAACATTGTTTTGAAAAACTGCAGTCTAGCCGTCTCTCATGCTCTAAAACAGCTTTTCGCGGGCTGAAAATGCCACTTTTGCCACTCACTGTATGGAGTCAATTCCTTGATACAACGTGACTGGAAACAGCTTTTGCCTTCATATCTATCATATTTGAACAGCATCTGACAGTGAAACATGTTTGTAAACATTGATTTTCAAGTTGTGCACTGTTGCTATGTCTAATGCTCTAAAACAGCTTTTCGCGGGCTGAAAATGCCACTTTTGCCACTCACCGTATGGAGTACATTACTTGACACAACGTGACTGGAAACAGCTTTTGCCTTCATATTTATCATATTTGAAAAGCATCTGACAGTGAAACATGTTTGTAAACATTGATTTTCAAAAAGTGCACTGTTGTTATTTGTAATGCTCTAAAACAGCTTTTCGCGGGCTGAAAATGCCACTTTTGCCACTCACTGTATGAAGTCAATTCCTTCATACAACGTGACTGGAAAAAGCTTTTGCCTTCATATCTATCATATTTGAACAGCATCTCACAGTGAAACATGTTTGTAAACATTGATTTTGAAAAACTGCAGTCTAGCTGTTTCTCATGCTGTAAAACAGCTTTTCGCGGGCTGAAAATGCCACTTTTGCCACTCACTGTATGGAGTCAATTCCTTGATACAACGTGACTGGAAACAGCTTTTGCCTTCATATTTATCATATTTAAACAGCATCTGACAGTGAAACATGTTTGTAAACATTGATTTTCAAATTGTAAACTGTTGCTATGTCTAATGCTCTAAAACAGCTTTTCGCGGGCTGAAAATGCCACTTTTGCCACTCACTGTATGGAGTCAATTCCTTGATACAATGTGACTGGAAACAGCTTTAGCCTTCATATTTATCATATTTGAACAGCATCTGACAGTGAAACATGTTTGTAAACATTGATTTTCTAAAAGTGCACTGTTGCTATTTCTAATGCTCTAATACAGCTTTTCGCGGGCTGAAAATGCCACTTTTGCCATTTACTGTATGGAGTCAATTCCTTTATACAAAGTGACTGGAAAAAGCTTTTGCCTTCATATTTATCATATTTAAATAGCATCTGACAGTGAAACATGTTTGTAAACATTGATTTTCAAATTGTAAACTGTTGCTATGTCTAATGCTCTAAAACAGCTTTTCGCGGGCTGAAAATGCCACTTTTGCCACTCACTGTATGGAGTCAATTCCTTGATACAATGTGACTGGAAACAGCTTTTGCCTTCATATTTATCATATTTGAACAACATCTCACAGTGAAACATGTTTGTAAACATTGATTTTGAAAAACTGCAGTCTACCTGTTTCTCATGCTCTAAAACAGCTTTTCGCGGGCTGAAAATGCCACTTTTTCCACTCACTGTATGGAGTCAATTCCTTCATACAACGTGACTGGAAACAGCTTTTGCCTTCATATCTATCATATTTGAACAGCATCTGACAGTGAAACATGTCTGTAAACATTGATTTTCAAAAAGTGCACTGTTGCTATTTCGAATGCTCAAAAACAGCTTTTCCCGGGCTGAAAATGCCACTTTTGCCACTCACTGTATGGAGTAAATTCCTTGATACAACATGACTGGAAACAGCTTTAGCCTTCATATTTATCATATTTGAACAGCATCTGACAGTGAAACATGTTTGTAAACATTGATTTTGAAAAACTGCAGTCTACCTGTTTCTAATGCTCTAAAACAGCTTTTCGCGGGCTGAAAATGCCACTTTTGCCATTTACTGTATGGAGTCAATTCCTTTATACAAAGTGACTGGAAAAAGCTTTTGCCTTCATATTTATCATATTTAAACAGCATCTGACAGTGAAACATGTTTGTAAACATTGATTTTCAAATTGTAAACTGTTGCTATTTCTAATGCTCTAAAACAGCTTTTCGCGGGCTGAAAATGCCACTTTTGCCACTCACTGTATTGAGGCAATTCCTTGATACAACGTGACTGGAAACAGCTTTTGCCTTCATATTTATCATGTTTGAACAGCATCTGACAGTGAAACATGTTTGTCAACATTGATTTTCAAAAAGTGCACTGTTGCTATTTCTAATGCTCAAAAACAGCTTTTCGCGGGCTGAAAATGCCACTTTTGCCACTCACTGTATGGAGTCAATTCCTTGACACAACGTGACTGGAAACAGCTTTAGCCTTCATATTTATCATATTTGAACAGCATCTCACAGTGAGACATGTTGGTAAACATTGATTTTTAAAAACTACAGTCTACCTGTTTCTCATGCTCTAAAACAGCTTTTCGCGGGCTGAAAATGCCACTTTTGCCACTCACTGTATGGAGTCAATTCCTTCATACAACGTGACTGGAAAAAGCTTTTGCCTTCATATTTATCATATTTATACAGCATCTGACAGTGAAACATGTTTGCAAACATTGATTTTCAAATTGTGCACTGTTGCAATTTCTAATGCTCTAAAACAGCTTTTCGCGGGCTGAAAATGCCACTTTTGCATTTACTGTATGGAGTCAATTCCTTTATACAAACTGACTGGAAAAAGCTTTTGCCTTCATATTTATCATATTTAAACAGCATCTGACAGTCAAACATGTTTGTAAACATTGATTTTCAAATTGTAAACTGTTGCTATGTCTAATGCTCTAAAACAGTTTTTCGCGGGCTGAAAATGCCACTTTTGCCACTCACTGTATGGAGTCAATTCCTTGATACAATATTACTGGAACCAGCTTCAGCCTTCATATTTATCATATTTGAACAGCATCTGACAGTGAAACATGTTTGTAAACACTGATTTTCAAAAAGTGCATTGTTGCTATTTCTAATGCTCTAAAACAGCTTTTCCCGGGCTGAAAATGCCTCTTTTTCCACTCACTGTATGGAGTAAATTCCTTGATACAACATGACTGGAAACAGCTTTAGCCTTCATATTTATCATATTTGAACAGCATCTGACAGTGAAACATGTTTGTAAACATTGATTTTCAAAAAGTGCACTGTTGCTATTTCTAATGCTCTAAAACAGCTTTTCGTGGGCTGAAAATGCCACTTTTGCCATTTACTGTATGGAGTCAATTCCTTTATACAAAGTGACTGGAAAAAGCTTTTGCCTTCATATTTATCATATTTAAACAGCATCTGACAGTGAAACATGTTTGTAAACATTGATTTTCAAATTGTAAACTGTTGCTATTTCTAATGCTCTAAAACAGCTTTTCGCGGGCTGAAAATGCCACTTTTGCCACTCACTGTATTGAGGCAATTCCTTGATACAACGTGACTGGAAACAGCTTTTGCCTTCATATTTATCATGTTTGAACAGCATCTGACAGTGAAACATGTTTGTCAACATTGATTTTCAAAAAGTGCACTGTTGCTATTTCTCATGCTCTAAAACAGCTTTTCGCGGGCTGAAAATTCCACTTTTGCCACTCACTGTATGGAGTCAATTCCTTGATACAACGTGACTGGAAACAGCTTTTGCCTTCATATCTATCATATTTGAAGAGCATCATACAGTGAAACATGTTTGTAAACATTGATTTTGAAAAACTGCAGTCTACCTGTTTCTCATGCTCTAAAACAGCTTTTCGCAGGCTGAAAATGCCACTTGTGCCACTCACTGTATGGAGTCAATTCCTTCATACAACGTGACTGGAAAAAGCTTTTGCCTTCATATTTATCATATTTGAACAGCATCTGACAGTGAAACATGTTTGTAAACATTGATTTTCAAAAAGTGCACTGTTGCTATTTCTACTGCTCTAAAACAGCTTTTCGCGGGCTGAAAATGCCACTTTTGCCACTTACTGTATGGAGTCAATTCCTTGATACAACGTGACTGGAAAAAGCTTTTGCCTTCATATTTATCATATTTGAACAGCATCTGACAGTGAACCATGTTTGTAAACATTGATTTTCAAAAAGTGCACTGTTGTTATTTCTAATGCTCAAAAACAGCTTTTCGCGGGCTGAAAATGCCACTTTTGCCACTCACTGTATGGAGTCAATTCCTTGACACAACGTGACTGGAAACAGCTTTAGCCTTCATATTTATCATATTTGAACAGCATCTCACAGTGAGACATGTTGGTAAACATTGATTTTTAAAAACTACAGTCTACCTGTTTCTCATGCTCTAAAACAGCTTTTCGCGGGCTGAAAATGCCACTTTTGCCACTCACTGTATGGAGTCAATTCCTTCATACAACGTGACTGGTAACAGCTTTTGCCTTCATATCTATCATATTTAAACAGCACCTGACAGTGAAACATGTTTGTAAACATTGATTTTCAAATTGTGCACTGTTGCTATTTCTAATGCTCTAAAACAGCTTTTCGCGGGCTGAAAATGCCACTTTTGCATTTACTGTATGGAGTCAATTCCTTTATACAAACTGACTGGAAAAAGCTTTTGCCTTCATATTTATCATATTTAAACAGCATCTGACAGTGAAACATGTTTGTAAACATTGATTTTCAAATTGTAAACTGTTGCTATGTCTAATGCTCTAAAACAGCTTTTCGCGGGCTGAAAATGCCACTTTTGCCACTCACTGTATGGAGTCAATTCCTTGATACAATATTACTGGAACCAGCTTCAGCCTTCATATTTATCATATTTGAACAGCATCTGACAGTGAAACATGTTTGTAAACACTGATTTTCAAAAAGTGCATTGTTGCTATTTCTAATGCTCTAAAACAGCTTTTCGCGGGCTGAAAATGCCACTTTTGCCACTCACTGTATTGAGTCAATTCCTTGATACAACGTGACTGGAAACAGCTTTTGCCTTCATATTTCTCATTTTTGAACAGCATCTGACAGTGAAACATGTTTGTAAACATTGATTTTCAAAAAGTGCACTGTTGCTATTTCTAATGCTCTAAAACAGCTATTCGCGGGCTGAAAATGCCACTTTTGCCACTCACTGTATGGAGTCAATTCCTTGATACAACGTGACTGGAAAAAGCTTTTGCCTTCATATTTATCATATTTGAACAGCATCTGACAGTGAAACATGTTTGTAAACATTGTTTTGAAAAACTCAGTCTAGCTGTCTCTCATGCTCTAAAACAGCTTTTCGCGGGCTGAAAATGCCACTTTTGCCACTCACCGTATGGAGTACATTACTTGACACAACGTGACTGGAAACAGCTTTTGCCTTCATATTTATCATATTTGAAAAGCATCAGACAGTGAAACATGTTTGTAAACATTGATTTTCAAAAAGTGCACTGTTGTTATTTCTAATGCTCAAAAACAGCTTTTCGCGGGCTGAAAATGCCACTTTTGCCACTCACTGTATGGAGTCAATTCCTTGACACAACGTGACTGGAAACAGCTTTAGCCTTCATATTTATCATATTTGAACAGCATCTCACAGTGAGACATGTTGGTAAACATTGATTTTTAAAAACTACAGTCTACCTGTTTCTCATGCTCTAAAACAGCTTTTCGCGGGCTGAAAATGCCACTTTTGCCACTCACTGTATGGAGTCAATTCCTTCATACAACGTGACTGGAAACAGCTTTTGCCTTCATATTTATCATATTTGAACAGCATCTGACAGTGAAAGATGTTTGTAAACATAGATTTTTAAAAACTGCAGTCTACCTGTTTCTAATGCTCTAAAACAACTTTTCGCGGGCTGAAAATGCCACTTTTGCCACTTACTTCATATTTATCATATTTGAACAGCATCTGACAGTGAAACATGTTTGTAAACATTGATTTTCAAAAAGTGCACTGTTGCTATTTCTAATGCTCTAAAACAGCTTTTCGCGGGCTGAAAATGCCACTTTTGCCACTCACTGTATTGAGTCAATTCCTTGATACAACGTGACTGGAAACAGCTTTTGCCTTCATATTTATCATATTTGAACAGCATCTGACAGTGAAACATGTTTGTAAACATTGATTTTAAAAAAGTGCACTGTTGCTATTTCTAATGCTCTAATACAG
Organism: Dascyllus trimaculatus; assembly: GCA_024666655.1. Taxonomy (NCBI): domain Eukaryota; kingdom Metazoa; phylum Chordata; class Actinopteri; family Pomacentridae; genus Dascyllus; species Dascyllus trimaculatus. The sequence goes on along the minus strand of CM045454.1, from coordinate 35,934,660 downwards.
CTTTTCGCGGGCTGAAAATGCCACTTTTGCCATTTACTGTATGGAGTCAATTCCTTTATACAAAGTGACTGGAAAAAGCTTTTGCCTTCATATTTATCATATTTGAACAGCATCTCACAGTGAAACATTTTTGTAAACATTGATTTTGAAAAACTGCACTGTTGCTATTTCTAATGCTCTAATACAGCTTTTCGCGGGCTGAAAATGCCACTTTTGCCACTCATTGCATGGAGTCAATTCCTTGACACAACCTGAATGTAAACAGCTTTTGCCTTCATATTTATCATATTTGAACAGCATCTGACAATGAAAAATGTTTGTAAACATTGATTTTCAAAAACTGCAGTCTACCTGTTTCTAATGCTCTAAAACAGCTTTTCGCGGGCTGAAAATGCCACTTTTGCCACTCACTGTATGGAGTCAATTCCTTCATACAATGTGACTGGAAACAGCTTTTGCCTTCATATCTATCATATTTAAACAGCATCTGACAGTGAAACATTTTTGTAAACATTGATTTTCAAATTGTGCACTGTTGCTATTTCTATTGCTTTAAAACAGCTTTTCGCGGGCTGAAAATGCCACTTTTGCATTTACTGTATGGAGTCAATTCCTTTATACAAAGTGACTGGAAAAAGCTTTTGCCTTCATATTTATCATATTTAAACAGCATCTGACAGTGAAACATGTTTGTAAACATTGATTTTGAAAAACTGCAGTCTACCTGTTTCTCATGCTCTAAAACAGCTTTTGGCGGGCTGAAAATGCCAATTTTGCCACTCAATGTATTGAGTCAATACCTTGATACATCGTGACTGGAATCAGCTTTTACCTTCATATTTATCATATTTGAACAGCATCTGACAGTGAAACATGTTTGTAAACATTGATTTTCAAAAAGTGCACTGTTGCTATTTCTCATGCTCTAAAACAGCTTTTCGCGGGCTGAAAATGCCACTTTTGCCACTCACTGTATGGAGTCAATTCCTTGATACAACGTGACTGGAAACAGCTTTTGCCTTCATATCTATCATATTTGAAGAGCATCATACAGTGAAACATGTTTGTAAACATTGATTTTGAAAAACTGCAGTCTACCTGTTTCTCATGCTCTAAAACAGCTTTTCGCGGGCTGAAAATGCCACTTTTGCCACTCACTGTATGGAGTCAATTCCTTGATACAACGTGACTGGAAACAGCTTTTGCCTTCATATTTATCATATTTGAACAGCATCTGACAGTGAAAGATGTTTGTAAACATAGATTTTTAAAAACTGCAGTCTACCTGTTTCTAATGCTCTAAAACAGCTTTTCGCGGGCTGAAAATGCCACTTTTGCCACTTACTTCATATTTATCATATTTGAACAGCATCTGACAGTGAAACATGTTTGTAAACATTGATTTTCAAAAAGTGCACTGTTGTTATTTCTAATGCTCAAAAACAGCTTTTCGCGGGCTGAAAATGCCACTTTTGCCACTCACTGTATGGAGTCAATTCCTTGACACAACGTGACTGGAAACAGCTTTAGCCTTCATATTTATCATATTTGAACAGCATCTGACAGTGAGACATGTTGGTAAACATTGATTTTTAAAAACTACAGTCTACCTGTTTCTCATGCTCTAAAACAGCTTTTCGCGGGCTGAAAATGCCACTTTTGCCACTCACTGTATGGAGTCAATTCCTTCATACAACGTGACTGGTAACAGCTTTTGCCTTCATATCTATCATATTTAAACAGCATCTGACAGTGAAACATGTTTGTAAACATTGATTTTCAAATTGTGCACTGTTGCTATTTCTAATGCTCTAAAACAGCTTTTCGCGGGCTGAAAATGCCACTTTTGCATTTACTGTATGGAGTCAATTTCTTTATACAAACTGACTGGAAAAAGCTTTTGCCTTCATATTTATCATATTTAAACAGCATCTGACAGTGAAACATGTTTGTAAACATTGATTTTCAAATTGTAAACTGTTGCTATGTCTAATGCTCTAAAACAGCTTTTCGCGGGCTGAAAATGCCACTTTTGCCACTCACTGTATGGAGTCAATTCCTTGATACAATATTACTGGAACCAGCTTCAGCCTTCATATTTATCATATTTGAAAAGCATCTGACAGTGAAACATGTTTGTAAACACTGATTTTCAAAAAGTGCATTGTTGCTATTTCTAATGCTCTAAAACAGCTTTTCGCGGGCTGAAAATGCCACTTTTGCCACTCACTGTATTGAGTCAATTCCTTGATACAACGTGACTGGAAACAGCTTTTGCCTTCATATTTCTCATTTTTGAACAGCATCTGACAGTGAAACATGTTTGTAAACATTGATTTTCAAAAAGTGCACTGTTGCTATTTCTAATGCTCTAAAACAGCTATTCGCGGGCTGAAAATGCCACTTTTGCCACTCACTGTATGGAGTCAATTCCTTGATACAACGTGACTGGAAAAAGCTTTTGCCTTCATATTTATCATATTTGAACAGCATCTGACAGTGAAACATGTTTGTAAACATTGTTTTGAAAAACTCAGTCTAGCTGTCTCTCATGCTCTAAAACAGCTTTTCGCGGGCTGAAAATGCCACTTTTGCCACTCACTGTATGGAGTCAATTCCTTGATACAACGTGACTGGAAACAGCTTTTACCTTCATATTTATCATATTTGAACAGCATCTGACAGTGAAACATGTTTGTAAACATTGATTTTGAAAAAGTGAACTGTTGTTATTTCTAATGCTCTAAAACAGCTTTTCGTGGGCTGAAAATGCCACTTTTGCCACTCACTGTATGGAGTCAATTCCTTGACACAACGTGACTGGAAACAGCTTTTGCCTTCATATTTATCATATTTGAACAGCATCTCACAGTGAAACATTTTTGCACACATTGATTTTGAAAAACTGCACTCTAATTGTTTCTCGTGCCTTGAAACAGCTTTTCGCGGGCTGAAAATGCAACTTTTGCCACTTACTGTATGGAGTCAATTCCTTGATACAACGTGACTGGAAACAGCTTTTGCCCTCATTTTTATCATATTTGAACAGCATCTGACAGTGAAACATGTTTGTAAACATTGATTTTGAAAAACTGCAGTCTACCTGTTTCTAATGCTCTAAAACAGCTTTTCGCGGGCTGAAAATGCCACTTTTGCCACTTACTTCATATTTATCATATTTGAACAGCATCTGACAGTGAAACATGTTTGTAAACATTGTTTTTCAAATTGTGCACTGTTGCTATGTCTAATGCTCTAAAACAGCTTTTCGCGGGCTGAAAATGCCACTTTTGCCACTCACTGTATGGAGTCAATTCCTTGATACAACGTGACTGGAAACAGCTTTTGCCTTCATATTTATCATATTTGAACAGCATCTGACAGTGAAACATGTTTGTAAACATTGATTTTAAAAAAGTGCACTGTTGCTATTTCTAATGCTCTAATACAGCTTTTCGCGGGCTGAAAATGCCACTTTTGCCATTTACTGTATGGAGTCAATTCCTTTATACAAAGTGACTGGAAAAAGCTTTTGCCTTCATATTTATCATATTTAAACAGCATCTCACAGTGAAACATTTTTGTAAACATTGATTTTGAAAAACTGCACTGTTGCTATTTCTAATGCTCTAATACAGCTTTTCGCGGGCTGAAAATGCCACTTTTGCCACTCATTGCATGGAGTCAATTCCTTGACACAACCTGAATGTAAACAGCTTTTGCCTTCATATTTATCATATTTGAACAGCATCTGACAATGAAAAATGTTTGTAAACATTGATTTTGAAAAACTGCAGTCTACCTGTTTCTAATGCTCTAAAACAGCTTTTCGCGGGCTGAAAATGCCACTTTTGCCACTCACTGTATGGAGTCAATTCCTTCATACAATGTGACTGGAAACAGCTTTTGCCTTCATATCTATCATATTTAAACAGCATCTGACAGTGAAACATTTTTGTAAACATTGATTTTCAAATTGTGCACTGTTGCTATTTCTAATGCTCTAAAACAGCTTTTCGCGGGCTGAAAATGCCACTTTTGCATTTACTGTATGGAGTCAATTCCTTTATACAAAGTGACTGGAAAAAGCTTTTGCCTTCATATTTATCATATTTAAACAGCATCTGACAGTGAAACATGTTTGTAAACATTGATTTTCAAAAACTGCAGTCTACCTGTTTCTCATGCTCTAAAACAGCTTTTGGCGGGCTGAAAATGCCAATTTTGCCACTCAATGTATTGAGTCAATACCTTGATACATCGTGACTGGAATCAGCTTTTACCTTCATATTTATCATATTTGAACAGCATCTGACAGTGAAACATGTTTGTAAACATTGATTTTCAAAAAGTGCACTGTTGCTATTTCTCATGCTCTAAAACAGCTTTTCGCGGGCTGAAAATGCCACTTTTGCCACTCACTGTATGGAGTCAATTCCTTGATACAACGTGACTGGAAACAGCTTTTGCCTTCATATTCATCATATTTGAAGAGCATCATACAGTGAAACATGTTTGTAAACATTGATTTTGAAAAACTGCAGTCTACCTGTTTCTCATGCTCTAAAACAGCTTTTCGCAGGCTGAAAATGCCACTTGTGCCACTCACTGTATGGAGTCAATTCCTTGATACAACGTGACTGGAAAAAGCTTTTGCCTTCATATTTATCATATTTGAACAGCATCTGACAGTGAAACATGTTTGTAAACATTGATTTTCAAAAAGTGCACTGTTGCTAGTTTCTAATGCTCTAAAACAGCTTTTCGCGGGCTGAAAATGCCACTTTTGCCACTTACTGTATGGAGTCAATTCCTTGATACAACGTGACTGGAAACAGCTTTTGCCTTCATATTTATCATATTTGAACAGCATCTGACAGTGAAACATGTTTGTAAACATTGATTTTTAAAAAGTGCAGTTGTTATTTCTAATGCTCTAAAACAGCTTTTCGCGGGCTGAAAATGCCACTTTTGCCACTCACTGTATGGAGTCAATTCCTTGACACAACGTGACTGGAAACAGCTTTAGCCTTCATATTTATCATATTTGAACAGCATCTCACAGTGAGACATGTTGGTAAACATTGATTTTTAAAAACTGCAGTCTACCTGTTTCTAATGCTCTAAAACAGCTTTTCGCGGGCTGAAAATGCCACTTTTGCCACTCACTGTATGGAGTCAATTCCTTCATACAACGTGACTGGAAACAGCTTTTGCCTTCATATCTATCATATTTAAACAGCATCTGACAGTGAAACATGTTTGTAAACATTGATTTTCAAATTGTGCACTGTTGCTATTTCTAATGCTCTAAAACAGCTTTTCGCGGGCTGAAAATGCCACTTTTGCATTTACTGTATGGAGTCAATTCCTTTATACAAACTGACTGGAAAAAGCTTTTGCCTTCATATTTATCATATTTAAACAGCATCTGACAGTGAAACATGTTTGTAAACATTGATTTTCAAATTGTAAACTGTTGCTATGTCTAATGCTCTAAAACAGCTTTTCGCGGGCTGAAAATGCCACTTTTGCCACTCACTGTATGGAGTCAATTCCTTGATACAATATTACTGGAACCAGCTTCAGCCTTCATATTTATCATATTTGAACAGCATCTGACAGTGAAACATGTTTGTAAACACTGATTTTCAAAAAGTGCATTGTTGCTATTTCTAATGCTCTAAAACAGCTTTTCCCGGGCTGAAAATGCCACTTTTGCCACTCACTGTATGGAGTAAATTCCTTGATACAACATGACTGGAAACAGCTTTAGCCTTCATATTTATCATATTTGAACAGCATCTGACAGTGAAACATGTTTGTAAACATTGATTTTGAAAAACTGCAGTCTACCTGTTTCTAATGCTCTAAAACAGCTTTTCGCGGGCTGAAAATGCCACTTTTGCCATTTACTGTATGGAGTCAATTCCTTTATACAAAGTGACTGGAAAAAGCTTTTGCCTTCATATTTATCATATTTAAACAGCATCTGACAGTGAAACATGTTTGTAAACATTGATTTTCAAATTGTAAACTGTTGCTATTTCTAATGCTCTAAAACAGCTTTTCGCGGGCTGAAAATGCCACTTTTGCCACTCACTGTATTGAGGCAATTCCTTGATACAACGTGACTGGAAACAGCTTTTGCCTTCATATTTATCATGTTTGAACAGCATCTGACAGTGAAACATGTTTGTCAACATTGATTTTCAAAAAGTGCACTGTTGCTATTTCTCATGCTCTAAAACAGCTTTTCGCGGGCTGAAAATGCCACTTTTGCCACTCACTGTATGGAGTCAATTCCTTGATACAACGTGACTGGAAACAGCTTTTGCCTTCATATCTATCATATTTGAAGAGCATCATACAGTGAAACATGTTTGTAAACACTGATTTTGAAAAACTGCAGTCTACCTGTTTCTCATGCTCTAAAACAGCTTTTCGCAGGCTGAAAATGCCATTTGTGCCACTCACTGTATGGAGTCAATTCCTTCATACAACGTGACTGGAAAAAGCTTTTGCCTTCATATTTATCATATTTGAACAGCATCTGACAGTGAAACATGTTTGTAAACATTGATTTTCAAAAAGTGCACTGTTGCTATTTCTACTGCTCTAAAACAGCTTTTCGCGGGCTGAAAATGCCACTTTTGCCACTTACTGTATGGAGTCAATTCCTTGATACAACGTAACTGGAAACAGCTTTGCCTTCATATTTATCATATTTGAACAGCATCTGACAGTGAAACATGTTTGTAAACATTGATTTTCAAAAAGTGCACTGTTGTTATTTCTAATGCTCAAAAACAGCTTTTCGCGGGCTGAAAATGCCACTTTTGCCACTCACTGTATGGAGTCAATTCCTTGACACAACGTGACTGGAAACAGCTTTAGCCTTCATATTTATCATATTTGAACAGCATCTCACAGTGAGACATGTTGGTAAACATTGATTTTTAAAAACTACAGTCTACCTGTTTCTCATGCTCTAAAACAGCTTTTCGCGGGCTGAAAATGCCACTTTTGCCACTCACTGTATGGAGTCAATTCCTTCATACAACGTGACTGGTAACAGCTTTTGCCTTCATATCTATCATATTTAAACAGCATCTGACAGTGAAACATGTTTGTAAACATTGATTTTCAAATTGTGCACTGTTGCTATTTCTAATGCTCTAAAACAGCTTTTCGCGGGCTGAAAATGCCACTTTTGCATTTACTGTATGGAGTCAATTCCTTTATACAAACTGACTGGAAAAAGCTTTTGCCTTCATATTTATCATATTTAAACAGCATCTGACAGTGAAACATGTTTGTAAACATTGATTTTCAAATTGTAAACTGTTGCTATGTCTAATGCTCTAAAACAGCTTTTCGCGGGCTGAAAATGCCACTTTTGCCACTCACTGTATGGAGTCAATTCCTTGATACAACGTGACTGGAAACAGCTTTTGCCTTCATATTTATCATATTTGAACAGCATCTGACAGTGAAACATGTTTGTAAACATTGATTTTCAAAAAGTGCACTGTTGCTATTTCTAATGCTCTAAAACAGCTTTTCGCGGGCTGAAAATGCCACTTTTGCCATTTACTGTATGGAGTCAATTCCTTTATACAAAGTGACTGGAAAAAGCTTTTGCCTTCATATTTATCATATTTGAACAGCATCTCACAGTGAAACATTTTTGTAAACATTGATTTTGAAAAACTGCACTGTTGCTATTTCTAATGCTCTAATACAGCTTTTCGCGGGCTGAAAATGCCACTTTTGCCACTCATTGCATGGAGTCAATTCCTTGACACAACCTGAATGTAAACAGCTTTTGCCTTCATATTTATCATATTTGAACAGCATCTGACAATGAAAAATGTTTGTAAACATTGATTTTCAAAAACTGCAGTCTACCTGTTTCTAATGCTCTAAAACAGCTTTTCGCGGGCTGAAAATGCCACTTTTGCCACTCACTGTATGGAGTCAATTCCTTCATACAATGTGACTGGAAACAGCTTTTGCCTTCATATCTATCATATTTAAACAGCATCTGACAGTGAAACATGTTTGTAAACATTGATTTTCAAATTGTGCACTGTTGCTATTTCTAATGCTCTAAAACAGCTTTTCGCGGGCTGAAAATGCCACTTTTGCATTTACTGTATGGAGTCAATTCCTTTATACAAAGTGACTGGAAAAAGCTTTTGCCTTCATATTTATCATATTTAAACAGCATCTGACAGTGAAACATGTTTGTAAACATTGATTTTGAAAAACTGCAGTCTACCTGTTTCTCATGCTCTAAAACAGCTTTTGGCGGGCTGAAAATGCCAATTTTGCCACTCAATGTATTGAGTCAATACCTTGATACATCGTGACTGGAATCAGCTTTTACCTTCATATTTATCATATTTGAACAGCATCTGACAGTGAAACATGTTTGTAAACATTGATTTTCAAATTGTAAACTGTTGCTATGTCTAATGCTCTAAAACAGCTTTTCGCGGGCTGAAAATGCCACTTTTGCCACTCACTGTATTGAGTCAATTCCTTGATACAACATGACTGGAAACAGCTTAAGCCTTCATATTTATCATATTTGAACAGCATCTGACAGTGAAACATGTTTGTAAACAATGTTTTGAAAAACTCAGTCTGGCTTTCTCTCATGCTCTAAAACAGCTTTTCGCGGGCTGAAAATGCCACTTTTGCCACTCACCGTATGGAGTACATTACTTGACACAACGTGACTGGAAACAGCTTTTGCCTTCATATTTATCATATTTGAAAAGCATCTGACAGTGAAACATGTTTGTAAACATTGATTTTCAAAAAGTGCACTGTTGTTATTTGTAATGCTCTAAAACAGCTTTTCGCGGGCTGAAAATGCCACTTTTGCCACTCACTGTATGAAGTCAATTCCTTCATACAACGTGACTGGAAACTGCTTTTGCCTTCATATCTATCATATTTGAACAGCATCTGACAGTGAAACATGTTTGTAAACATTGATTTTCAAATTGTGCACTGTTGCTATGTCTATTGCTCTAAATCAGCTTTTCGCGGGCTGAAAATGCCACTTTTGCCACTCACTGTATGGAGTAAATTCCTTGATACAACATGACTGGAAACAGCTTTAGCCTTCATTTTTATCATATTTGAACAGCATCTGACAGTGAAACATTTTTGTAAACATTGATTTTCAAAAAGTGCACTGTTGCTATTTCTAATGCTCTAAAACAGCTTTTCGCGGGCTGTAAAGTGCCACTTTTTCCACTCACTGTATTGAGTCAATTCCTTGATACAACGTGACTGGAAACAGATATTGCCTTCATATTTATCATATTTGAACAGCATCTGACAGTGAAACATGTTTGTCAACATTGATTTTCAAATTGTAAACTGTTGCTATGTCTAATGCTCTAAAACAGCTTTTCGCGGGCTGAAAATGCCACTTTTGCCACTCACTGTATGGAGTCAATTCCTTGATACAATGTGACTGGAAACAGCTTTAGCCTTCATATTTATCATATTTGAACAGCATCTGACAGTGAAACATGTTTGTAAACATTGATTTTCAAAAAGTGCACTGTTGCTATTTCTAATGTTCTAAAACAGCTTTTCGCGGGCTGAAAATGCCACTTTTGCCACTCACTGTATTGAGGCAATTCTTTGATACAACGTGACTGGAAACAGCTTTTGCCTTCATATTTATCATGTTTGAACAGCATCTGACAGTGAAACATGTTTGTCAACATTGATTTTAAAAAAGTGCACTGTTGCTATTTCTAATGCTCTAAACCAGCTTTTCGCGGGCAGAAAATGCCACTTTTGCCACTCACTTTATGGAGTCAATTCCTTGATACAACGTGACTGGAAACAGCTTTTGCCTTCATATCTATCATATTTGAACAGCATCTGACAGTGAAACATGTTTGTAAACATTGATTTTCAAATTGTGCACTGTTGCTATGTCTAATGCTCTAAAACAGCTTTTCGCGGTCTGAAAATGCCACTTTTGCCACTCACTGTATGGAGTAAATTCCTTGATACAACATGACTGGAAACAGCTTAAGCCTTCATATTTATCATATTTGAACAGCATCTGACAGTGAAACATGTTTGTAAACAATGTTTTGAAAAACTCAGTCTGGCTTTCTCTCATGCTCTAAAACAGCTTTTCGCGGGCTGAAAATGCCACTTTTGCCACTCACCGTATGGAGTACATTACTTGACACAACGTGACTGGAAACAGCTTTTGCCTTCATATTTATCATATTTGAAAAGCATCTGACAGTGAAACATGTTTGTAAACATTGATTTTCAAAAAGTGCACTGTTGTTATTTGTAATGCTCTAAAACAGCTTTTCGCGGGCTGAAAACTCCACTTTTGCCACTCACTGTATGAAGTCAATTCCTTCATACAACGTGACTGGAAACTGTTTTTGCCTTCATATCTATCATATTTGAACAGCATCTGACAGTGAAACATGTTTGTAAACATTGATTTTCAAATTGTGCACTGTTGCTATGTCTATTGCTCTAAATCAGCTTTTCGCGGGCTGAAAATGCCACTTTTGCCACTCAATGTATGGAGTCAATTCCTTGATACAACATGACTGGAAACAGCTTTAGCCTTCATTTTTATCATATTTGAACAACATCTGACAGTGAAACATGTTTGTAAACATTGATTTTCTAAAAGTGCACTGTTGCTATTTCTAATGCTCTAATACAGCTTTTCGCGGGCTGAAAATGCCACTTTTGCCATTTACTGTATGGAGTCAATTCCTTTATACAAAGTGACTGGAAAAAGCTTTTGCCTTCATATTTATCATATTTAAATAGCATCTGACAGTGAAACATGTTTATAAACATTGATTTTCAAATTGTAAACTGTTGCTATGTCTAATGCTCTAAAACAGCTTTTCGCGGGCTGAAAATGCCACTTTTGCCACTCACTGTATGGAGTCAATTCCTTGATACAATGTGACTGGAAACAGCTTTTGCCTTCATATTTATCATATTTGAACAGCATCTCACAGTGAAACATGTTTGTAAACATTGATTTTGAAAAACTGCAGTCTACCTGTTTCTCATGCTCTAAAACAGCCTTTCGCGGGCTGAAAATGCCACTTTTGCCATTTACTGTATGGAGTCAATTCCTTTATACAAAGTGACTGGAAAAAGCTTTTGCCTTCATATTTATCATATTTAAACAGCATCTGACAGTGAAACATGTTTGTAAACATTGATTTTCAAATTGTAAACTGTTGCTATTTCTAATGCTCTAAACCAGCTTTTCGAGGGCTGAAAATGCCACTTTTGCCACTCACTGTATGGAGTCAATTCCTTCATACAACGTGACTGGAAACAGCTTTTGCCTTCATATCTATCATATTTGAACAGCATCTGACAGTGAAACATTTTTGTAAACATTGATTTTCAAAAAGTGCACTGTTGCTATTTCTAATGCTCTAAAACAGCTTTTCGCGGGCTGTAAAGTGCCACTTTTTCCACTCACTGTATTGAGTCAATTCCTTCATACAACGTGACTGGAAACAGCTTTTGCCTTCATATTTATCATATTTGAACAGCATCTGACAGTGAAACATGTTTGTCAACATTGATTTTAAAAAAGTGCACTGTTGCTATGTCTAATGCTCTAAAACAGCTTTTCGCGGGCTGAAAATGCCACTTTTGCCACTCACTGCATGGAGTCAATTCCTTGACACAACCTGACTGGAAACAGCTTTTGCCTTCATATTTATCATATTTGAACAGCATCTGACAGTGAAAAATGTTTGTAAACATTGATTTTGAAAAATGCAGTCTACCATTTTCTCATGCTCTAAACCAGCTTTTCGCGGGCTGAAAATGCCACTTTTGCCACTCACTGTATGGAGTCAATTCCTTGACACAACGTGACTGGAAACAGCTTTTGCCTTCATATTTATCATATTTGAACAGCATCTCACAGTGAGACATGTTGGTAAACATTGATTTTTAAAAACTACAGTCTACCTGTTTCTCATGCTCTAAAACAGCTTTTCGCGGGCTGAAAATGCCACTTTTGCCACTCACTGTATGGAGTCAATTCCTTCATACAACGTGACTGGAAACAGCTTTTGCCTTCATATTTATCATATTTGAACAGCATCTGACAGTGAAAGATGTTTGTAAACATAGATTTTTAAAAACTGCAGTCTACCTGTTTCTAATGCTCTAAAACAGCTTTTCGCGGGCTGAAAATGCCACTTTTGCCACTTACTTCATATTTATCATATTTGAACAGCATCTGACAGTGAAACATGTTTGTAAACATTGATTTTCAAATTGTGCACTGTTGCTATTTCTAATGCTCTAAAACAGCTTTTCGCGGGCTGAAAATGCCACTTTTGCCACTCACTGTATGGAGTCAATTCCTTTATACAACGTGACTGGAAACAGCTTTTGCCTTCATATTTATCATATTTGAACAGCATCTGACAGTGAAACATGTTTGTAAACATTGATTTTAAAAAAGTGCACTGTTGCTATTTCTAATGCTCTAATACAGCTTTTCGCGGGCTGAAAATGCCACTTTTGCCATTTACTGTATGGAGTCAATTCCTTTATACAAAGTGACTGGAAAAAGCTTTTGCCTTCATATTTATCATATTTAAACAGCATCTCACAGTGAAACATTTTTGTAAACATTGATTTTGAAAAACTGCACTGTTGCTATTTCTAATGCTCTAATACAGCTTTTCGCGGGCTGGAAATGCCACTTTTGCCACTCACTGCATGGAGTCAATTCCTTGACACAACCTGAATGTAAACAGCTTTTGCCTTCATATTTATCATATTTGAACAGCATCTGACAATGAAAAATGTTTGTAAACATTGATTTTGAAAAACTGCAGTCTACCTGTTTCTAATGCTCTAAAACAGCTTTTCGCGGGCTGAAAATGCCACTTTTGCCACTCACTGTATGGAGTCAATTCCTTCATACAACGTGACTGGAAACAGCTTTTGCCTTCATATCTATCATATTCAAACAGCATCTGACAGTGAAACATGTTTGTAAACATTGATTTTCAAATTGTGCACTGTTGCTATTTCTAATGCTCTAAAACAGCTTTTCGCGGGCTGAAAATGCCACTTTTGCATTTACTGTATGGAGTCAATTCCTTTATACAAACTGACTGGAAAAAGCTCTTGCCTTCATATTTATCATATTTAAACAGCATCTGACAGTGAAACATGTTTGTAAACATTGATTTTAAAATTGTAAACTGTTGCTATGTCTAATGCTCTAAAACAGCTTTTCGCGGGCTGAAAATGCCACTTTTGCCACTCACTGTATGGAGTAAATTCCTTGATACAATATTACTGGAACCAGCTTCAGCCTTCATATTTATCATATTTGAACAGCATCTGACAGTGAAACATGTTTGTAAACATTGATTTTCAAAAAGTGCATTGTTGCTATTTCTAATGCTCTAAAACAGCTTTTCGCGGGCTGAAAATGCCACTTTTGCCACTCACTGTATTGAGTCAATTCCTTGATACAACGTGACTGGAAACAGCTTTTGCCTTCATATTTCTCATTTTTGAACAGCATCTGACAGTGAAACATGTTTGTAAACATTGATTTTCAAAAAGTGCACTGTTGCTATTTCTAATGCTCTAAAACAGCTTTTCGCGGGCTGAAAATGCCACTTTTGCCACTCACTGTATTGAGTCAATTCCTTGATACAACGTGACTGGAAACAGCTTTTGCCTTTATATTTATCATATTTGAACAGCATCTGACAGTGAAACATGTTTGTAAACATTGATTTTAAAAGAGTGCACTGTTGCTATTTCTAATGCTCTAAACCAGCTTTTCGCGGGCTGAAAATGCCACTTTTGCCACTCACTGTATGGAGTCAATTCCTTCATACAACGTGACTGGAAACAGCTTTTGCCTTCATATCTATCATATTTGAACAGCATCTGACAGTGAAACATTTTTGTAAACATTGATTTTCAAAAAGTGCACTGTTGCTATTTCTAATGCTCTAAAACAGCTTTTCGCGGGCTGTAAAGTGCCACTTTTTCCACTCACTGTATTGAGTCAATTCCTTCATACAACGTGACTGGAAACAGCTTTTGCCTTCATATTTATCATATTTGAACAGCATCTGACAGTGAAACATGTTTGTAAACATTGATTTTAAAAAAGTGCACTGTTGCTATTTCTAATGCTCTAATACAGCTTTTCGCGGGCTGAAAATGCCACTTTTGCCACTCACTGTATGGAGTCAATTCCTTGATACAATGTGACTGGAAACAGCTTTTGCCTTCATATTTATCATATTTGATCAAAATCTGACAGTGAAACATGTTTGTAAACATTGATTTTCAAATTGTGCACTGTTGCTATGTCTAATGCTCTAAAACAGCTTTTCGCGGGCTGAAAATGTCACTTTTGCCACTCACTGTATGGAGTCAATTCCTAGATACAACATGACTGGAAACAGCTTTACCCTTCATATTTATCATATTTGAACAGCATCTGACAGTGAAACATGTTTGTAAACATTGATTTTGAAAAACTGCAGTCTACCTGTTTCTAATGCTCTAAAACAGCTTTTCGCGGGCTGAAAATGCCACTTTTGCCACTCACTGCATGGAGTCAATTCCTTGACACAACCTGACTGGAAACAGCTTTTGCCTTCATATTTATCATATTTGAACTGCATCTGACAGTGAAAAATGTTTGTAAACATTGATTTTGAAAAATGCAGTCTACCATTTTCTCATGCTCTAAACCAGCTTTTCGCGGGCTGAAAATGCCACTTTTGCCACTCACTGTATGGAGTCAATTCCTTCATACAACGTGACTGGAAAAAGCTTTTGCCTTCATATCTATCATATTTGAACAGCATCTGACAGTGAAACATGTTTGTAAACATTGATTTTCAAAAACTGCAGTCTACCTGTCCCTCATGCTCTAAAACAGCTTTTCGCAGGCTGAAAATGCCACTTTTGCCACTCACTGTATGGAGTCAATTCCTTGATACAACGTGACTGGAAACAGCTTTTGCCTTCATATTTATCATATTTGAACAGCATCTGACAGTGAAACATGTTTGTAAACATTGATTTTCAAAAAGTGCATTGTTGCTATTTCTAATGCTCTAAAACAGCTTTTCGCGGGCTGAAAATGCCACTTTTGCCACTCACTGTATGGTGTCAATTCCTTGATCCAACGTGACTGGAAAAAGCTTTTGCCTTCATATTTATCATATTTGAACAGCATCTGACAGTGAAACATGTTTGTAAACATTGTTTTGAAAAACTGCAGTCTAGCTGTCTCTCATGCTCTAAAACAGCTTTTCGCGGGCTGAAAATGCCACTTTTGCCACTCACTGTATGGAGTCAATTCCTTGATACAACGTGACTGGAAACAGCTTTTGCCTTCATATCTATCATATTTGAACAGCATCTGAGAGTGAAACATGTTTGTAAACATTGATTTTCAAAAAGTGCAATGTTGCTATTTCTAATGCTCTAAAACAGCTTTTCGCGGGCTGAAAATGCCACTTTTGCCACTCACTGTATGGAGTCAACTCCTTCATACAACGTGACTGGAAACAGCTTTTGCCTTCATATCTATCATATTTGAACAGCATCTGACGGTGAAACATGTTTGTAAACATTGATTTTCAAAAAGTGCACTGTTGCTATTTCTAATGCTCTAAAACAGCTTTTCGCGGGCTGAAAATGTCACTTTTGCCACTCACTGTATGGAGTCAATTCCTAGATACAACATGACTGGAAACAGCTTTAGCCTTCATATTTATCATATTTGAACAGCATCTGACAGTGAAACATGTTTGTAAACATTGATTTTGAAAAACTGCAGTCTACCTGTTTCTAATGCTCTAAAACAGCTTTTCGCGGGCTGAAAATGCCACTTTTGCCACTCACTGTATGGAGTCAATTCCTTCATACAACGTGACTGGAAACAGGTTTTGCCTTCATATCTATCATATTTGAACAGCATCTGACAGTGAAACATGTTTGTAAACATTGATTTTCAAATTGTGCACTGTTGCTATTTCTAATGCTCTAAAACAGCTTTTCGCGCTCTGAAAATGCCACTTTTGCATTTACTGTATGGAGTCAATTCCTTTATACAAAGTGACTGGAAAAAGCTTTTGCCTTCATATTTATCATATTTAAACAGCATGTGACAGTGAAACATGTTTGTAAACATTGATTTCCAAATTGTGCACTGTTGCTATGTCTAATGCTCTAAAACAGCTTTTCGCGGGTTGAAAATGCCACTTTTGCCACTCACTGTATGGAGTCAATTCCTTGATACAATGTGACTGGAAACAGCATTAGCCTTCATATTTATCATATTTGAACAGCATCTGAGAGTGAAACATGTTTGTAAACATTGATTTTCAAAAAGTGCACTGTTGCTATTTCTAATGCTCTAAAACAGCTTTTCGCGGGCTGAAAATGCCACTTTTGCCACTCACTGTATGGAGTACATTACTTGATACAATGTGACTGGAAACAGCATTGGCCTTCATATTTATCATATTTGAACAGCATCTGACAGTGAAACATGTTTGTAAACATTGATTTTCAAATTGTGCACTGTTGCTATTTCTAATGCTCTAAAACAGCTTTTCGCGGGCTGAAAAAGCCACTTTTGCAACTCACTGTATTGAGTCAATTCCTTGATACAACGTGACTGGAAACAGCTTTTGCCTTCATATTTATCATATTTGAACAGCATCTGACAGTGAAACATGTTTGTAAACATTGATTTTCAAAAAGTGCACTGTTGCTATTTCTAATGCTCTAAAACAGCTTTTCGCGGGCTGAAAATGCCACTTTTGCCACTCACTGTATTGAGTCAATTCCTTGATACAACGTGACTGGAAAAAGCCTTTGCCTTCATATTTATCATATTTGAACAGCATCTGACAGTGAAACATGTTTGTAAACATTGATTTTCAAAAAGTGCACTGTTGCTATTTCTAATGCTCTAAACCAGCTTTTCGCGGGCTGAAAATGCCACTTTTGCCACTCACTGTAGGGAGTCAATTCCGTCATACAACGTGACTGGAAACAGCTTTTGCCTTCATATCTATCATATTTGAACAGCATCTGACAGTGAAACATGTTTGTAAACATTGATTTTCAAATTGTGCACTGTTGCTATGTCTAATGCTCTAAAACAGCTTTTCGCGGGCTGATAATGCCACTTTTGCCACTTACTTCATATTTATCATATTTGAACAGCATCTGACGGTGAAACATGTTTGTAAACATTGATTTTGAAAAACTGCAGTCTACCTGTTTCTAATGCTCTAAAACAGCTTTTCGCGGGCTGAAAATGCCACTTTTGCATTTACTGTATGGAGTCAATTCCTTTATACAAAGTGATTGGAAAAAGCTTTTGCCTTCATATTTATCATATTTAAACAGCATCTGACAGTGAAACATGTTTGTAAACATTGTTTTCAAAAACTCAGTCTAGCTGTCTCTCATGCTCTAAAACAGCTTTTCGCGGGCTGAAAATGCCACTTTTGCCACTCACCGTATGGAGTACATTACTTGACACAACGTGACTGGAAACAACTTTTGCCTTCATATTTATCATATTTGAAAAGCATCTGACAGTGAAACATGTTTGTAAACATTGATTTTCAAAAAGTGCACTGTTGTTTTTTCTAATGCTCAAAAACAGCTTTTCGCGGGCTGAAAATGCCACTTTTGCCACTCACTGTATGGAGTCAATTCCTTGACACAACGTGACTGGAAACAGCTATTGCCTTCATATTAATCATATTTGAACAGCATCTCACAGCGAGACATGTTGGTAAACATTGATTTTTAAAAACTGCAGTCTACCTGTTTCTCATGCTCTAAAACAGCTTTTCGCGGGCTGAAAATGCCACTTTTGCCACTTACTTCATATTTATCATATTTGAACAGCATCTGACAGTGAAACATGTTTGTGAACATTGATTTTCAAATTGTGCACTGTTGCTATGTCTAGTGCTCTAAAACAGCTTTTCGCGGGCTGAAAATGCCACTTTTGCCACTCACTGTATGGAGTCAATTCCTTCATACAACGTGACTGGAAACAGCTTTTGCCTTCATATTTATCATATTTGAACAGCATCTGAGAGTGAACCATGTTTGTAAACATTGTTTTGAAAAACTCAGTCTAGCTTTCTCTCATGCTCTAAAACAACTTTTCGCGGGCTGAAAATGCCACTTTTGCCACTCACCGTATGGAGTACATTACTTGACACAGCGTGACTGGAAACAGCTTTTGCCTTCATATTTATCATATTTGAAAAGCATCTGACAGTGAAACATGTTTGTAAACATTGATTTTAAAATTGTAAACTGTTGCTATGTCTAATGCTCTAAAACAGCTTTTCGCGGGCTGAAAATGCCACTTTTGCCACTCACTGTATGGAGTAAATTCCTTGATACAATATTACTGGAACCAGCTTCAGCCTTCATATTTATCATATTTGAACAGCATCTGACTGTGAAACATGTTTGTAAACATTGATTTTCAAAAAGTGCATTGTTGCTATTTCTAATGCTCTAAAACAGCTTTTCGCGGGCTGAAAATGCCACTTTTGCCACTCACTGTATTGAGTCAATTCCTTGATACAACGTGACTGGAAACAGCTTTTGCCTTTATATTTATCATATTTGAACAGCATCTGACAGTGAAACATGTTTGTAAACATTGATTTTAAAAGAGTGCACTGTTGCTATTTCTAATGCTCTAAACAAGCTTTTCGCGGGCTGAAAATGCCACTTTTGCCACTCACTGTATGGAGTCAATTCCTTCATACAACGTGACTGGAAACAGCTTTTGCCTTCATATCTATCATATTTGAACAGCATCTGACAGTGAAACATTTTTGTAAACATTGATTTTCAAAAAGTGCACTGTTGCTATTTCTAATGCTCTAAAACAGCTTTTCGCGGGCTGTAAAGTGCCACTTTTTCCACTCACTGTATTGAGTCAATTCCTTCATACAACGTGACTGGAAACAGCTTTTGCCTTCATATTTATCATATTTGAACAGCATCTGACAGTGAAACATGTTTGTAAACATTGATTTTAAAAAAGTGCACTGTTGCTATTTCTAATGCTCTAATACAGCTTTTCGCGGGCTGAAAATGCCACTTTTGCCATTTACTGTATGGAGTCAATTCCTTTATACAAAGTGACTGGAAAAAGCTTTTGCCTTCATATTTATCATATTTGAACAAAATCTGACAGTGAAACATGTTTGTAAACATTGATTTTGAAATTGTAAACTGTTGCTATGTCTAATGCTCTAAAACAGCTTTTCGCGGGCTGAAAATGCCACTTTTGCCACTCACTGTATGGAGTCAATTCCTTGATACAATGTGACTGGAAACAGCTTTTGCCTTCATATTTATCATATTTGATCAAAATCTGACAGTGAAACATGTTTGTAAACATTGATTTTCAAATTGTGCACTGTTGCTATGTCTAATGCTCTAAAACAGCTTTTCGCGGGCTGAAAATGCCACTTTTGCCACTCACTGCATGGAGTCAATTCCTTGACACAACCTGACTGGAAACAGCTTTTGCCTTCATATTTATCATATTTGAACAGCATCTGACAGTGAAAAATGTTTGTAAACATTGATTTTGAAAAATGCAGTCTACCATTTTCTCATGCTCTAAACCAGCTTTTCGCGGGCTGAAAATGCCACTTTTGCCACTCACTGTTTGGAGTCAATTCCTTCATACAACGTGACTGGAAACAGGTTTTGCCTTCATATCTATCATATTTGAACAGCATCTGACAGTGAAACATGTTTGTAAACATTGATTTTAAAAGAGTGCACTGTTGCTATTTCTAATGCTCTAAACAAGCTTTTCGCGGGCTGAAAATGCCACTTTTGCCACTCACTGTATGGAGTCAATTCCTTCATACAACGTGACTGGAAACAGCTTTTGCCTTCATATCTATCATATTTGAACAGCATCTGACAGTGAAACATTTTTGTAAACATTGATTTTCAAAAAGTGCACTGTTGCTATTTCTAATGCTCTAAAACAGCTTTTCGCGGGCTGTAAAGTGCCACTTTTTCCACTCACTGTATTGAGTCAATTCCTTCATACAACGTGACTGGAAACAGCTTTTGCCTTCATATTTATCATATTTGAACAGCATCTGACAGTGAAACATGTTTGTAAACATTGATTTTATAAAAGTGCACTGTTGCTATTTCTAATGCTCTTAAAACAGCTTTTCGCGGGCTGAAAATGCCACTTTTGCCATTTACTGTATGGAGTCAATTCCTTTATACAAAGTGACTGGAAAAAGCTTTTGCCTTCATATTTATCATATTTGAACAGCATCTGACAGTGAAACATGTTTGTAAACATTGATTTTGAAATTGTAAACTGTTGCTATGTCTAATGCTCTAAAACAGCTTTTCGCGGGCTGAAAATGCCACTTTTGCCACTCACTGTATGGAGTCAATTCCTTGATACAATGTGACTGGAAACAGCTTTTGCCTTCATATTTATCATATTTGATCAAAATCTGACAGTGAAACATGTTTGTAAACATTGATTTTCAAATTGTGCACTGTTGCTATGTCTAATGCTCTAAAACAGCTTTTCGCGGGCTGAAAATGCCACTTTTGCAACTCACTGCATGGAGTCAATTCCTTGACACAGCCTGACTGGAAACAGCTTTTGCCTTCATATTTATCATATTTGAACAGCATCTGACAGTGAAAAATGTTTGTAAACATTGATTTTGAAAAATGCAGTCTACCATTTTCTCATGCTCTAAACCAGCTTTTCGCGGGCTGAAAATGCCACTTTTGCCACTCACTGTATGGAGTCAATTCCTTCATACAACGTGACTGGAAAAAGCTTTTGCCTTCATATCTATCATATTTGAACAGCATCTGACAGTGAAACATGTTTGTAAACATTGATTTTCAAAAACTGCAGTCTACCTGTCCCTCATGCTCTAAAACAGCTTTTCGCAGGCTGAAAATGCCACTTTTGCCACTCACTGTATGGAGTCAATTCCTTGATACAACGTGACTGGAAACAGCTTTTGCCTTCATATTTATCATATTTGAACAGCATCTGACAGTGAAACATGTTTGTAAACATTGATTTTCAAAAAGTGCATTGTTGCTATTTCTAATGCTCTAAAACAGCTTTTCGCGGGCTGAAAATGCCACTTTTGCCACTCACTGTATGGTGTCAATTCCTTGATCCAACGTGACTGGAAAAAGCTTTTGCCTTCATATTTATCATATTTGAACAGCATCTGACAGTGAAACATGTTTGTAAACATTGTTTTGAAAAACTGCAGTCTAGCTGTCTCTCATGCTCTAAAACAGCTTTTCGCGGGCTGAAAATGCCACTTTTGCCACTCACTGTATGGAGTCAATTCCTTGATACAACGTGACTGGAAACAGCTTTTGCCTTCATATCTATCATATTTGAACAGCATCTGAGAGTGAAACATGTTTGTAAACATTGATTTTCAAAAAGTGCACTGTTGCTATTTCTAATGCTCTAAAACAGCTTTTCGCGGGCTGAAAATGCCACTTTTGCCACTCACTGTATGGAGTCAACTCCTTCATACAACGTGACTGGAAACAGCTTTTGCCTTCATATCTATCATATTTGAACAGCATCTGACAGTGAAACATGTTTGTAAACATTGATTTTCAAAAAGTGCACTGTTGCTATTTCTAATGCTCTAAAACAGCTTTTCGCGGGCTGAAAATGTCACTTTTGCCACTCACTGTATGGAGTCAATTCCTAGATACAACATGACTGGAAACAGCTTTAGCCTTCATATTTATCATATTTGAACAGCATCTGACAGTGAAACATGTTTGTAAACATTGATTTTGAAAAACTGCAGTCTACCTGTTTCTAATGCTCTAAAACAGCTTTTCGCGGGCTGAAAATGCCACTTTTGCCACTCACTGTATGGAGTCAATTCCTTCATACAACGTGACTGGAAACAGCTTTTGCCTTCATATCTATCATATTTGAACAGCATCTGACAGTGAAACATGTTTGTAAACATTGATTTTCAAATTGTGCACTGTTGCTATTTCTAATGCTCTAAAACAGCTTTTCGCGCTCTGAAAATGCCACTTTTGCATTTACTGTATGGAGTCAATTCCTTTATACAAAGTGACTGGAAAAAGCTTTTGCCTTCATATTTATCATATTTAAACAGCATGTGACAGTGAAACATGTTTGTAAACATTGATTTCCAAATTGTGCACTGTTGCTATGTCTAATGCTCTAAAACAGCTTTTCGCGGGTTGAAAATGCCACTTTTGCCACTCACTGTATGGAGTCAATTCCTTGATACAATGTGACTGGAAACAGCATTAGCCTTCATATTTATCATATTTGAACAGCATCTGACAGTGAAGCATGTTTGTAAACATTGATTTTCAAAAAGTGCACTGTTGCTATTTCTAATGCTCTAAAACAGCTTTTCGCGGGCTGAAAATGCCACTTTTGCCACTCACTGTATGGAGTACATTACTTGATACAATGTGACTGGAAACAGCTTTGGCCTTCATATTTATCATATTTGAACAGCATCTGACAGTGAAACATGTTTGTAAACATTGATTTTCAAAAAGTGCACTGTTGCTATTTCTAATGCTCTAAAACAGCTTTTCGCGGGCTGAAAATGCCACTTTTGCAACTCACTGTATTGAGTCAATTCCTTGATACAACGTGACTGGAAACAGCTTTTGCCTTCATATTTATCATATTTGAACAGCATCTGACAGTGAAACATGTTTGTAAACATTGATTTTCAAAAAGTGCACTGTTGCTATTTCTAATGCTCTAAAACAGCTTTTCGCGGGCTGAAAATGCCACTTTTGCCACTCACTGTATTGAGTCAATTCCTTGATACAACGTGACTGGAAACAGCTTTTGCCTTCATATTTATCATATTTGAACAGCATCTGACAGTGAAACATGTTTGTAAACATTGATTTTCAAAAAGTGCACTGTTGCTATTTCTAATGCTCTAAACCAGCTTTTCGCGGGCTGAAAATGCCACTTTTGCCACTCACTGTATGGAGTCAATTCCGTCATACAACGTGACTGGAAACAGCTTTTGCCTTCATATCTATCATATTTGAACAGCATCTGACAGTGAAACATGTTTGTAAACATTGATTTTCAAATTGTGCACTGTTGCTATGTCTAATGCTCTAAAACAGCTTTTCGCGGGCTGATAATGCCACTTTTGCCACTTACTTCATATTTATCATATTTGAACAGCATCTGACGGTGAAACATGTTTGTAAACATTGATTTTGAAAAACTGCAGTCTACCTGTTTCTAATGCTCTAAAACAGCTTTTCGCGGGCTGAAAATGCCACTTTTGCATTTACTGTATGGAGTCAATTCCTTTATACAAAGTGATTGGAAAAAGCTTTTGCCTTCATATTTATCATATTTAAACAGCATCTGACAGTGAAACATGTTTGTAAACATTGTTTTCAAAAACTCAGTCTAGCTGTCTCTCATGCTCTAAAACAGCTTTTCGCGGGCTGAAAATGCCACTTTTGCCACTCACCGTATGGAGTACATTACTTGACACAACGTGACTGGAAACAACTTTTGCCTTCATATTTATCATATTTGAAAAGCATCTGACAGTGAAACATGTTTGTAAACATTGATTTTCAAAAAGTGCACTGTTGTTATTTCTAATGCTCAAAAACAGCTTTTCGCGGGCTGAAAATGCCACTTTTGCCACTCACTGTATGGAGTCAATTCCTTGACACAACGTGACTGGAAACAGCTATTGCCTTCATATTTATCATATTTGAACAGCATCTCACAGCGAGACATGTTGGTAAACATTGATTTTTAAAAACTGCAGTCTACCTGTTTCTCATGCTCTAAAACAGCTTTTCGCGGGCTGAAAATGCCACTTTTGCCACTTACTTCATATTTATCATATTTGAACAGCATCTGACAGTGAAACATTTTTTTAAACATTGATTTTCAAATTGTGCACTGTTGCTATGTCTAATGCTCTAAAACAGCTTTTCGCGGGCTGAAAATGCCACTTTTGCCACTCACTGTATGGAGTCAATTCCTTGACACGATTTGACTGGAAACAGCTTTTGCCTTCATATTTATCATATTTGAACAGCATCTGAGAGTGAAACATGTTTGTAAACATTGTTTTGAAAAACTCAGTCTAGCTTTCTCTCATGCTCTAAAACAACTTTTCGCGGGCTGAAAATGCCACTTTTGCCACTCACCGTATGGAGTACATTACTTGACACAGCGTGACTGGAAACAGCTTTAGCCTTCATATTTATCATATTTGAAAAGCATCTGACGGTGAAACATGTTTGTAAACATTGATTTTCAAAAAGTGCACTGTTGTTATTTGTAATGCTCTAAAACAGCTTTTCGCGGGCTGAAAATGCCACTTTTGCCATTTACTGTATGGAGTCAATTCCTTTATACAAAGTGACCTGAAAAAGCTTTTGCCTTCATATTTATCATATTTAAACAGCATCTGACAGTGAAACATGTTTGTAAACATTGATTTTCAAATTGTAAACTGTTGCTATGTCTAATGCTCTAAAACATCTTTTCGCAGGCTGAAAATGCCACTTTTGCCACTCACTGTATGGAGTCAATTCCTTCATACAACGTGACTGGAGACTGCTTTTGCCTTCATATCTATCATATTTGAACAGCATCTGACAGTGAAACATGTTTGTAAACATTGATTTTCAAATTGTGCACTGTTGCTATGTCTAATGCTCTAAATCAGCTTTTCGCGGGCTGAAAATGCCACTTTTGCCACTCACTGTATGGAGTAAATTCCTTGATACAACATGACTGGAAACAGCTTTAGCCTTCATATTTATCATATTTGAACAGCATCTGACAGTGAAACATGTTTGTAAACATTGATTTTCAAAAAGTGCACTGTTGCTATTTCTAATGCTCTAATACACCTTTTGCGGGCTGAAAATGCCACTTTTGCCATTTACTGTATGGAGTCAATTCCTTTATACAAAGTGACCTGAAAAAGCTTTTGCCTTCATATTTATCATATTTAAACAGCATCTGACATTGAAACATGTTTGTAAACATTGATTTTCAAATTGTATACTGTTGCTATGTCTAATGCTCTAAAACAGCTTTTCGCAGGCTGAAAATGCCACTTTTGCCACTCACTGTATGGAGTCAATTCCTTGATACAATGTGACTGGAAACAGCTTTTGCCTTCATATTTATCATATTTGAAGAGCATCATACAGTGAAACATGTTTGTAAACATTGATTTTGAAAAAATGCAGTCTACCTGTTTCTCATGCTCTAAAACAGCTTTTCGCCGGCTGAAAATGCCACTTTTGCCACTCACTGTATGGAGTCAATTCCTTGATACAACGTGACTGGAAACAGCTTTTGCCTTCATATTTATCATATTTGAAAAGCATCTGACAGTGAAACATGTTTGTAAACATTGATTTTCAAAAACTGCAGTCTACCTGTTTCTCATGCTCTAAAACAGCTTTTCGCGGGCTGAAAATGCCGCTTTTGCCACTTACTTTATGGTGTCAATTCCTTGATACAACGTGACTGGAAAAAGCTTTTGCCTTCATATTTATCATATTTGAACAGCATCTGACAGTGAAACTTGTTTGTAAACATTGTTTTGAAAAACTCAGTCTAGCTGTCTCTCATGCTCTAAAACAGCTTTTCGCGGGCTGAAAATGCCACTTTTGCCACTCACCGTATGGAGTACATTACTTGACACAACGTGACTGGAAACAACTTTTGCCTTCATATTTATCATATTTGAAAAGCATCTGACAGTGAAACATGTTTGTAAACATTGATTTTCAAAAAGTGCACTGTTGTTATTTCTAATGCTCAAAAACAGCTTTTCGCGGGCTGAAAATGCCACTTTTGCCACTCACTGTATGGAGTCAATTCCTTGACACAACGTGACTGGAAACAGCTTTTGCCTTCATATTTATCATATTTGAACAGCATCTCACAGTGAGACATGTTGGTAAACATTGATTTTTAAAAACTGCAGTCTACCTGTTTCTCATGCTCTAAAACAGCTTTTCGCGGGCTGAAAATGCCACTTTTGCCACTCACTGTATGGAGTCAATTCCTTCATACAACGTGACTGGAAACAGCTTTTGCCTTCATATTTATCATATTTGAACAGCATCTCACAGTGAAACATGTTTGTAAACACAGATTTTTAAAAACTGCAGTCTACCTGTTTCTATTGCTCTAAAACAGCTTTTCGCGGGCTGAAAATGACACTTTTGCCACTCACTGTATGGAGTCAATTCCTTGACACAACCTGACTGGAAGCAGCTTTTGCCTTCATATTTATCATATTTGAACAGCATCTGACAGTGAAACATGTTTGTAAACATTGACTTTGAAAAACTGCAGTCTACCTGTAACTCATGCTGTAAAACAGCTTTTCGCGGGCTGAAAATGCCACTTTTGCCACTTACTGCATGGAGTCAATTCCTTGACACAACCTGACTGGAAACAGCTTTTGCCTTCATATTTATCATATTTGAACAGCATCTGACAGTGAAACATGTTTGTAAACATTGATTTTGAAAAACTGCAGTCTACCTGTTTCTCATGCTCTAAAACAGCTTTTCGCGGGCTGAAAATGCCACTTTTGCATTTACTGTATGGAGTCAATTCCTTTATACAAAGTGACTGGAAAAAGCTTTTGCCTTCATATTTATCATATTTGAACAGCATCTGACAGTGAAACATATTTGTAACCATTGTTTTGAAAAACTGCAGTCTAGCCGTCTCTCATGCTCTAAAACAGTTTTTCGCGGGCTGAAAATGCCACTTTTGCCACTCACTGTATGGAGTCAATTCCTTGATACAACGTGACTGGAAACAGCTTTTGCCTTCATATTTATCATATTTGAAAAGCATCTGACAGTGAAACATGTTTGTAAACATTGATTTTCAAAAAGTGCACTGTTGTTATTTCTAATGCTCAAAAACAGCTTTTCGCGGGCTGAAAATGCCACTTTTGCCACTCACTGTATGGAGTCAATTCCTTGACACAACGTGACTGGAAACAGCTTTTGCCTTCATATTTATCATATTTGAACAGCATCTCACAGTGAGACATGTTGGTAAACATTGATTTTTAAAAACTGCAGTCTACCTGTTTCTCATGCTCTAAAACAGCTTTTCGCGGGCTGAAAATGCCACTTTTGCCACTCACTGTATGGAGTCAATTCCTTCATACAACGTGACTGGAAAGAGCTTTTGCCTTCATATTTATCATATTTGAACAGCATCTCACAGTGAAACATGTTTGTAAACACAGATTTTTAAAAACTGCAGTCTACCTGTTTCTATTGCTCTAAAACAGCTTTTCGCGGGCTGAAAATGACACTTTTGCCACTCACTGTATGGAGTCAATTCCTTGACACAACCTGACTGGAAGCAGCTTTTGCCTTCATATTTATCATATTTGAACAGCATCTGACAGTGAAACATGTTTGTAAACATTGACTTTGAAAAACTGCAGTCTACCTGTAACTCATGCTGTAAAACAGCTTTTCGCGGGCTGAAAATGCCACTTTTGCCACTTACTGCATGGAGTCAATTCCTTGACACAACCTGACTGGAAACAGCTTTTGCCTTCATATTTATCATTCTTGAACAGCATCTGACAGTGAAACATGTTTGTAAACATTGATTTTCAAATTGTGCACTGTTGCTATTTCTATTGCTTTAGAACAGCTTTTCGCGGGCTGAAAATGCCACTTTTGCATTTACTGTATGGAGTCAATTCCTTTATACAAAGTGACTGGAAAAAGCTTTTGCCTTCATATTTATCATATTTGAACAGCATCTGACAGTGAAACATATTTGTAACCACTGTTTTGAAAAACTGCAGTCTAGCCGTCTCTCATGCTCTAAAACAGCTTTTCGCGGGCTGAAAATGCCACTTTTGCCACTCACTGTATGGAGTCAATTCCTTGATACAACGTGACTGGAAACAGCTTTTGCCTTCATATCTATCATATTTTAACAGCATCTGACAGTGAAAAATGTTAGTAAACATTGATTTTCAAATTGTGCACTGTTGCTATGTCTAATGCTCTAAAACAGCTTTTCGCGGTCTGAACATGCCACTTTTGCCACTCACTGTATGGAGTAAATTCCTTTATACAACATGACTGGAAACAGCTTTTGCCTTCATATTTATCATATTTGAACAGCATCTGACAGTGAAACATGTTTGTAAACATTGATTTTCAAATTGTGCACTGTTGCTATGTCTAATGCTCTAAAACAGCTTTTCGCGGGCTGAAAATGCCACTTTTGCCACTCACTGTATGGAGTAAATTCCTTGATACAACATGACTGGAAACAGCTTTTGCTTTCATATTTATCATATTTGAACAGCATCTGACAGTGAAACATGTTTGTAAACATTGGTTTTGAAAATCTGCAGTCTACCTGTTTCTAATGCTCTAAAACAGCTTTTCGCGGGCTGAAAATGCCACTTTTGCCACTCACTGTATGGAGTAAATTCCTTGATACAACATGACTGGAAACAGCTTTAGCCTTCATATTTATCATATTTGAACAGCATCTGACAGTGAAACATGTTTGTAAGCATTGATTTTCAAAAAGTGCACTGTTGCTATTTCTAATGCTCTAAAACAGCTTTTCGCGGGCTGAAAATGCCACTTTTGCCACTCACTGTATGGAGTCAATTCCTTCATCCAACGTGACTGGAAACAGCTTTTGCCTTCATATCTATCATATTTGAACAGCATCTGACAGTGAAACATGTTTGTAAACATTGATTTTCAAATTGTGCACTGTTCCTATGTCTATTGCTCTAAAACAGCTTTTCGCGGGCTGAAAATGCCACTTTTGCCACTCACTGTATTGAGTCAATTCCTTCATACAACGTGACTGGAAACAGCTTTTGCCTTCATATTTATCATATTTGAACAGCATCTGACAGTGAAACATGTTTGTAAACATTGACTTTGAAAAACTGCAGTCTACCTGTTTCTCATGCTCTAAAACAGCTTTTGGCGGGCTGAAAATGCCACTTTTGCCACTCACTGTATGGAGTCAATTCCTTGATACAACGTGACTGGAAACAGATATTGCCTTCATATTTATCATATTTGAACAGCATCTGACAGTCAAACATGTTTGTAAACATTGATTTTCAAATTGTGCACTGTTGCTATGTCTAATGCTCTAAAACAGCTTTTCGCGGGCTGAAAATTCCACTTTTGCCACTCACTGTATGGAGTCAATTCCTTGATACAACGTGACTGGAAAAAGCTTTTGCCTTCATATTTATCATATTTGAACAGCATCTGACAGTGAAACATGTTTGTAAACATTGATTTTCAAAAAGTGCACTGTTGCTTTTCTCATGCTCTGAAACAGCTTTTCGCGGCCTGAAAATGCCACTTTTGCCACTCACTGCATGGAGTCAATTCCTTGATACAACGTGACTGGAAACAGGTTTTGCCTTCATATCTATCATATTTGAACAGCATCTGACAGTGAAACATGTTTGTAAACATTGATTTTCAAATTGTGCACTGTTGCTATTTCTATTGCTTTAAAACAGCTTTTCGCGGGCTGAAAATGCAACTTTTGCATTTACTGTATGGAGTCAATTCCTTTATACAAAGTGACTGGAAAAAGCTTTTGCCTTCATATTTATGATTTTTGAACAGCATCTGACAGTGAAAAATGTTTGTAAACATTGATTTTGAAAAACTGCAGTCTACCTGTTTCTCATGCTCTAAGACAGCTTTTCGCGGGCTGAAAATGCCACTTTTGCCACTCACTGTATGGAGTCAATTCCTTCATACAACGTGACTGGAAAAAGCTTTTGCCTTCATATCTATCATATTTGAACAGCATCTGACAGTGAAACATGTTTGTAAACATTGATTTTCAAAAAGTGCACTGTTGCTATTTCTAATGCTCTAAAACAGCTTTTCGCGGGCTGTAAATGCCACTTTAGCCACTCACTGTATGGTGTCAATTCCTTGATACAACGTGACTGGAAAAAGCTTTTGCCTTCATATTGATCATATTTGAACAGCATCTGACAGTGAAACATGTTTGTAAACATTGATTTTCAAATTGTGCACTGTTGCTATGTCTAATGCTCTAAAACAGCTTTTCGCGGGCTGAAAATTCCACTTTTGCCACTCACTGTATGGAGTAAATTCCTTGATACAACATGACTGGAAACAGCTTTAGCCTTCATATTTATCATATTTGAACAGCATCTGACAGTGAAACATGTTTGTAAACATTGATTTTGAAAAACTGCAGTCTACCTGTTTCTAATGCTCTAAAACAGCTTTTCGCGGGCTGAAAATGCCACTTTTGCCACTCACTGTATGGAGTCAATTCCTTCATCCAACGTGACTGGAAACAGATTTTGCCTTCATATCTATCATATTTGAACAGCATCTGACAGTGAAACATGTTTGTAAACATTGATTTTCAAATTGTGCACTGTTCCTATGTCTATTGCTCTAAAACAGCTTTTCGCGGGCTGAAAATGCCACTTTTTCCACTCACTGTATTGAGTCAATTCCTTCATACAACGTGACTGGAAACAGCTTTTGCCTTCATAACTATCATATTTGAACAGCATCTGACAGTGAAACATGTTTGTAAACATTGACTTTGAAAAACTGCAGTCTACCTGTTTCTCATGCTCTAAAACAGCTTTTGGCGGGCTGAAAATGCCACTTTTGCCACTCACTGTATGGAGTCAATTCCTTGATACAACGTGACTGGAAACAGATATTGCCTTCATATTTATCATATTTGAACAGCATCTGACAGTGAAACATGTTTGTAAACATTGATTTTCAAATTGTGCACTGTTGCTATGTCTAATGCTCTAAAACAGCTTTTCGCGGGCTGAAAATTCCACTTTGGCCACTCACTGAATGTAGTCAATTCCTTCATACAACGTGACTGGAAACAGCTTTTGCCTTCATAACTATCATATTTGAACAGCATCTGACAGTGAAACATGTTTGTAAACATTGATTTTCAAAAAGTGCACTGTTGCTATTTCTAATTCTCTAAAAAAGCTTTTCGCGGGCTGAAAATGCCACTTTTGCCATTAACTGTATGGAGTCAATTCGTTGATACAACGTGACTGGAAACAGGTTTTGCCTTCATATTTATCATATTTGAACAGCATCTGACAGTGAAACATGTTTGTAAACATTGATTTTCAAATTGTGCACTGTTGCTATTTCTATTGCTTTAAAACAGCTTTTCGCGGGCTGAAAATGCAACTTTTGCATTTACTGTTTGGAGTCAATTCCTTTATACAAAGTGACTGGAAAAAGCTTTTGCCTTCATATTTATCATTTTTGAACAGCATCTGACAGTGAAAAATGTTTGTAAACATTGATTTTGAAAAACTGCAGTCTACCTGTTTCTCATGCTCTAAGACAGCTTTTCGCGGGCTGAAAATGCCACTTTTGCCACTCACTGTATGGAGTCAATTCCTTCATACAACGTGACTGGAAAAAGCTTTTGCCTTCATATCTATCATATTTGAACAGCATCTGACAGTGAAACATGTTTGTAAACATTGACTTTGAAAAACTGCAGTCTACCTGTAACTCATGCTGTAAAACAGCTTTTCGCGGGCTGAAAATGCCACTTTTGCCACTTACTGCATGGAGTCAATTCCTTGACACAACCTGACTGGAAACAGCTTTTGCCTTCATATTTATCATATTTGAACAGCATCTGACAGTGAAAAATGTTTGTAAACATTGATTTTGAAAAACTGCAGTCTACCTGTTTCTCATGCTCTAAAACATCTTTTCTCGGGCTGAAAATGCCACTTTTGCCACTCACTGTATGGAGTCAATTCCTTCATACAACGTGACTGGAAAAAGCTTTTGCCTTCATATCTATCATATTTGAACAGCATCTGACAGTGAAACATGTTTGTAAGCATTGACTTTTAAAAACTGCAGTCTACCTGTTTCTAACGCTCTAAAACAGCTTTTCGCGGGCTGAAAATGCCACTTTTGCCACTCACTGTATGGAGTCAATTCCTTGATACAACATGACTGGAAACAGCTTTTGCCTTCATATTTATCATATTTGAACAGCATCTGACAGTGAAACATGTTTGTAAACATTGATTTTGAAAAACTGCAGTCTACCTGTCTCTAATGCTCTAAAACAGCTTTTCGCGGGCTGAAAATGCCACTTTTGCCACTCACTGTATGGAGTAAATTCCTTGATACAACGTGACTGGAAACAGGTTTTGCCTTCATATCTATCATATTTGAACAGCATCTGAGAGTGAAACATGTTTGTAAACATTGATTTTAAAATTGTGCACTGTTGCTATTTCTATTGCTTTAAAACAGCTTTTCGCGGGCTGAAAATGCCACTTTTGCATTTACTGTATGGAGTCAATTCCTTTATACAAAGTGACTGGAAAAAGCTTTTGCCTTCATATTTATCAAATTTAAACAGCTTCTGACAGTCAAACATGTTTGTAAACATTGATTTTCAAATTGTAAACTGTTGCTATGTCTAATGCTCTAAAACAGCTTTTCGCGGGCTGAAAATGCCACTTTTGCCACTCACTGTATGGAGTCAATTCTTTGATACAATGTGACTGGAAACAGCTTTTGCCTTCATATCTATCATATTTGAACAGCATCTGACAGTGAAGCATGTTTGTAAACATTGATTTTCAAATTGTGCACTGTTGCTATGTCTATTGCTCTAAAACAGCTTTTCGCCGGCTGAAAATGCCACTTTTGTCACTCACTGCATGGAGTCAATTCCTTGACACAACCTGACTGGAAACAGCTTTTGCCTTCATATTTATCATATTTGAACAGCATCTTTCAGTGAAAATTGTTTGTAAACATTGATTTTGAAAAACTGCAGTCTACCTGTTTCTCATGCTGTAAAACAGCTTTTCTCGGGCTGAAAATGCCACTTTTGCCACTCACTGTATGGAGTCAATTCCTTCATACAACGTGACTGGAAAAAGCTTTTGCCTTCATATCTATCATATTTGATCAGCATCTCACAGTGAAACATGTTTGTAAACATTGACTTTGAAAAACTGCAGTCTACCTGTTTCTCATGCTCTAAAACAGCTTTTCGCGGGCTGAAAATGCCACTTTCGCCACTCACTGTATGGAGTCAATTCCTTCATACAACGTGACTGGAAAAAGCTTTTGCCTTCATATCTATCATATATAACAGCATCTGACAGTGAAACATGTTTGTAAACATTGACTTTGAAAAACTGCAGTCTACCTGTTTCTCATGCTGTAAAACAGCTTTTCGCGGGCTGAAAATGCCACTTTTGCCACTCACTGTATGGAGTCAATTACTTGACACAACCTGACTGGAATCAGCTTTTGCCTTCATATTTATCATATTTGAACAGCATCTGACAGTGAAACATGTTTGTAAACATTGATTTTGAAAAACTGCAGTCTACCTGTTTCTCATGCTCTAAAACAGCTTTTCGCGGGCTGAAAATGCCACTTTTGCCACTCACTATATGGAGTAAATTCCTTCATACAACGTGACTGGAAACAGCTTTTGCCTTCATATTTATCATATTTGAACAGCATATGACAGTGAAACATGTTTGTAAACATTGATTTTCAAAAAGTGCACTGTTGCTATTTCTAATGCTCTAAAACAGCTTTTCGCGCGCTGTAAATGCCACTTTAGCCACATACTGTATGGTGTCAATTCCTTGATACAACGTGACTGGAAAAAGCTTTTGCCTTCATATTTATCATATTTGAACAGCATCTGACAGTGAAACATGTTTGTAAACATTGATTTTCAAATTGTGCACCGTTGCTATGTCTAATGCTCTAAATGAGGTTTTCGCGGGCTGAAAATGCCACTTTTGCCACTCACTGTATGGATTCAATTCCTTGACACAACATGACTGGAAAACAGCTTTTGCCTTCATATTTATAATATTTGAACAGTATCTGACAGTGAAACATGTTTGTAAACATTGATTTTCAAATTGTGCACTGTTGCTATGTCTAATGCTCTAAAACAGCTTTTCGCGGGCTGAAAATGCCACTTTTGCCACTCACTGCATGGAGTCAATTCCTTGACACAACCTGACTGGAAACAGCTTTTGGCTTCATATTTATCATAATTGAACAGCATCTGACAGTGAAACATGTTTGTAAACATTGATTTTGAAAAACTGCGTCTAGCTTTTTCTAATGCTCTAAAACAGCTTTTCGCGGGCTGAAAATGTCACTTTTGCCACTCACTGTATGGAGTCAATTCCTTCATACAACGTCACTGGAAAAAGCTTTTGCCTTCTTATCTATCATATTTGAACAGCATCTGACAGTGAAACATGTTTGTAAACATTGATTTTGAAAAACTGCAGTCTACCTGTTTCTAATGCTCGAAAATAGCTATTCGCGGGCTGAAAATGCCACTTTTGTCACTTACTGTATGGAGTCAATTCCTTGATACAACGTGACTGGAAAAAGCATTTGGCTTCATATTTATCATATTTGAACAGCATCTCACAGTGAAACATGTTCTTAAACATAGATTTTTAAAAACTGCAGTCTACCTGTTTTTCATGCTCTAAAACAGCTTTTCGCGGGCTGAAAATGCCACTTTTGCCACTCACTGTATGGAGTCAATTCCTTGACACAACCTGACTGGAAGCAGCTTTTGCCTTCATATTTATCATATTTGAACAGCATCTGACAGTGAAACATGTTTGTAAACATTGATTTTGAAAAACTGCAGTCTACCTGTTTCTCATGCTCTAAAACAGCTTTTCGCGGGCTGAAAATGCCACTTTTGCCACTCAATGTATGGAGTCAATTCCTTGATACAACGTGACTGGAAACAGCTTTTGCCTTCATATTTTTCATATTTGAACAGCATCTGACAGTGAAACATGTTTGTAAACATTGATTTTCAAAAAGTGCACTGTTGCTATTTCTAATGCTCTAAAACAGCTTTTCGCGGGCTGTAAATGCCACTTTAGCCACATACTGTATGGTGTCAATTCCTTGATACATTGACTGGAAAAAGCTTTTGCCTTCATATTTATCATATTTGAACAGCATCTGACAGTGAAACATGTTTGTAAACATTGTTTTGAAAAACTGCAGTCTAGCCGTCTCTCATGCTCTAAAACAGCTTTTCGCGGGCTGAAAATGCCACTTTTGCCACTCACTGTATGGAGTCAATTCCTTGATACAACATGACTGGAAACAGCTTTAGCCTTCATATTTATCATATTTGAACAGCATCTGACAGTGAAACATGTTTGTAAACATTGATTTTGAAAATCTGCAGTCTACCTTTTTCTAATGCTCTAAAACAGATTTTCGCGGGCTGCAAATGCCACTTTTGCCACTTACTGTATGGAGTCAATTCTTTGACACAACTTGACTGGAAGCAGCTTTTGCCTTCACATTTATCATATTTGAACAGCATCTGACAGTGAAAGATGTTTGTAAACATTGATTTTCAAATTGTGCACCGTTGCTATGTCTAATGCTCTAAATGAGCTTTTCGCGGGCTGAAAATGCCACTTTTGCCACTTACTGTATGGATTCAATTCCTTGACACAACATGACTGGAAAACATCTTTTGCCTTCATATTTATAATATTTGAACATCATCTGACAGTGAAACATGTTTGTAAACATTGATTTTCAAAAAGTGCACTGTTGCTATTTCTAATTCTCTAAAACAGCTTTTCGCGGGCTTAAAATGCCACTTTTGCCACTCACTGCATGGAGTCAATTCCTTGACACAACCTGACTGGAAACAGCTTTTGCCTTCATATTTATCATATTTGAACAGCATCTGACAGTGAAACATGTTTGTAAACATTGATTTTCAAATTGTGCACTGTTGCTATGTCTAATGCTCTAAAACAGCTTTTCCCCGGCTGAAAATGCCACTTTTGCCACTCACTGTATGGAGTAAATTCCTTGATACAACATGACTGGAAACAGCTTTAGCCTTCATATTTATAATATTTGAACAGCATCTGACAGTGAAACATGTTTGTAAACATTGATTTTGAAAAACTGCAGTCTACCTGTTTCTAATGCTCGAAAATAGCTATTCGCGGGCTGAAAATGCCACTTTTGTCACTTACTGTATGGAGTCAATTCCTTGATACAACGTGACTGGAAAAAGCATTTGGCTTCATATTTATCATATTTGAACAGCATCTCACAGTGAAACATGTTTGTAAACATAGATTTTTAAAAACTGCAGTCTACCTGTTTTTCATGCTCGAAAACAGCTTTTCGCGGGCTGAAAATGCCACTTTTGCCACTCACTGTATGGAGTCAATTCCTTGTTACAACCTGACTGGAAACAGCTTTTGCCTTCATATTTATCATATTTGAACAGCATCTGACAGTGAAACATGTTTGTAAACATTGATTTTGAAAAACTGCAGTCTACCTGTTTCTCATGCTCTAAAACAGCTTTTCGCGGGCTGAAAATGCCACTTTTGCCACATACTGTATGGTGTCAATTCCTTGATACAACGTGACTGGAAAAAGCTTTTGCCTTCATATTTATCATATTTGAACAGCATCTGACAGTGAAACATATTTGTAAACATTGTTTTGAAAAACTGCAGTCTAGCCGTCTCTCATGCTCTAAAACAGCTTTTCGCGGGCTGAAAATGCCACTTTTGCCACTCACTGTATGGAGTCAATTCCTTGATACAACGTGACTGGAAACAGCTTTTGCCTTCATATCTATCATATTTTAACAGCATCTGACAGTGAAACATGTTTGTAAACATTGATTTTCAAATTGTGCACTGTTGCTATGTCTAATGCTCTAAAACAGCTTTTCGCGGTCTGAAAATGCCACTTTTGCCACTCACTGTATGGAGTCAATTCCTTGATACAACGTGACTGGAAACAGCTTTTGCCTTCATATTTATCATATTTGAACAGCATCTGACAGTGAAACATGTTTGTAAACATTGATTTTGAAATCTGCAGTCAACCTGTTTCTAATGCTCTAAAACAGCTTTTCGCGGGCTGAAAATGCCACTTTTGCCACTTACTGTTTGGAGTCAATTCCTTGATACAACGTGACTGGAAACAGTTATTGCCTTCATATTTATCATATTTAAACAGCATGTGACAGTGAAACATGTTTGTAAACATTGATTTTCAAAAAGTGCACTGTTGCTATTTCTACTGCTCTAAAATAGATTTTCGCGGGCTGAAAATGCCACTTTTGCATTTACTGTATGGAGTCAATTCCTATATACAAAGTGACTGGAAACAGCTTTTGCCTTCATATTTATCATATTTAAACAGCATCTTACAGTCAAACATGTTTGTAAACATTGATTTTCAAATTGTAAACTGTTGCTATGTCTAATGCTCTAAAACAGCTTTTCGCGCGCTGAAAATGCCACTTTTGCCACTCACTGTATGGTGTCAATTCCTTGATACAACGTGACTGGAAAAAGCTTTTGCCTTCATATTTATCATATTTGAACAGCATCTGACAGTGAAACATGTTTGTAAACATTGTTTTGAAAAACTGCTGTCTAGCCGTCTCTCATGCTCTAAAACAGCTTTTCGCGGGCTGAAAATGCCACTTTTGCATTTACTGTATGGACTCAATTCCTTTATACAAAGTGACTGGAAAAAGCTTTTGCCTTCATATTTATCATATTTGAACAGCATCTGACAGTGAAACATGTTTGTAAACATTGATTTTCAAAAAGTGCACTGTTGCTATTTCTAATGCTCTAAAACAGCTTTTCGCGGGCTGAAAATGCCACTTTTGCCACTCACTGCATGGAGTCAATTCCTTGACACAACCTGACTTGTAACAGCTTTTGCCTTCATATTTATCATATTTGAACAGCATATGACAGTGAAAAATGTTTGTAAACATTGATTTTGAAAAACTGCAGTCTACCATTTTCTCATGCTCTAAAACAGCTTTTCGCGGGCTGAAAATGCCACTTTTGCCACTCACTGTATGGAGTCAATTCCTTCATACAACGTGACTTCAAAAAGCTTTTGCCTTCTTATCTATCATATTTGAACAGCATCTGACAGTGAAACATGTTTGTAAACATTGATTTTGAAAAACTGCAGTCTACCTGTCTCTCATGCTCTAAAACAGCTTTTCGCAGGCTGAAAATGCCACTTGTGCAACTCACTGTATGGAGTCAATTCCTTCATACAACGTGACTGGAAAAAGCTTTTGCCTTCATATTTATCATATTTGAACAGCATCTGACAGTGAAACATGTTTGTAAACATTGATTTTGAAAAACTGCAGTCTACCTGTCTCTCATGCTCTAAAACAGCTTTTCGCAGGCTGAAAATGCCACTTGTGCCACTCACTGTATGGAGTCAATTCCTTCATACAACGTGACTGGAAACAGCTATTGCCTTCATATTTATCATATTTGAACAGCATCTGACAGTGAAACATGTTTGTATACATTGATTTTCAAAAAGTGCACTGTTGCTATTTCTAATGCTCTAAAACAGCTTTTCGCAGGCTGAAAATGCCACTTTTGCCACTCACTGTATTGAGTCAATTCCTTGACACGATATTATTGGAAACAGCTTTTGCCTTCATATTTATCATATTTGAACAGCATCTGACAGTGAAACATGTTTGTAAACACTGATTTTCAAATTGTGCACTGTTGCTATGTCTATTGCTCCAAATCAGCTTTTCGTGGGCTGAAAATGCCACTTTTGCCACTCACTGTATGGAGTCAATTCCTTGATACAATGTGACTGGAAAAAGCCTCTGCCTTCATATTTATCATATTTGAACAGCATCTGACAGTGAAACATGTTTGTAAAAATTGATTTTCAAATTGTGCACTGTAGCTATGTCTAATGCTCTAAAACAGCTTTTCGCCGGCTGAAAATGCCACTTTTGCCACTCACTGTATGGAGTGATTTCCTTGACACAACCTGACTGGATAAAGCTTTTGCCTTCATATTTATCATATTTGAACAGCATCTGACAGTGAAACATGTTTGTAAACATTGATTTTCAAAACGTGCACTGTTGCTATTTCTAATGCTCTAAAACAGGTTTTCGCAGTCTGAAAATGCCACTTTTGCCACTCATTATATGTAATCAATTCCTTGATACAATGTGACTGGAAACAGCTTTTGCCTTCACATTTATCATATTTGAACAGCATCTGACAGTGAAACATGTTTGTAAACATTGATTTTGAAAAACTGCAGTCTACCTGTCTCTCATGCTCTAAAACATCTTTTCGCAGGCTGAAAATGCCACTTGTGCCACTCACTGTATGGAGTCAATTCCTTGATACAACGTGACTGGAAACAGCTTTTGCCTTCATATTCATCATATTTGAATAGCATCTGACGGTAAAACATGTTTGGAAACATTGATTTTGAAAAACTGCAGTCTAGCTGTTTCTCATGCTCTAAAACAGCTTTTCGCGGGCGGAAAATGCCACTTTTGCCACTTTCTGTATGGAGTCAATTCGTTGATATAACGTGACTGGAAACAGGTTTTGCCTTCATATCTATCATATTTGAACAGCATCTGACAGTGAAACATGTTTGTAAACATTGATTTTCAAATTGTGCACTGTTGCTATTTCTATTGCTTTAAAACAGCTTTTGGCGGGCTGAAAATGTCACTTTTGCATTTACTGTATGGAGTCAATTCCTTGATACAAAGTGACTGGAAAAAGCTTTTGCCTTCATATTTATCATATTTAAACAGCATCTGACAGTGAAACATGTTTGTAAACATTGATTTTCAAATTGTGCACTGTTGCTATTTCTATTGCTTTAAAACAGCTTTTGGCGGGCTGAAAATGTCACTTTTGCATTTACTGTATGGAGTCAATTCCTTGATACAAAGTGACTGGAAAAAGCTTTTGCCTTCATATTTATCATATTTAAACAGCATCTGACAGTGAAACATGTTTGTAAACATTGATTCTCAAATTGTAAACTGTTGCTATGTCTAATGCTCTAAAACAGCTTTTCGCGGGCTGAAAATGCCACTTTTGCCACTCACTATATGTAATCAATTCCTTGATACAATGTGACTGGAAACAGCTTTTGCCTTCATATTTATCATATTTGAACAGCATCTGACAGTGAAACATGTTTGTACACATTGATTTTCAAAAACTGCAGTCTACCCGTTTCTATTGCTCGAAAATAGCTATTCGCAGGCTGAAAATGCCACTTTTGCCACTCACTGTATTGAGTCAATTCCTTGACACGATATTATTGGAAACAGCTTTTGCCTTCATATTTATCATATTTGAACAGCATCTGACAGTGAAACATGTTTGTAAACACTGATTTTCAAATTGTGCACTGTTGCTATGTCTAT
Source organism: Dascyllus trimaculatus (assembly GCA_024666655.1). Lineage (NCBI taxonomy): Eukaryota > Metazoa > Chordata > Actinopteri > Pomacentridae > Dascyllus > Dascyllus trimaculatus. Next base: position 35,894,111 of record CM045454.1, on the reverse strand, counting down.
TGCTCCAAATCAGCTTTTCGCAGGCTGAAAATGCCACTTTTGCCACTGACTATATGTAATCAATTCCTTGATACAATGTGACTGGAAACAGCTTTTGCCTTCAAATTTATCATATTTGAACAGCATCTGACTGTAAAACATGTTTGCAAACATTGATTTTGAAAAACTGCAGTCTAGCTGTTTCTCATGCTCTAAAACAGCTTTTCGCGGGGGAAAAATGACACTTTTGCCTTTTACTGTATGGAGTCAATTCCTTGATATAACGTGACTGGAAACAGCTTTTTCCTTCATTTTTATCATATTTGAACAGCATCTGACAGTGAAACATGTTTGTAAACATTGATTTTGAATAAGTGCACTGTTGCTATTTCCAATGCTCTAAAACAGCTTTTCGCGATCTGAAAATGCCACTTTTGCCACTCACTATATGTAATCAATTCCTTGATACAACGTGACTGGAAACAGCTTTTGCCTTCATATTTATCATATTTGAACAGCATCTGACAGTGAAACATGTTTGTAAACATTGATTTTCATATTGTGCACCGTTGCTATGTCTAATGCTCTAAATCAGCTTTTCGCGGGCTGAAAATGGCACTTTTGCCACTCACTGTATGGATTCAATTCCTTGACACAACATGACTGGAAAACAGCTTTTGCCTTGATATTTATCATATTTGAACAGCATCTGACAGTGAAACATGTTTGTAAACATCGATTTTCAAAAACTGCAGTCTACCCATTTCTATTGCTCGAAAATAGCTATTCGCGGGCTGAAAATGCAACTTTTGCCACTTACTGTATGGAGTCAATTCCTTGATACAACGTGACTGGAAACAGCTTTTGCCTTCATATTTATCATATTTGAACAGCATCTGACAGTGAAACATGTTTGTAAACATTGATTTTCAAAAAGTGCACTGTTGCTATTTCTAATGCTCTAAAACAGCTTTTCGCAGGCTTAAAATGCCACTTTTGCCACTCACTGTATTGAGTCAATTCCTTGATACAACGTGACTGGAAACAGCTTTTGCCTTCATATTTATCATATTTGAACAGCATCTGACAGTGAAACATGTTTGTAAACATTGATTTTGAAAAACGGCAGTCTAGCTGTTTCTCATGCTCTAAAACAGCTTTTCGCGGGCTGAAAATGCCACTTTTGCCACTCACTGTATGGAGTCAATTCCTTGATCCAACGAGACTGGAAACAGCTTTTGCCTTCATATTTATCATATTTGAACGGTATCTGACAGTGAAACATGTTTGTATACATTGATTTTCAAATTGTGCACTGCTGGTAATTCTAATGCTCTAAAACAGCTATTCGCGGGGTGAAAATGCCACTTTTGCCACTCACTGTATGGAGTCAATTCCTTGATACAACGTGACTGGAAACAGCTTTTGCCTCATATTTATCATATTTGAACAGCATCTGACAGTGAAACATGTTTGTAAACATTGATTTTGAAAAACTGCAGTATAGCTGTTTCTATTGCTCTAAAACAGCTATTCGCTGACTGAAATTGCCACTTTTGCCACTCACTGTATGGAGTCAATTCTTTGACACGATTTTACTGGAAACAGCTTTTCCCTTCATATTTATCATATTTGAACAGCATCTGACAGTGAAACATGTTTGTAAACATTGATTTTGAAAAACTTCAGTCTACCTTCTTCTCATGCTCTAAAACAGCTTTTCGCAGTCTGAAAATGCCACTTGTGCCACTCACTGTATGGAGTCAATTCCTTGATACAACGTGACTGGAAGCAGCTTTTGCCTTCATATTTATCATATTTGAACAGCATTTGACAGTGAAACATGTTTGTAAACATTGATTTTCAAAAAGTGCACTGTTGCTATTTCTAATGCTCTAAAACAGCTTTTCGCGGGCTGAAAATGCCACTTTTGCCACTTATTGTATGGAGTCAATTCCTTTATACAATGTGACTGGAAAAAGCTTCTGCCTTCATATTTATCATATTTGAACAGCATCTGACAGTGAAACATGTTTGTAAACATTGATTTTAAAATTGTGCACTGTTGCTATGTCTAATGCTCTAAAACAGCTTTTCGCCGGCTGAAAATGCCACTTTTGCCACTCACTGTATGGAGTCAATTCCTTGACACAACCTGACTGGAAACAGCTTTTGCCTTCATATTTATCATATTTGAACAACATCTGACAGTGAAACATGTTTGTAAACACTGATTTTGAAAAACTGCAGTCTACCTGTTTCTCATACTCTAAAACAGCTTTTCGCGGTCTGAAAATGTCACTTTTGCCACTCACTGTATGGAATCAATTCCTTGACACAACGTGAAAGGAAACAGCTTTTGCCTTCATTTTTATCATACTTAAACAGCATCTGACAGTGAAACATGTTTGTAAACATTGATTTTAAAATCTGCATTGTTGCTATTTCTAATGCTCTAAAACAGCTTTTCGCGTGCTGAAAATGCCACTTTTGCCACTCACTGTATGGAATCAATTCCTTGATACAACGAGACTGGAAACAGCTTTTGCCTTCATTTTTTTCATATTTGAACAGCATCTGACAGTGAAACATGTTTGTAAACATTGATTTTAAAAAAGTGCACCGTTGCAATTTCAAATGCTCTAAAACAGCTTTTCGCGGCCTGAAAATGTCACTTTTGCCACTCACTGTATGGAGTCAATTCCTTGATACAACGTGACTGGAAACAGCTTTTGCTTTCATTTTTATCATATTTGAACAGCATCTGACAGGAAAACATGTTTGTAAACATTGATTTTGAAAAACTGTAGTCTAGCTGTTTCTCATGCTCTCAAACAGCTTTTCGCGGGCTGAAAATGCCACTTGTGCCACTCACTGTATGGAGTCAATTCCTTGTTACAACGTGACTGGAAACAGCTTTTGCCTTCAAATTTATAAGATTTGAACAGCATCTGACAGTGAAACATGTTTGTAAACATTCATTTTCAAATTGTAAACTGTTGCTATGTCTAATGCTCTAAAACAGCTTTTCGAGGGCTGAAAATGCCACTTTTGCCACTCGCTGTATGGAGTCAATTCCTTGACACATTGTGACTGGAAACAGCTTTTGCCTTCAAATTTATCATCTTTGAACAGTGTCTGACAGTGAAACATGTTTGTAAACATTGATTTTGAAAAACTGCAGTCTACCTGTTTCTCATGCTGTAAAACAGCTTTTCGCGGGCTGAAAATGCCACTTTTGCCACTCACTGTATGGAGTCAATTCCTTGATACAACGGGACTGGAAAAAGCTTTTGCCTTCATATTTATCATATTTGAACAGCATCTGACAGTGAAACATGTTTGTAAACATTGATTTTCAAATTGTGCACTGTTGCTATGTCTAATGCTCTAAAACAGCTTTTCGCGGGCTGAAAATACCACTTTTGTCACTCACTGTATGGAATCAATTCCTTGATACAACGTGACTGGAAACAGCTTTTGCCTTCATATTCATCATATTTAAATAGCATCTGACTGTAAAACATGTTTGCAAACATTGATTTTGAAAAACTGCAGTCTAGCTGTTTCTCATGCTCTAAAACAGCTTTTCACGGGCGGAAAATTACACTTTTGCCACTTACTGTATGGAGTCAATTCCTTGATATAACGTGACTGGCAACAGCTTTTTCCTTCATATTTATCATATTTGAACAGCATCTGACAGTGAAACATGTTTGTAAACATTGATTTTGAATAAGTGCACTGTTGCTCTTTCCAATGCTCGAAAACAGCTTTTCGCGATCTGAAAATGCCACTTTTGCCACTCACTATATGTAATCAATTCCTTGATACAACGTGACTGGAAACAGCTTTTGCCTTCATATTTATCATATTTGAACAGCATCTGACCATGAAACATGTTTGTAAACATTGATTTTGAAAAACTGCAGTCTACCTGTTTCTCATGATGTAAAACAGCTTTTCGCGGGCTGAAAATGACACTTTTGCCACTCACTGTATGGAGTCAATTCCTTGATACAACGTGACTGGAAAAAGCTTTTGCCTTCATATTTATCATATTTGAACAGCATCTCACATTGAAACATGTTTGTCAACATAGATTTTCAAAAAGTGCACTGTTGCTATTTCTAATGCTCTAAAACAGCTTTTCGCGGGCTGAAAATGCCACTTTAGCCACATACTGTATGGTGTCAATTCCTTCATACAACGTGACTGGAAAAAGCTTTTGCCTTCATATTTATCATATTTGAACAGCATCTGACAGTGAAACATGTTTGTAAACATTGTTTTGAAAAACTGCAGTCTAGCCGTCTCTCATGCTCTAAAACAGCTTTTCGAGGGCTGAAAATGCCACTTTTGCCACTCACTGTATGGAGTCAATTCCTTGATACAACGTGACTGGAAACAGCTTTTGCCTTCATATTTATCATATTTGAACAGCATCTGACAGTGAAACATGTTTGTAAACATTGATTTTCAAATTGTGCACTGTTGATATGTCTAAAGCTCTAAAACAGCTTTTCGCGGGCTGAAAATGCCACTTTTGCCACTCACTGCATGGAGTCAATTCCTTGACACAACCTGACTGGAAACAGCTTTTGCCTTCATATTTATCATATTTGAACAGCATCTGACAGTGAAACATGTTTGTAAACATTGATTTTCAAATTGTGCACTGTTGCTATTTCTATTGCTTTAAAACAGCTTTTCGCGGGATGAAAATGCCACTTTTGCCACTTACTGTATGGATTCAATTCCTTTATACAAAGTGACTGGAAACAGCTTTTGCCTTCATATTCATCATATTTAAACAGCATCTGACAGTGAAACATGTTTGTAAACATTGATTTTCAAATTGTAAACTGTTGCTATGTCTAATGCTCTAAAACAGCTTTTCGCGGGCTGAAAATTCCACTTTTGCCACTCACTGTATGGAGTCAATTCCTTGATACAATGTGATTGGAAACAGCTATTGCCTTCATATTTATCATATTTGAACAGCATCTGACAGTGAAACATGTTTGTAAACATTGATTTTGAAAAACTGCAGTCTACTGTTTCTATTGTAAAATAGCTATTCGCGGGCTGAAAATGCCACTTTTGCCACTTACTGTATGGAGTCAATTCCTTGATACAACGTGACTGGAAACAGCTTTTGCCTTCATATTTATCATATTTGAACAGCATCTGACAGTGAAACATGTTTGTAAACATTGATTTTCAAAAAGTGCACTGTTGCTATTTCTAATGCTCTAAAACAGCTTTTCGCGGGCTGAAAATGCCACTTTTGCCACTTACTGTATGGAGTCAATTCCTTTATACAATGTGACTGGAAAAAGCTTCTGCCTTCATATTTATCATATTTGAACAGCATCTGACAGTGAAACATGTTTGTATACATTGATTTTCAAATTGTGCACTGTTGCTATGTCTAATGCTCTAAAACAGCTTTTCGCCGGCTGAAAATGCCACTTTTGCCATTCACTGTATGGAGTCATTTACTTGACACAAACTGACTGGATACAGCTTTTGCCTTCATATTTATCATATTTGAACAGCATCTGACAGTGAAACATGTTTGTAAACATTGATTTTCAAATTGTGCACTGTTGATTTATCTAATGCTCTAAAACAGCTTTTCGCGGGCTGAAAATGCCACTTTTGCCACTCACTGCATGGAGTCAATTCCTTGACACAACCTGACTGGAAACAGCTTTTGCCTTCATATTTATCATATTTGAACAGCATCTGACAGTGAAACATGTTTGTAAACATTGATTTTGAAAAACGGCAGTCTAGCTGTTTCTCATGCTCTAAAACAGCTTTTCGCGGGCTGAAAATGCCACTTTTGCCACTCACTGTATGGAGTCAATTCCTTGATACAACGAGACTGGAAACAGCTTTTGCCTTCATATTTATCATATTTGAACAGCATCTGACAGTGAAACATGTTTGTATACATTGATTTTCAAATTGTGCACTGTTGGTAATTCTAATGCTCTAAAACAGCTATTCGCGGGCTGAAAATGCCACTTTTGCCACTCACTGTATTGAGTCAATTCCTTGATACAACGTGACTGGAAACAGCTTTTGCCTTCATATTTATCATATTTGAACAGCATCTGACAGTGAAACATGTTTGTAAACATTGATTTTGAAAAACTGCAGTATAGCTGTTTCTAATGCTCTAAAACAGCTATTCGCTGACTGAAAATGCCACTTTTGCCACTCACTGTATGGAGTCAATTCCTTGACACGATTTTACTGGAAACAGCTTTTCCCTTCATATTTATCATATTTGAACAGCATCTGACAGTGAAACATGTTTGTAAACATTGATTTTGAAAATCTGAAGTCTACCTTTTTCTCATGCTCTAAAACAGCTTTTCGCAGTCTGAAAATGCCACTTTTGCCACTTACTGTATGGAGTCAATTCCTTGATACAACGTGACTGGATACAGCTTTTGCCTTCACATTTTTCATATTTGAACAGCATCTGACAGTGAAACATGTTTGTAAACATTGATTTTCAAAAAGTGCACTGTTGCTATTTCTATTGCTCTAAAACAACTTTTCGCGGGCTGAAAATGCCACTTTTGCCACTTATTGTATGGAGTCAATTCCTTTATACAATGTGACTGGAAAAAGCTTCTGCCTTCATATTTATCATATTTGAACAGCATCTGACAGTGAAACATGTTTGTAAACATTGATTTTAAAATTGTGCACTGTTGCTATGTCTAATGCTCTAAAACAGCTTTCGCCGGCTGAAAATGCCACTTTTGCCACTCACTGTATGGAGTCAATTCCTTGACACAACCTGACTGGAAACAGCTTTTGCCTTCATATTTATCATATTTGAACAGCATCTGACAGTGAAACATGTTTGTAAACACTGATTTTGAAAAACTGCAGTCTACCTGTTTCTCATACTCTAAAACAGCTTTTCGCGGTCTGAAAATGCCACTTTTGCCACTCACTGTATGGAGTCAATTCCTTCATACAACGTGACTGGAAAAAGCTTTTGCCTTCATATCTATCATATTTGAACAGCATCTGACAGTGAAACATGTTTGTAAACATTGATTTTGAAAAACTGCAGACTTGCTGTTTCTCAAGCTCTAAAACAACTTTTCGCGGGCTGAAAATGACACTTTTGATACTTACTGTATGGAGTCAATTCCTTGATACAACGTGACTGGAAAAAGCTTTTGCCTTCATATTTATCATATTTGAACAACATCTGACAGTGAAACATGTTTGTAAACATTGATTTTCAAAAAGTGCACTGTTGCTTTTCTCATGCTCTGAAACAGCTTTTCGCGGGCTGAAAATGCCACTTTTGCCACTCACTGCATGGAGTCAATTCCTTGACACAACGTGACTGGAAACAGGTTTTGCCTTCATATCTATCATATTTGAACAGCATCTGACAGTGAAACATGTTTGTAAACATTGATTTTGAAAAACTGCAGTCTACCTGTTTCTAATGCTCTAAAACAGCTTTTCGCGGGCTGAAAATGCCACTTTTGCGACTCACTGTATGGAGTCAATTCCTTCATACAACGTGACTGGAAACAGGTTTTGCCTTCATATCTATCATATTTGAACAGCATCTGACAGTGAAACATGTTTGTAAACATTGATTTTCAAATTGTGCACTGTTGATATTTCTATTGCTTTAAAACAGCTTTTCGCGGGCTGAAAATGCCACTTTTGCATTTACTGTATGGAGTCAATTCCTTTATACAAAGTGACTGGAAAAAGCTTTTGCCTTCATATTCATCATATTTAAAAAGCATCTGACAGTGAAACATGTTTGTAAACATTGATTTTCAAATTGTAAACTGTTGTTATGTCTAATGCTCTAAAACAGCTTTTCGCGGGCTGAAAATGCCACTTTTGCCACTCACTGTATGGAGTCAATTCCTTTATACAATGTGACTGGAAACAGCTTTTGCCTTCATATTCATCTTATTTGAATAGCATCTGACTGTAAAACATGTTTGCAAACACTGATTTTGAAAAACTGCAGTCTAGCTGTTTCTCATGCTGTAAAACAGCTTTTTGCGGGCGGAAAATGACACTTTTGCCACTTACTGTATGGAGTCAATTCCTTGATATAACGTGACTGGAAACAGCTTTTTCCTTCATATTTATCATATTTGAACAGCATCTGACATTGAAACATGTTTGTAAACATTGATTTTCAAAAAGTGCACTGTTGTTATGCTCTAAAACAGCTTTTTGCAGGCTGAAAATGCCACTTTTGCCACTTACTGTATGGAGTAAATTCCTTGATACACCGTGAGTGGAAACAGCGTTTGCCGTCATATTTGTCATATTTGAACAGCATCTGACAGTGAAACATGTTTGTAAACATTGATTTTAAAAAGGTGCACTGTTGCTATTTCGCATGCTCTAAAACAGCTTTTCGCGGGCTGAAAATGCCACTTTTGCCACTCACTGTATGGAGTCAATTCCTTGATACAACGTGACTGGAAACAGCTTTTGACTTAATATTTTTCATATTTGAACAGCATCTGACAGTGAAACATGTTTGTAAACATTGATTTTGAAAATCTGCAGTCTAGCTGTTTCTCATGCTCTAAAACAGCTTTTCGCGGGCTGAAAATGCCACTTTTGCCACTTACTGTATGGAGTCAATTCCTTGATACAACGTGACTGGAAACAGCTTTTGCCTTCATATTTATCATATTTGAACAGCATCTGACAGTGAAACATGTTTGTAAACATTGATTTTCAAAAAGTGCACTGTTGCTTTTCTCATGCTCTGAAACAGCTTTTCGCGGGCTGAAAATGCCACTTTTGCCACTCACTGCATGGAGTCAATTCCTTGACACAACGTGACTGGAAACAGGTTTTGCCTTCATATCTATCATATTTGAACAGCATCTGACAGTGAAACATGTTTGTAAACATTGATTTTCAAATTGTGCACTGTTGCTATGTCTAATGCTCTAAAACAGCTTTTCGCGGGCTGAAAATGCCACTTTTGCCACTCACTGCATGGAGTCAATTCCTTGATACAACGTGACTGGAAACAGGTTTTGCCTTCATATTTATCATTTTTGAACAGCATCTAACAGTGAAAAATGTTTGTAAACATTGATTTTGAAAAACTGCAGTCTACCTGTTTCTCATGCTCTAAAACGGCTTTTCGCGGGCTGAAAATGCCACTTTTGCCACTCATTGTATGGAGTCAATTCCTTCATACAACGTGACTGGAAACAGCTTTTGCCTTCATATCTATCATGTTTGAACAGCATCTGACAGTGAAACATGTTTGTAAACATTGATTTTGAAAAACTGCAGTCTACCTGTTTCTCATGCTGTAAAACAGCTTTTCGCGGGCTGAAAATGCCACTTTTGCCACTCACTGTATGGAGTCAATTCCTTGATACAACGTGACTGGAAACAGCTTTTGCCTTCATATTTATCATATTTGAACAGCATCTGACAGTGAAACATGTTTGTACATATTGATTTAAAAAAACTGCAGTGTAGCTGTTTGTCATGCTCTAAAACAGCTTTTCGCGGGCTGAAAATGCCACTTTTGCCACTCACTGTATGGAGTCCAATACTTGATACAACTTGACAGGAAACAGCTTTTGCCTTAGTATTTATCATATTTGAACAGCATCTGACAGTGAAACATGTTTGTAAACATTGATTTTGAAAGACTGCAGTCTACCTGTTTCTCATGCTCTAAAACAGCTTGTCGCGGGCTGAAAATGTCACTTTTGATAATTACTGTTTGGAGTCAATTCATGATATAACGTGACTGGAAACAGCTTTTGCCTTCATTTCTATCATATTGGAACAGCATCTGACAGTGAAACATGTTTGTAAACATTGATTTTGTAAAACTGCAGTCTACCTGTTTTTCATGCTCTAAAACAGCTTTTCGCAGCTTGAAAATGCCACTTTTGCCACTCACTGTATGGAGTCAATTCCTTGATACAACGTGACTGGAAACAGCTTTTGCCTTCATATTTATCATATTTGAACAGCATCTGACAGTGAAACATGTTTGTAAACATTGATTTTCAAGAGGTGCACTGTTGCTATTTCTATTGCTCTTAAACATCTTTTCGCGAGCTGAAAATACCACTTTTGATACCTACTGTATGGAGTCAATTCCTTGATCCAACGTGAAGGGAAACAGCTGTTGGCTTCATTTTTATCATGTTTGAACAGCATCTGACAGTGAAACATGTTTGTAAACATTGATTTTCAAAAGGTGCACTGTTGCTATTTCTCATGCTCTAAAAAAGCTTTTCGCGGGCTGAAAATGCCACTTTTGCCCCGTACTGGATGGAGTCAATTCCTTGATACAACGTGACTGGAAACAGCTTTTGCCTTCATATTTATCATATTTGAACAGCATCTGACAGTGAAACATGGTTGTAAACATTGATTTTGAAAAGGTCCACTGTTGCTATTTCTACTGCTCTTCAACAGCTTTTCGCGGGCTGAAAATTACACTTTTGCCACTCTCTGTAGGAGTCCTTTAATTGATACAACGTGACTGGAAACAGCTTTTGCCTTCATATTTATCATATTTGAACAGCATCTGACAGTGAAACATGTTTGTAAACATTGAATTTGAAAAACTGCAGTCTACCTGTTTCTCATGCTCTAAAACAGCTTTTCGCGGCCTGAAAATGCAACTTTTGATACTTACTGTATGGAGTCAATTCCTCCATACAACGTGACTGGAAACAACTTTTGCCTCCAATGTTTTCATATTTGAATAGCATCTGACAGTGAAACATGTTTGCAAACATTGATTTTGAAAAACTGCAGTCTAGCTATTTCTAATGCTCTTAAACAGCTTTTCGCGGGCTGAAAATGCCACTTTAGCCACTCACTGCATGGAGTCCATTTCTTGATACAACGTGACTGGAAACAGCTTTTGCCTTCATATTTATCATATTTGAACAGCATCTGACAATGAAACATGTTTGTAAACATTGATTTTAAAATTGTGCACTGTTGCTATTTCTATTGCTTTAAAACAGCTTTTCGCGGGCTGAAAATGTCACTTTTGCATTTACTGTATGGAGTCAATTCCTTTATAAAAAGTGACTGGAAAAAGCTTTTGCCTTCATATTTATCATATTTAAAGAGCATCTGACAGTGAAACATGTTTGTAAACATTGATTCTCAAATTGTAAACTGTTGCTATGTCTAATGCTCTAAAACAGCTTTTCGCCGGCTGAAAATGCCACTTTTGCCACTCGCTATATGTAATCAATTCCTTGATACAATGTGACTGGAAACAGCTTTTGCCTTCATATTTATCATATTTGAACAGCATCTGACAGTGAAACATGTTTGTAAACATTGATTTTTAAAATCTGCAGTCTACCTGTTTCTAATGCTCTAAAACAGCTTTTCGCGGGCTGCAAATGCCACTTTTGCCACTTACTGTATGGAGTCAATTCCTTGACACAACATGACTGGAAACAGCTTTTGCCTTCACATTTATCATATTTGAACAGCATCTGACAGTGAAACATGTTTGTAAACATTGATTTTCAAATTGTGCACCGTTGCTATGTCGAATGCTCTAAATGAGCTTTTCGAGGGCTGAAAATGCCACTTTTGCCACTCACTGTATGGATTCAATTCCTTGACACAACATGACTGGAAAACAGCTTTTGCCTACATATTTATAATATTTGAACAGCATCTGACAGTGAAACATGTTTGTACACATTGATTTTCAAAAACTGCAGTCTACCCGTTTCTATTGCTCGAAAATAGCTATTCGCGGGCTGAAAATGCAACTTTTGCCACTTACTGTATGGAGTCAATTCCTTGATACAACGTGACTGGAAATAGCTTTTGCCTTCATATTTATCATATTTGAACAGCATCTGACAGTGAACCATGTTTGTAAACATTGATTTTCAAAAAGTGCACTGTTGCTATTTCTAATGCTCTAAAACAGCTTTTCGCGGGCTGAAAATGCCACTTTTGCCACTCACTGCATGGAGTCAATTCCTTGACACAACGTGACTGGAAACAGCTTTTGCCTTCATATTTATCATATTTGAACAGCATCTGACAGTGAAAAATGTTTGTAAAAATTGATTTTGAAAAACTGCAGTCTACCATTTTCTCATGCTCTAAAACAGCTTTTCGCGTGCTGAAAATGCCACTTTTGCCACTCACTGTATGGAATCAATTCCTTGATACAACGAGACTAGAAACAGCTTTTGCTTTCATTTTTTTTCATATTTGAACAGCATCTGACAGTGAAACATGTTTGTAAACATTGATTTTGAAAAACTGCAATCTACCTGTCTCTCATGCTCTAAAACAGCTTTTCGCAGGCTGAAAATGCCACTTTTGCCACTGACTGTATGGAGTCAATTCCTTGATACAACGTGACTGGAAACAGCTATTGCCTTCATATTTATCATATTTGAACAGCATCTGACAGTGAAACATGTTTGTAAACATTGATTTTGAAAAAGTGCACTGTTGCTATTTCTAATGCTCTAAAACAGCTTTTCACAGTCTGAAAATGCCACTTTTGCCACTCATTATTTGTAATCAATTCCTTGATACAATGTGACTGGAAACAGCTTTTGCCTTCACATTTATCATATTTGAACAGCATCTGACAGTGAAACATGTTTGTAAACATTGATTTTGAAAAACTGCAGTCTACCTGTCTCTCATGCTCTAAAACAGCTTTTCGCAGGCTGAAAATGCCACTTGTGCCACTCACTGTATGGAGTCAATTCCTTGATACAACGTGACTGGAAACAGCTTTTGACTTCATATTTATCATATTTGAACAGCATCTGACAGTGAAACATGTTTGTAAACATTGATTTTGAAAAACTGCAGTCTAGCTGTTTCTCATGCTGTAAAACAGCTTTTCGCGGGTTGAAAATGCCACTTTTGCCACTCACTGTATGGAGTCAATTCCTTGATACAACGTGACTGGAAACAGCTTTTGCCTTCATATTTATCATATTTGAACAGCATCTGACAGTGAAAAATGTTTGTAAACATTGATTTTGAAAAACTGCAGTCTACCTTTTTCTCATGCTGTAAAACAGCTTTTCGCGGGCTGTAAATGCCACTTTAGCCATTTACTGTATGGAGTCAATTCCTTTATACAAAGTGACTGGAAAAAGCTTTTGCCTTCATATTTATCATATTTAAACAGCATGTGACAGTGAAGCATGTTTGTAAACATTGATTTTCAAATTGTTAACTGTTGCTATGTCTAATGCTCTAAAACAGCTTTTCGCGCGCTGAAAATGCCACTTTTGCCACTCACTGTATGGAGTCAATTCCTTCATACAATGTGACTGGAAACAGCTTTTGCCTTCATATTTATCATATTTGAACAGCATCTGACAGTGAAAATTGTTTGTAAACATTGATTTTTAAAAACTGCAGTCTACCTGTTTCTCATGCTCTATAACAGCTTTTCGCGGGCTGAAAATGCCACTTTTGCCACTTACCTTATGGAGTCAATTCCTCCATACAACGTGACTGGATACAGCTTTTGCCTTCATATTTATCATATTTGAACAGCATCTGACAGTGAAACATGTTTGTAAACATTGATTTTGAAATCTGCAGTCAACCTGTTTCTAATGCTCTAAAACAGCTTTTCGCGGGCTGAAAATGCCACTTTTGCCACTTACTGTTTGGAGTCAATTCCTTGATACAACGTGACTGGAAACAGTTATTGCCTTCATATTTATTATATTTAAACAGCATGTGACAGTGAAACATGTTTGTAAACATTGATTTTCAAATTGTAAACTGTTGCTATGTCTAATGCTCTAAAACAGCTTTTCGCGCGCTGAAAATGCCACTTTTGCCACTCACTGTACGGTGTCAATTCCTTGATACAACGTGACTGGAAAAAGCTTTTGCCATCATATTTATCATATTTGAACAGCATCTGACAGTGAAACATGTTTGTAAACATTGTTTTGAAAAACTGCAGTCTAGCAGTCTCTCATGCTCTAAAATAGATTTTCGCGGGCTGAAAATGCCACTTTTGCATTTACTGTATGGAGTCAATTCCTATATACAAAGTGACTGGAAAAAGCTTTTGCCTTCATATTTATCAAATTTAAACAGCATCTTACAGTCAAACATGTTTGTAAACATTGATTTTCAAATTGTAAACTGTTGCTATGTCTTATGCTCTAAAACAGCTTTTCGCGGGCTGAAAATGCCACTTTTTCCACTCACTTCATGGAGTCAATTCCTTGACACAACCTGACTGGAAACAGCTTTTGCCTTCATATTTATCATTTTTGAACAGCATCTGACAGTGAAAAATGTTTGTAAACATTGATTTTTAAAAACTGCAGTCTACCTGTTTCTCATGCTCTAAAACAGCTTTTCGCGGGCTGAAAATGTCACTTTTGCCACTCATTGTATGGAGTCAATTCCTTGATACAACGTGACTGGAAACAGCTTTTGCCTTCATATTCATCATATTTGAATAGCATCTGACTGTAAAACATGTTTGCAAACATTGATTTTGAAAAACTGCAGTCTAGCTGTTTCTCATGCTCTAAAACAGCTTTTCGCGGGCGGAAAATGCCACTTTTGCCACTTTCTGTATGGAGTCAATTCGTTGATATAACGTGACTGGAAACAGGTTTTGCCTTTATATCTATCATATTTGAACAGCATCTGACAGTGAAACATGTTTGTAAACATTGATTTTCAAATTGTGCACTGTTGCTATTTCTATTGCTTTAAAACAGCTTTTGGCGGGCTGAAAATGTCACTTTTGCATTTACTGTATGGAGTCAATTCCTTTATACAAAGTGACTGGAAAAAGCTTTTGCCTTCATATTTATCATATTTAAACAGCATCTGACAGTGAAACATGTTTGTAAACATTGATTCTCAAATTGTAAACTGTTGCTATGTCTAATGCTCTAAAACAGCTTTTCGCGGGCTGAAAATGCCACTTTTGCCACTCACTATATGTAATCAATTCCTTGATACAATGTGACTGGAAACAGCTTTTGCCTTCATATTTATCATATTTGAACAGCATCTGACAGTGAAACATGTTTGTACACATTGATTTTCAAAAACTGCAGTCTACCCGTTTCTATTGCTCGAAAATAGCTTTTCGCGTGCTGAAAATGCCACTTTTGCCACTCACTGTATGGAATCAATTCCTTGATACAACGAGACTAGAAACAGCTTTTGCCTTCATTTTTATCATATTTGAACAGCATCTGACAGTGAAACATGTTTGTAAACATTGATTTTGAAAAACTGCAATCTACCTGTCTCTCATGGTCTAAAACAGCTTTTCGCAGGCTGAAAATGCCACTTGTGCCACTCACTGTATGGAGTCAATTCCTTGATACAACGTGACTGGAAACAGCTATTGCCTTCATATTTATCATATTTGAACAGCATCTGACAGTGAAACATGTTTGTAAACATTGATTTTCAAAAAGTGCACTGTTGCTATTTCTAATACTCTAAAACAGCTTTTCGCAGGCTGAAAATGCCACTTTTGCCACTCACTGTATTGAGTCAATTCCTTGACACGATGTTATTGGAAACAGCTTTTGCCTTCATATTTATCATATTTGAACAGCATCTGACTGTGAAACATGTTTGTAAACATTGATTTTGAAAAACTGCAGTCTACCTGTCTCTCATGCTCTAATACAGCTTTTCGCGGGCTGAAAATGCCACTTTTGCCACTCACTGCATGGAGTCAATTCCTTGACACAACCTGACTGGAAACAGCTTTTGCCTTCATATTTATCATATTTGAACAGCATCTGACAGTGAAAAATGTTTGTAAACATTGATTTTTAAAAACTGCAGTCTACCATTTTCTCATGCTCTAAAACAGCTTTTCGCGGGCTGAAAATGCCACTTTTGCCACTCACTGTATGGAGTCAATTCCTTCATACAACGTGACTGGAAAAAGCTTTTGCCTTCTTATCTATCATATTTGAACAGCATCTGACAGTGAAACATGTTTGTAAACATTGATTTTGAAAAACTGCAGTCTACCTGTCTCTCATGCTCTAAAACAGCTTTTCGCAGGCTGAAAATGCCACTTGTGCCACTCACTGCATGGAGTCAATTCCTTGATACAACGTGACTGGAAACAGCTATTGCCTTCATATTTATCATATTTGAACAGCATCTGACAGTGAAACATGTTTGTAAACATTGATTTTCAAATTGTGCACTGTTGCTATGTCTAATGCTCTAAAACAGCCTTTCGCAGGCTGAAAATGCCACTTTTGCCACTCACTGTATTGAGTCAATTCCTTGACACGATGTTATTGGAAACAGCTTTTGCCTTCATATTTATCATATTTGAACAGCATCTGACAGTGAAACATGTTTGTAAACACTGATTTTCAAATTGTGCACTGTTGCTATGTCTATTGCTCCAAATCAGCATCTCGCGGGCTGAAAATGCCACTTTTGCCACTCACTGTATGGAGTCAATTCCTTGATACAACGTGACTGGAAACAGCTTTTGCCTTCATGTTTATCATATTTGAACAGCATCTGACAGTGAAACATGTTTGTAAACATTGATTTTCAAAAAGTGCACTGTTGCTATTTCTAGTGCTCTAAAACAGCTTTTCGCGGGCTGAAAATGCCACTTTTGCCACTGACTATATGTAATCAATTCCTTGATACAACGTGACTGGAAACAGCTTTTGCCTTCATATTTATCATATTTGAACAGCATCTGACAGTGAAACATGTTTGTAAACATTGATTTTGAAAAACTGCAGTATAGCTGTTTCTAATGCTCTAAAACAGCTATTCGCTGACTGAAAATGCCACTTTTGCCACTCACTGTATGGAGTCAATTCTTTGACACGATTTTACTGGAAACAGCTTTTCCCTTCATATTTATCATATTTGAACAGCATCTGACAGTGAAACATGTTTGTAAACATTGATTTTGAAAAACTTCAGTCTACCTTCTTCTCATGCTCTAAAACAGCTTTTCGCAGTCTGAAAATGACACTTGTGCCACTCACTGTATGGAGTCAATTCCTTGATACAACGTGACTGGAAGCAGCTTTTGCCTTCATATTTATCATATTTGAACAGCATCTGACAGTGAAACATGTTTGTAAACATTGATTTTCAAAAAGTGCACTGTTGCTATTTCTAATGCTCTAAAACAGCTTTTCGCGGGCTGAAAATGTCACTTTTGCCACTCACTGTATGGAATCAATTCCTTGACACAACGTGAAAGGAAATAGCTTTTGCCTTCATTTTTATCATACTTGAACAGTATCTGTCAGTGATACATGTTTGTAAACATTGATTTTAAAATCTGCATTGTTGCTATTTCTAATGCTCTAAAACAGCTTTTCGCGTGCTGAAAATGCCACTTTTGCCACTCACTGTATGGAATCAATTCCTTGATACAACGAGACTGGAAACAGCTTTTGCCTTCATTTTTTTCATATTTTAACTACATCTGACAGTGAAACATGTTTGTAAACATTGATTTTGAAAAACTGCAGTCTAGCTGTTTCTCATGCTCTCAAACAGTTTTTCCCGGGCTGAAAATGTCATTTTTGCCACTTGTTTTATGGAGTCAATTCCTTGATACAACGTGAATGGAAACAGCTTTTACCTTCATTTTTATCATATTTGAACAGCATCTGACAGTGAAACATGTTTGTAGATATTGATTTTCAAAAACTTCAGTCTACCTGTTTCTCATGCTCTAAAACAGCTTTTCGCGGGTTGAAAATGCCACTTTTGATACTTACTGTATGGAGTCAATTCCTTGATACAACGTAACTGGAAACAGGTTTTGCCTTCATATTTATCATATTTGAACAGCATCTGACAGTGAAACATGTTTGTAAACATTGATTTTGAAAATCTGCAGTCTACCTGTTTCTAATGCTCTAAAACAGCTTTTCGCGGGCTGCAAATGCCACTTTTGCCACTTACTGTATGGAGTCAATTCCTTGATACAACGTGACTGGAAAAAGCTTTTGCCTTCATATTTTTCATATTTGAACAGCATCTGACAGTGAAACATGTTTGTAAAAATTCATTTTCAAATTGTGCACTGTTGCTATGTCTAATGCTCTAAAACAGCTTTTCGAGGGCTGAAAATGCCACTTTTGCCACTCACTGTATGGAGTCAATTCCTTGACACAATGTGACTGGAAACAGCTTTTGCCTTCAAATTTATCATATTTGAACAGTGTCTGACAGTGAAACATGTTTGTAAACATTGATTTTGAAAAACTGCAGTCTACCTGTTTCTCATGCTGTAAAACAGCTTTTCGCGGGCTGAAAATGCCACTTTTGCCACTCACTGTATGGAGTCAATTCCTTGATACAACGTGACTGGAAAAAGCTTTTGCCTTCATATTTATCATATTTGAACAGCATCTGACAGTGAAACATGTTTGTAAACATTGATTTTCAAATTGTGCACTGTTGCTATGTCTAATGCTCTAAAACAGCTTTTCGCGGGCTGAAAATACCACTTTTGTCACTCACTGTATGGAGTCAATTCCTTGATACAATGTGATTGGAAACAGCTTTTGCCTTCATATTTATAATATTTGAATAGCATCTGACTGTAAAACATGTTTGCAAACATTGATTTTGAAAAACTGCAGTCTAGCTGTTTCTCATGCTCTAAAACAGCTTTTCGCGGGCTGAAAATTCCACTTTTGCCACTCACTGTATGGAGTCAATTCCTTGATACAATGTGATTGGAAACAGCTTTTGCCTTCATATTTATCATATTTGAACAGCATCTGACAGTGAAACATGTTTGTAAACATTGATTTTGAAAAACTGCAGTCTAGCTGTTTCTAAAGCTGTAAAACAGCTTTTCGCGGGCTGATAATGCCACTTTTGCCACTTACTGTATGGAGTAAATTCCTTGATACAACTTGACTGGAAACAGCTATAGCCTTCATATTTATCATATTTGAACAGCATCTGACAGTGAAACATGTTTGTAAACATTGATTTTCAAATTGTTCACCGTTGCTATGTCTAATGCTCTAAATCAGCTTTTCGCGGGCTGAAAATGGCACTTTTGCCACTCACTGTATGGATTCAATTCCTTGACACAACATGACTGGAAAACAGCTTTTGCCTTCATATTTATCATATTTGAACAGCATCTGACAGTGAAACATGTTTGTAAACATCGATTTTCAAAAACTGCAGTCTACCCATTTCTATTGCTCGAAAATAGCTATTCGCGGGCTGAAAATGCAACTTTTGCCACTTACTGTATGGAGTCAATTCCTTGATACAACGTGACTGGAAACAGCTTTTGCCTTCATATTTATCATATTTGAACAGCATCTGACAGTGAAACATGTTTGTAAACATTTATTTTCAAAAAGTGCACTGTTGCTATTTCTAATGCTCTAAAACAGCTTTTAGCGGGCTGAAAATGCCACTTTTGCCACTTACTGTATGGAGTCAATTCCTTTATACAATGTGACTGGAAAAAGCTTCTGCCTTCATATTTATCATATTTGAACAGCATCTGACAGTGAAACATGTTTGTAAACATTGATTTTGAAAAACTGCAGTCTAGCTGTTTCTAAAGCTGTAAAACAGCTTTTCGCGGGCTGAAAATGCCACTTTTGCCACTTACTGTATGGAGTAAATTCCTTGATACAACGTGACTGGAAACAGCTTTAGCCTTCATATTTATCATATTTGAACAGCATCTGAAAGTGAAACATGTTTGTAAACATTGATTTTCAAATTGTGGACCGTTGCTATGTCTAATGCTCTAAATCAGCTTTTCGCGGGCTGAAAATGCCACTTTTGCCACTCACTGTATGGATTCAATTCCTTGACACAACATGACTGGAAAACAGCTTTTGCCTTCATATTTATAATATTTGAACAGCATCTGACATTGAAACATGTTTGTACACATTGATTTTCAAAAACTGCAGTCTACCCGTTTCTATTGCTCGAAAATAACTTTTCGCGGGCTGAAAATGCCACTTTTGCCACTTACCTTATGGAGTCAATTCCTTGACACAACCTGACTGGAAGCAGCTTTTGCCTTCATATTTATCATATTTGAACAGCATCTGACAGTGAAACATGTTTGTAAACATTGATTTTTAAAAAGTGCACTGTTGCTATTTCTAATGCTCTAAAACAGCTTTTCGCAGGCTTAAAATGCCACTTTTGCCACTCACTGTATTGAGTCAATTCCTTGATACAACGTGACTGGAAACAGCTTTTGCCTTCATATTTATCATATTTGAACAGCATCTGACAGTGAAACATGTTTGTAAACAGTGATTTTCAAAAAGTGCACTGTGGCTATTTCTAGTGCTCTAAAACAGCTGTTCGCAGGCTGAAAATGCCACTTTTGCCACTCACTGTATTGAGTCAATTCCTTGATACAACGTGACTGGAAACAGCTTTTGCCTTCATATTTATCATATTTGAACAGCATCTGACAGTGAAACATGTTTGTAAACATTGATTTTGAAAAACGGCAGTCTAGCTGTTTCTCATGCTCTAAAACAGCTTTTCGCGGGCTGAAAATGCCACTTTTGCCACTCACTGTATGGAGTCAATTCCTTGATACAACGAGACTGGAAACAGCTTTTGCCTTCATATTTATCATATTTGAACAGCATCTGACAGTGAAACATGTTTGTATACATTGATTTTCAAATTGTGCACTGCTGGTATTTCTAATGCTCTAAAACAGCTATTCGCGGGGTGAAAATGCCACTTTTGCCACTCACTGTATGGAGTCAATTCCTTGATACAACGTGACTGGAAACAGCTTTTGCCTTCATATTTATCATATTTGAACAGCATCTGACAGTGAAACATGTTTGTAAACATTGATTTTGAAAAACTGCAGTATAGCTGTTTCTAATGCTCTAAAACAGCTATTCGCTGACTGAAAATGCCACTTTTGCCACTCACTGTATGGAGTCAATTCTTTGACACGATTTTACTGGAAACAGCTTTTGCCTTCATATTTATCATATTTGAACAGCATCTGACAGTGAAACATGTTTGTAAACATTGATTTTGAAAAACTTCAGTCTACCTTCTTCTCATGCTCTAAAACAGCTTTTCGCAGTCTGAAAATGCCACTTGTGCCACTCACTGTATGGAGTCAATTCCTTGATACAACGTGACTGGAAGCAGTTTTTGCCTTCATATTTATCATATTTGAACAGCATCTGACAGTGAAACATGTTTGTAAACATTGATTTTCAAAAAGTGCACTGTTGCTATTTCTAATGCTCTAAAACAGCTTTTCGCGGGCTGAAAATGTCACTTTTGCCACTCACTGTATGGAATCAATTCCTTGACACAACGTGAAAGGAAATAGCTTTTGCCTTCATTTTTATCATACTTGAACAGTATCTGTCAGTGAAACATGTTTGTAAACATTGATTTTAAAATCTGCATTGTTGCTATTTCTAATGCTCTAAAACAGGTTTTCGCGTGCTGAAAATGCCACTTTTGCCACTCACTGTATGGAATCAATTCCTTGATACAACGAGACTGGAAACAGCTTTTGCCTTCATTTTTTTCATATTTTAACTGCATCTGACAGTGAAACATGTTTGTAAACATTGATTTTGAAAAACTGCAGTCTAGCTGTTTCTCATGCTCTCAAACAGCTTTTCCCGGGCTGAAAATGTCATTTTTGCCACTTGTTTTATGGAGTCAATTCCTTGATACAACGTGAATGGAAACAGCTTTTACCTTCATATTTATCATATTTGAACAGCATCTGACAGTGAAACATGTTTGTAGTATTGATTTTCAAAAACTTCAGTCTACCTGTTTCTCATGCTCTAAAACAGCTTTTCGCGGGTTGAAAATGCCACTTTTGATACTTACTGTATGGAGTCAATTCCTTGATACAACGTAACTGGAAACAGGTTTTGCCTTCATATTTATCATATTTGAACAGCATCTGACAGTGAAACATGTTTGTAAACATTGATTTTGAAAAACTGCATTGTTGCTATTTCTAATGCTCTAAAACAGCTTTTCGCGTGCTGAAAATGCCACTTTTGCCACTCACTGTATGGAATCAATTCCTTGATACAACGAGACTGGAAACAGCTTTTGCCTTAATTTTTATCATATTTGAACAGCTTTTGACAGTGAAACATGTTTGTAAACATTGATTTTAAAAAAGTGCACTGTTGATATTTCTAATGCTCAAATACCGCTTTTCGCTGGCTGAAAATGCCACTTTTGCCACTCACTGTATGGAGTCAATTCCTTGATACAACGTGACTGGAAACAGCTTTTGCCTTCATATTTATCATATTTGAACAGCATCTGACAGTGAAACATGTTTGTAAACATTGATTTTCAAAAAGTGCACTGTTGCAATTTCTAATGCTCTAAAACAGCTTTTCGCGGGCTGAAAATGCCACTTTTGCCACTCACTGTATGGAGTCAATTCCTTGATACAACGTGACTGGAAACAGCTTTTGCTTTCATTTTTATCATATTTGAACAGCATCTGACAGGAAAACATGTTTGTAAACATTGATTTTGAAAAACTGTAGTCTAGCTGTTTCTCATGCTCTCAAACAGCTTTTCGCGGGCTCAAAATGCCACTTGTGCCACTCACTGTATGGAGTCAATTCCTTGTTACAACGTGACTGGAAACAGCTTTTGCCTTCAAATTTATAATATTTGAACAGCATCTGACAGTGAAACATGTTTGTAAACATTCATTTTCAAATTGTAAACTGTTGCTATGTCTAATGCTCTAAAACAGCTTTTCGAGGGCTGAAAATGGCACTTTTGCCACTCGCTGTATGGAGTCAATTCCTTGACACAATGTGACTGGAAACAGCTTTTGCCTTCAAATTTATCATATTTGAACAGTGTCTGACAGTGAAACATGTTTGTAAACATTGATTTTGAAAAACTGCAGTCTACCTGTTTCTCATGCTGTAAAACAGCTTTTCGCGGGCTGAAAATGCCACTTTTGCCACTCACTGTATGGAGTCAATTCCTTGATACAACGGGACTGGAAAAAGCTTTTGCCTTCATATTTATCATATTTGAACAGCATCTGACAGTGAAAAATGTTTGTAAACATTGATTTTCAAATTGTGCACTGTTGCTATGTCTAATGCTCTAAAACAGCTTTTCGCGGGCTGAAAATACCACTTTTGTCACTCACTGTATGGAATCAATTCCTTGATACAACGTGACTGGAAACAGCTTTTGCCTTCATATTCATCATATTTGAATAGCATCTGACTGTAAAACATGTTTGCAAACATTGATTTTGAAAAACTGCAGTCTAGCTGTTTCTCATGCTCTAAAACAGCTTTTCACGGGCGGAAATTGACACTTTTGCCACTTACTGTATGGAGTCAATTCCTTGATATAACGTGACTGGCAACAGCTTTTTCCTTCATATTTATCATATTTGAACAGCATCTGACAGTGAAACATGTTTGTAAACATTGATTTTGAATAAGTGCACTGTTGCTATTTCCAGTGCTCTAAAACAGCTTTTCGCGATCTGAAAATGCCACTTTTGCCACTCACTATATGTAATCAATTCCTTGATACAACGTGACTGGAAACAGCTTTTGCCTTCATATTTATCATATTTGAACAGCATCTGACCATGAAACATGTTTTTAAACATTGATTTTGAAAAACTGCAGTCTACCTGTTTCTCATGATGTAAAACAGCTTTTCGCGGGCTGAAAATGACACTTTTGCCACTCACTGTATGGAGTCAATTCCTTGATACAACGTGACTGGAAAAAGCTTTTGCCTTCATATTTATCATATTTGAACAGCATCTCACATTGAAACATGTTTGTCAACATAGATTTTCAAATTGTGCACTGTTGATATGTCTAAAGCTCTAAAGTAGCTTTTCGCGGGCTGAAAATGCCACTTTTGCCACTCACTGCATGGAGTCAATTCCTTGACACAACCTGACTGGAAACAGCTTTTGCCTTCATATTTATCATATTTGAACAGCATCTGACAGTGAAACATGTTTGTAAACATTGATTTTCAAATTGTGCACTGTTGCTATTTCTGTTGCTTTAAAACAGCTTTTCGCGGGATGAAAATGCCACTTTTCCCACTTACTGTATGGATTCAATTCCTTTATACAACGTGACTGGAAACAGCTTTTGCCTTCATATTTATCATTTTTGAACAGCATCTGACAGTGAAAAATGTTTGTAAACATTGATTTTTAAAAACTGCAGTCTACCTGTTTCTCATGCTCTAAAACAGCTTTTCGCAGGCTGAAAATGCCACTTTTTCCACTCACTTCATGGAGTCAATTCCTTGACACAACCTGACTGGAAACAGCTTTTGCCTTCATATTTGTCATTTTTGAACAGCATCTGACAGTGAAAAATGTTTGTAAACATTGATTTTTAAAAACTGCAGTCTACCTGTTTCTCATGCTCTAAAACAGCTTTTCGCGGGCTGAAAATGCCACTTTTGCCACTCATTGTATGGAGTCAATTCCTTGATACAACATGACTGGAAACAGCTTTTGTCTTAATATTTATCATATTTGAACAGCATCTGACAGTGAAACATTTTTGTGAACATTGATTTTTAAAATCTGCAGTCTACCTGTTTCTCATGCTCTAAAACAGCTTTTCGCTGGCTGAAAATGCCAATTTTGCCACTCACTGTATGGAGTCAATTCCTTGATACAACAGGACTGGAAACAGCTTTTGCCTTAATATTTATCATATTTCAACAGCATCTGACAGTGAAACATGTTTGTAAACATTGATTTTCAAAAAGTGCACTGTTGTTATGTCTAATGCTCTAAAACAGCTTTTCGCGGACTGAAAATGCCACTTTTGCCACACACTGTATGGAGTCAATTACTTGATACAACGTGACTGGAAACAGCTTTTGGCTTCATATTTATCATATTTGAACAGCATCTGACAGTGAAACATGTTTGTAAACATTGATTTTCAAATTGTGCACTGTTGCTATGTCTATTGGTCTAAAACAGCTTTTCGCGGGCTGAAAATGTCACTTTTGCCACTCACTGCATTGAGTCAATTCCTTCATACAACCTGACTGGAAACAGCTTTTACCTTCATATTTATCATATTTGAACAGCATCTGACAGTGAAACATGTTTGTATTCATTGATTTTAAAAAAGTGCACTGTTTCTATTTCTATTGCTCTAAAACAGCTTTTCGCTGGCTGAAAATGCCACTTTTGCCACTCACTGTATGGAGTCAATTCCTTCATACAATGTGACTGGAAACAGCTTTTGCCTTCATATTTATCATATTTGAACAGCATCTGACAGTGAAACATGTTTGTAAACATTTATTCTCAAATTGTAAACTGTTGCTATGTCTAATGCTCTAAAACAGCTTTTTGCGGGCTGAAAATGCCACTTTTGCCACTCACTATATGTAAACAATTCCTTGATACAATGTGACTGGAAACAGCTTTTGCCTTCATATTTATCATATTTGAACAGCATCTGACAGTGAAACATGTTTGTAAACATTGATTTTCAAAAAGTGCACTGTTGCTATTTCTAATGCTCTAAAACAGCTTTTCGCAGGCTGAAAATGCCACTTTTGCAACTCACTGTATTGAGTCAATTCCTTGACACGATATTATTGGAAACAGCTTTTGCCTTCATATTTATCATATTTGAACAGCATCTGACAGTGAAACATGTTTGTAAACACTGATTTTCAAATTGTGCACCTTTGCTATGTCTATTGCTCCAAATCAGCTTTTCGCGGGCTGAAAATGCCACTTTTGCCACTCACTGTATGGAGTCAATTCCTTGATACAACGTGACTGGAAACAGCTTTTGCCTTCATATTTATCATATTTGAACAGCATCTGACAGTGAAACATGTTTGTAAACATTGATTTTCAAAAAGTGCACTGTTGCTATTTCTAATGCTCTAAAACAGCTTTTCGCGGGCTGAAAATACCACTTTTGCGACTCACTATATGTAATCAATTCCTTGATACAATGTGACTGGAAACAGCTTTTGCCTTCATATGTATCATATTTGAACAGCATCTGACAGTGAAACATGTTTGTAAACATTGATTTTGAAAATCTGCAGTCTACCTGTTTCTAATGCTCTAAAACAGCTTTTCGCGGGCTGCAAATGCCACTTTTGCCACTTACTGTATGGAGTCAATTCCTTGATACAACGTGACTGGAAAAAGCTTTTGCCTTCATATTTATCATATTTGAACAGCATCTGACAGTGAAACATGTTTGTAAACATTGTTTTGAAAAACTGCAGTCTTGCTGTCTCTCATGCTCCAAAACAGCTTTTCGCGGGCTGAAAATGCCACTTTTGCCACTCACCGTTTGGAGTCCATCACTTGACACAACGTGACTTGAAAAAGCTTTTACCTTCATGTTTATCATATTTGAAAAGCATCTGACAGTGAAACATGTTTGTAAACATTGATTTTGAAAAACTGCAGTCTACCTGTTTCTAATGCTCTAAAACAGCTTTTCGCGGGCTGAAAATGCCACTTTTGCCACTAACTGTATGGAGTCAATTCCTTGATACAACGTGACTGGAAACAGCTTTTGCCTTCATAATTACTATATTTGAACAGCATCTGACAGTGAAACATGTTTGTAAACATTGATTTTAAAAAACTGCAGTCTAGCTATTTCTAATGCTCTGAAACAGCTATTCGCGGGCTGAAAATGCCACTTTTGCCACTCACTGTATGGAGTAAATTCCTTGATACAACGTGACTGGAAACAGCTTTTGCCTTCATTTTTATCATATTTGAACAGCATCTGACAGTGAAACATGTTTGTAAACATTTTTTTGAAAAACTGCAGTCTACCTGTTTCTCATACTCTAAAACAGCTTTTCGCCTGCCGAAAATGCCACTTTTGCCACTTACTGTATGGAGTCAATTCCTTGATACAACGTGACTGGAAACAGCTTTTGCCTTCATATTTATCATATTTGAACAGCATCTGACAGTGAAACATGCTTGTAAACATTGATTTTGAAAACGTGCACTGTTGCTATTTCTAATGCTCTAAAACAGCTTTTTGCGGGCTGAAAATGCCACTTTTGATACTTACTGTATGAAGTCAATTCCTTTATACAACGTGAATGGAAACAGCTTTTGCCTTCATTTTTATCATATTTGAACAGCATCTGACAGTGAAACATGTTTGTAAACATTGATTTTCAAAAAGTGCACTGTTGCTATGTCGAATGCTCGAAAACAGCTTGTCGCGGCCTGAAAATGCCACTTTTGCCACTCACTGTATGGAGTCAATTCTTTGATACAACGTGACTGGAAACAGCTTTTGCCTTCATATTTATCATATTTGAACAGCATCTGACAGTGAAACATGTTTGTAAACATTGATTTTGAAAAACTGCAGTCTACCTGTTTCTAATGCTCTAAAACCGATTTTCGTATGCTGAAAATGCCACTTTTGCCACTCACTGTGTGGAATCAATTCCTTGATACAACGTGACTGGAATCAGCTTTTGCCTTCATATTTATCATATTTGAACAGCATCTGACAGTGAAACATGTTTGTAATCATTGATTTTGAAATACTGCAGACTAGCTGTTTTTCATGCTCTAAAACAGCTTTTCGCGGGCTGAAATTGCCACTTTTGCCACTTACTGTATGGAGTCAATTCCATGATACAACGTGACTGGAAACAGCTTTTGCCTTCATATTTATCATATTTGAACAGCATCTGACACTGAAACATGTTTGTAAACATTGATTTTTAAAAACTGCAGTCTACCTTTTTCTCATGCTCTTAAACAGCTTTTCGCGGGCTGAAAATGCCACTTTTGAAACTTACTGTATGGAGTCAATTCCCTTACACAAAGTGACTGGAGAGAGCTTTAGCCTTCATATTTATCATATTTGAACAGCATCTGACAGTGAAACATGTTTGTAAACACTGATTTTTAAAAACTGTAGTCTACCTGTTTCTCATGATCTAAAACAGATTTTCGCGGGCTGAAAATGCCACTTTTGCCACTGACTGTATGGAGTCAATTCCTTGATACAACGTGACTGGAAACAGCTTTTGCCTTCATATTTATCATATTTGAACAGCATCTGACAGTGAAACATGTTTGTAAACATTGATTTTCAAAAAGTGCACTGTTGTTATGTCTAATGCTCTAAAACAGCTTTTCGCGGACTGAAAATGCCACTTTTGCCACACACTGTATGGAGTCAATTCCTTGATACAACGTGACTGGAAACAGCTTTTGCCTTCATAATTATTATATTTGAACAGCATCTGACAGTGAAACATGTTTGTAAACATTGATTTTGAAAAACTGCAGTCTACCTGTCTCTCATGATCTAAAACAGCTTTTCGCGGGCTGAAAATGCCACTTTTGCCACTCACTGCATGGAGTCAATTCCTTGACACAACCTGACTGGAAACAGCTTTTGCCTTCATATTTATCATATTTGAACAGCATCTGACAGTGAAAAATGTTTGTAAACATTGATTTTGAAAAACTGCAGTCTACCATTTTCTCATGCTCTAAAACAGCTTTTCGCGGGCTGAAAATGCCACTTTTGCCACTCACGGTATGGAGTCAATTCCTTCATACAACGTGACTGGAAAAAGCTTTTGCCTTCTTATCTATCATATTTGAACAGCATCTGACAGTGAAACATGTTTGTAAACATTGATTTTGAAAACCTGCAGTCTACCTGTCTCTCATGCTCTAAAACAGCTTTTCGCGGGCTGAAAATGCCACTTTTTCCACTCACTGTATGGAGTCAATTCCTTCATACAACGTGACTGGAAACAGCTTTTGCCTTCATATTTATCATATTTGAACAGCATCTGACAGTGAAACATGTTTGTAAACATTGATTTTAAAATTGTGCACTGTTGCTATGACTAATGCTCTAAAACAGCTTTTCGCCGGCTGAAAATGCCACTTTTGCCACTCACTGTATTGAGTCAATTCCTTGACACGATATTATTGGAAACAGCTTTTGCCTTCATATTTATCATATTTGAACAGCATCTGACAGTGAAACATGTTTGTAAACACTGATTTTCAAATTGTGCACTGTTGCTATGTCTATTGCTCCAAATCAGCTTTTCGCGGGCTGAAAATGCCACTTTTGCCACTCACTATATGGAGTCAATTCCTTGATACAACGTGACTGGAAACAGCTTTTGCCTTCATATTTATCATATTTGAACAGCATCTGACAGTGAAACATGTTTGTAAACATTGATTATGAAAAACTGCAGTCTAGCTGTTTCTCATGCTCTAAAACAGCTTTTCGCGGGCTGAAAATACCACTTTTGCGACTGACTATATGTAATCAATTCCTTGATACAATGTGACTGGAAACAGCTTTTGCCTTCATATGTATCATATTTGAACAGCATCTGACAGTGAAACATGTTTGTAAACATTGATTTTGAAAATCTGCAGTCTACCTGTTTCTAATGCTCTAAAACAGCTTTTCGCGGGCTGCAAATGCCACTTTTACCACTCACTGCATGGAGTCAATTCCTTGACACAACATGACTGGAAACAGCTTTTGCCTTCACATTTATCATATTTCAACAGCATCTTACAGTGAAACATGTTTGTAAACATTGATTTTGAAAAACTGCAGTCTACCTGTCTCTCATGCTCTAAAACAGCTTTTCGCAGGCTGAAAATGCCACTTGTGCCACTCACTGTATGGAGTCAATTCCTTGATACAACGTGACTGGAAATAGCTTTTGCCTTCATATTTATCATATTTGAAAAGCATCTGACAGTGAACCATGTTTGTAAACATTGATTTTCAAAAAGTGCACTGTTGCTATTTCTAATGCTCTAAAACAGCTTTTCGCGGGCTGAAAATGCCACTTTTGCCACTCACTGCATGGAGTCAGTTCCTTGACACAACGTGACTGGAAACAGCTTTTGCCTTCATATTTATCATATTTGAACAGCATCTGACAGTGAAAAATGTTTGTAAAAATTGATTTTGAAAAACTGCAGTCTACCTGTCTCTCATGCTCTAAAACAGCTTTTCGCGAGCTGAAAATGCCACTTGTGCCACTCACTGTATGGAGTAAATTCCTTGATACAACGTGACTGGAAACAGCTATTGCCTTCATATTTATCATATTTGAACAGCATCTGACAGTGAAACATGTTTGTAAACATTGATTTTGAAAAAGTGCACTGTTGCTATTTCTAATGCTCTAAAACAGCTTTTCGCAGTCTGAAAATGCCACTTTTGCCACTCATTATATGTAATCAATTCCTTGATACAATGTGACTGGAAACAGCTTTTGCCTTCACATTTATCATATTTGAACAGCATCTGACAGTGAAACATGTTTGTAAACATTGATTTTGAAAAACTGCAGTCTACCTGTCTCTCATGCTCTAAAACAGCTTTTCGCAGGATGAAAATGCCACTTTTGATACTTACCGTATGGCGTCAATTCCTTGATACAACGTGACAGGAAACAGCTTTTGCCTTCATTTTTATCATATTTGAACAGCATCTGACAGTAAACATTGATTTTCAAAAGGTCCACTGTTGCTCTTTCTATTGCTCTAAAACAGCTTGTCGCTGGCTGAAAATTCCACTTTTGTCACTTACTGTACGGAGTCAATTCCTTGATAAAATGTGACTGGAAACAGCTTTTGCCTTCATATTCATCATATTTGAATTGCATCATACAGTGAAACAAGTTTGTAAACATTGATTTTTAAAAACTGCAGTCTACCTGTTTCTAATGCTCTAAAACCGATATTCGTATGCTGAAAATGCCACTTTTGCCACTCACTGTGTGGAATCAATTCCTTGATACAACGTCACTGGAAACAGCTTCTGCCTTCATATTTATCATATTTGAACAGCATCTGACAGTGAAACATGTTTGTAAACATTGATTTTGAAATACTGCAGACTCGCTGTTTTTCCTGCTCTAAAACAGCTTTTCGGAGGCTGAAATTGCCACTTTTGCCACTTACTGTATGGAGTCAATTCCATGATACAACGTGACTGGAAACAGCTTTTGCCTTCATATTTATCATATTTGAACAGCATCTGACACTGAAACATGTTTGTAAACATTGATTTTTAAAAACTGCAGTCTACCTTTTTCTCATGCTCTTAAACAGCTTTTCGCGGGCTGAAAATGCCACTTTTGAAACTTACTGTATGGAGTCAATTCCCTTACACAAAGTGACTGGAGAGAGCTTTAGCCTTCATATTTATCATATTTGAAAAGCATCTGACAGTGAAACATGTTTGTAAACACTGATTTTTAAAATCTGCAGTCTACCTGTTTCTCATGCTCTAAAACAGCTTTTCGCTGGCTGAAAATGCCAATTTTGCCACTCACTGTATGGAGTCAATTCCTTGATACAACAGGACTGGAAACAGCTTTTGCCTTAATATTTATCATATTTCAACAGCATCTGACAGTGAAACATGTTTGTAAACATTGATTTTCAAAAAGTGCACTGTTGTTATGTCTAATGCTCTAAAACAGCTTTTCGCGGACTGAAAATGCCACTTTTGCCACACACTGTATGGAGTCAATTCCTTCATACAACGTGACTGGAAACAGCTTTTGCCTTCATATTTATCATATTTGAACAGCATCTGACAGTGAAACATGTTTGTAAACATTGATTTTGAAAAACTGCAGTCTACCTGTCTCTCATGCTCTAAAACAGCTTTTCGCGGGCTGAAAATGCCACTTTTGCCACTCACTGCATGGAGTCAATTCCTTGACACAACCTGACTGGAAACAGCTTTTGCCTTCATATTTATCATATTTGAACAGCATCTGACAGTGAAAAATGTTTGTAAACATTGATTTTGAAAAACTGCAGTCTACCATTTTCTCATGCTCTAAAACAGCTTTTCGCGGGCTGAAAATGCCACTTTTGCCACTCACTGTATGGAGTCAATTCCTTCATACAACGTGACTGGAAAAAGCTTTTGCCTTCTTATCTATCATATTTGAACAGCATCTGACAGTGAAACATGTTTGTAAACATTGATTTTGAAAAACTGCAGTCTACCTGTCTCTCATGCTCTAAAACAGCTTTTCGCAGGCTGAAAATGCCACTTGTGCCACTCACTATATGGAGTCAATTCCTTGATACAACGTGACTGGAAACAGCTTTTGCCCTCATATTTATCATATTTGAACAGCATCTGACAGTGAAACATGTTTGTAAACATTGATTTTAAAATTGTGCACTGTTGCTATGTCTAATGCTCTAAAACAGCTTTTCGCCGGCTGAAAATGCCACTTTTGCCACTCACTGTATTGAGTCAATTCCTTGACACGATATTATTGGAAACAGCTTTTGCCTTCATATTTATCATATTTGAACAGCATCTGACAGTGAAACATGTTTGTAAACACTGATTTTCAAATTGTGCACTGTTGCTATGTCTATTGCTCCAAATCAGCTTTTCGCGGGCTGAAAATGCCACTTTTGCCACTCACTATATGGAGTCAATTCCTTGATACAACGTGACTGGAAACAGCTTTTGCCTTCATATTTATCATATTTGAACAGCATCTGACAGTGAAACATGTTTGTAAACATTGATTTTCAAAAAGTGCACTGTTGCTATTTCTAATGCTCTAAAACAGCTTTTCGCGGGCTGAAAATACCACTTTTGCGACTGACTATATGTAATCAATTCCTTGATACAATGTGACTGGAAACAGCTTTTGCCTTCATATGTATCATATTTGAACAGCATCTGACAGTGAAACATGTTTGTAAACATTGATTTTGAAAATCTGCAGTCTACCTGTTTCTAATGCTCTAAAACAGCTTTTCGCGGGCTGCAAATGCCACTTTTACCACTCACTGCATGGAGTCAATTCCTTGACACAACATGACTGGAAACAGCTTTTGCCTTCACATTTATCATATTTCAACAGCATCTTACAGTGAAACATGTTTGTAAACATTGATTTTGAAAAACTGCAGTCTACCTGTCTCTCATGCTCTAAAACAGCTTTTCGCAGGCTGAAAATGCCACTTGTGCCACTCACTGTATGGAGTCAATTCCTTGATACAACGTGACTGGAAATAGCTTTTGCCTTCATATTTATCATATTTGAAAAGCATCTGACAGTGAACCATGTTTGTAAACATTGATTTTCAAAAAGTGCACTGTTGCTATTTCTAATGCTCTAAAACAGCTTTTCGCGGGCTGAAAATGCCACTTTTGCCACTCACTGCATGGAGTCAGTTCCTTGACACAACGTGACTGGAAACAGCTTTTGCCTTCATATTTATCATATTTGAACAGCATCTGACAGTGAAAAATGTTTGTAAAAATTGATTTTGAAAAACTGCAGTCTACCTGTCTCTCATGCTCTAAAACAGCTTTTCGCGAGCTGAAAATGCCACTTGTGCCACTCAC
The DNA here is from genome assembly GCA_024666655.1 of Dascyllus trimaculatus. NCBI lineage: Eukaryota > Metazoa > Chordata > Actinopteri > Pomacentridae > Dascyllus > Dascyllus trimaculatus. Next base: position 35,860,626 of record CM045454.1, on the reverse strand, counting down.
TGTATGGAGTCAATTCCTTGATACAACGTGACTGGAAACAGCTATTGCCTTCATATTTATCATATTTGAACAGCATCTGACAGTGAAACATGTTTGTAAACATTGATTTTGAAAAAGTGCACTGTTGCTATTTCTAATGCTCTAAAACAGCTTTTCGCAGTCTGAAAATGCCACTTTTGCCACTCATTATATGTAATCAATTCCTTGATACAATGTGACTGGAAACAGCTTTTGCCTTCACATTTATCATATTTGAACAGCATCTGACAGTGAAACATGTTTGTAAACATTGATTTTGAAAAACTGCAGTCTACCTGTCTCTCATGCTCTAAAACAGCTTTTCGCAGGATGAAAATGCCACTTTTGATACTTACCGTATGGCGTCAATTCCTTGATACAACGTGACAGGAAACAGCTTTTGCCTTCATTTTTATCATATTTGAACAGCATCTGACAGTAAACATTGATTTTCAAAAGGTCCACTGTTGCTCTTTCTATTGCTCTAAAACAGCTTGTCGCTGGCTGAAAATTCCACTTTTGTCACTTACTGTACGGAGTCAATTCCTTGATAAAATGTGACTGGAAACAGCTTTTGCCTTCATATTCATCATATTTGAATTGCATCATACAGTGAAACAAGTTTGTAAACATTGATTTTTAAAAACTGCAGTCTACCTGTTTCTAATGCTCTAAAACCGATATTCGTATGCTGAAAATGCCACTTTTGCCACTCACTGTGTGGAATCAATTCCTTGATACAACGTCACTGGAAACAGCTTCTGCCTTCATATTTATCATATTTGAACAGCATCTGACAGTGAAACATGTTTGTAAACATTGATTTTGAAATACTGCAGACTCGCTGTTTTTCCTGCTCTAAAACAGCTTTTCGGAGGCTGAAATTGCCACTTTTGCCACTTACTGTATGGAGTCAATTCCATGATACAACGTGACTGGAAACAGCTTTTGCCTTCATATTTATCATATTTGAACAGCATCTGACACTGAAACATGTTTGTAAACATTGATTTTTAAAAACTGCAGTCTACCTTTTTCTCATGCTCTTAAACAGCTTTTCGCGGGCTGAAAATGCCACTTTTGAAACTTACTGTATGGAGTCAATTCCCTTACACAAAGTGACTGGAGAGAGCTTTAGCCTTCATATTTATCATATTTGAAAAGCATCTGACAGTGAAACATGTTTGTAAACACTGATTTTGAAAAACTGCAGTCTCATTGTTTCTCATGCTCTGAAACAGCTTTTCGCAAGGCTGAAAATGCCACTTTTGATACTTACTGTATGGAGTCAATTCCTCCATACAACGTGACTGGAGACAGCTTTTGCCTTCATATTTATCATATTTGAACAGCATCTGACAGTGAAACATGTTTGTAAACATTGACTTTAAAAAAGTGCACTGTTGCTATTTCTAATGCTCTAAAACAGCTTTTCCTTGACTGAAAATGCCACTTTTGATACTTACTGTATGGAGTCAATTCCTTTACACAACGTGACAGGAAACAGCTTTTGCCTTCATATTTATCATATTTGAACAGCATCTGACAGTGAACCATGTTTGTAAACATTGATTCTCAAATTGTAAACTGTTGTTATGTCGAATGCTCTAAATGAGCTTTTCGCGGGCTGAAAATGCCACTTTTGCCACTCACTGTATGGATTCAATTCCTTGACACAACATGACTGGAAAACAGCTTTTGCCTACATATTTATCATATTTGAACAGCATCTGACAGTGAAACATGTTTGTACACATTGATTTTCAAAAACTGCAGTCTAGCCGTTTCTATTGCTCGAAAATAGCTATTCGCGGGCTGAAAATGCAACTTTTGCCACTCACTGTATGGAGTCAATTCCTTGATACAACGTGACTGGAAACAGCTTTTGCTTTCATTTTTATCATATTTGAACAGCATCTGACAGGAAAACATGTTTGTAAACATTGATTTTGAAAAACTGTAGTCTAGCTGTTTCTCATGCTCTCAAACAGCTTTTCGCGGGCTGAAAATGGCACTTGTGCCACTCACTGTATGGAGTCAATTCCTTGTTACAACGTGACTGGAAACAGCTTTTGCCTTCAAATTTATAATATTTGAACAGCATCTGACAGTGAAACATGTTTGTAAACATTCATTTTCAAATTGTAAACTGTTGCTATGTCTAATGCTCTAAAACAGCTTTTCGAGGGCTGAAAATGGCACTTTTGCCACTCGCTGTATGGAGTCAATTCCTTGACACAATGTGACTGGAAACAGCTTTTGCCTTCAAATTTATCATATTTGAACAGTGTCTGACAGTGAAACATGTTTGTAAACATTGATTTTGAAAAACTGCAGTCTACCTGTTTCTCATGCTGTAAAACAGCTTTTCGCGGGCTGAAAATGCCACTTTTGCCACTCACTGTATGGAGTCAATTCCTTGATACAACGGGACTGGAAAAAGCTTTTGCCTTCATATTTATCATATTTGAACAGCATCTGACAGTGAAAAATGTTTGTAAACATTGATTTTCAAATTGTGCACTGTTGCTATGTCTAATGCTCTAAAACAGCTTTTCGCGGGCTGAAAATACCACTTTTGTCACTCACTGTATGGAATCAATTCCTTGATACAACGTGACTGGAAACAGCTTTTGCCTTCATATTCATCATATTTGAATAGCATCTGACTGTAAAACATGTTTGCAAACATTGATTTTGAAAAACTGCAGTCTAGCTGTTTCTCATGCTCTAAAACAGCTTTTCACGGGCGGAAATTGACACTTTTGCCACTTACTGTATGGAGTCAATTCCTTGATATAACGTGACTGGCAACAGCTTTTTCCTTCATATTTATCATATTTGAACAGCATCTGACAGTGAAACATGTTTGTAAACATTGATTTTGAATAAGTGCACTGTTGCTATTTCCAGTGCTCTAAAACAGCTTTTCGCGATCTGAAAATGCCACTTTTGCCACTCACTATATGTAATCAATTCCTTGATACAACGTGACTGGAAACAGCTTTTGCCTTCATATTTATCATATTTGAACAGCATCTGACCATGAAACATGTTTTTAAACATTGATTTTGAAAAACTGCAGTCTACCTGTTTCTCATGATGTAAAACAGCTTTTCGCGGGCTGAAAATGACACTTTTGCCACTCACTGTATGGAGTCAATTCCTTGATACAACGTGACTGGAAAAAGCTTTTGCCTTCATATTTATCATATTTGAACAGCATCTCACATTGAAACATGTTTGTCAACATAGATTTTCAAAAAGTGCACTGTTGCTATTTCTAATGCTCTAAAACAGCTTTTCGCGGGCTGAAAATGCCACTTTAGCCACATACTGTATGGTTTCAATTCCTTCATACAACGTGACTGGAAAAAGCTTTTGCCTTCATATTTATCATATTTGAACAGCATCTGACAGTGAAACATGTTTGTAAACATTGTTTTGAAAAACTGCAGTCTAGCCGTCTCTCATGCTCTAAAACAGCTTTTCGCGGGCTGAAAATGCCACTTTTGCCACTCACTGTATGGAGTCAATTCCTTGATACAACGTGACTGGAAAAAGCTTTTGCCTTCATATTTATCATATTTGAACAGCATCTCACATTGAAACATGTTTGTCAACATAGATTTTCAAATTGTGCACTGTTGATATGTCTAAAGCTCTAAAGTAGCTTTTCGCGGGCTGAAAATGCCACTTTTGCCACTCACTGCATGGAGTCAATTCCTTGACACAACCTGACTGGAAACAGCTTTTGCCTTCATATTTATCATATTTGAACAGCATCTGACAGTGAAACATGTTTGTAAACATTGATTTTCAAATTGTGCACTGTTGCTATTTCTGTTGCTTTAAAACAGCTTTTCGCGGGATGAAAATGCCACTTTTCCCACTTACTGTATGGATTCAATTCCTTTATACAACGTGACTGGAAACAGCTTTTGCCTTCATATTTATCATTTTTGAACAGCATCTGACAGTGAAAAATGTTTGTAAACATTGATTTTTAAAAACTGCAGTCTACCTGTTTCTCATGCTCTAAAACAGCTTTTCGCAGGCTGAAAATGCCACTTTTTCCACTCACTTCATGGAGTCAATTCCTTGACACAACCTGACTGGAAACAGCTTTTGCCTTCATATTTGTCATTTTTGAACAGCATCTGACAGTGAAAAATGTTTGTAAACATTGATTTTTAAAAACTGCAGTCTACCTGTTTCTCATGCTCTAAAACAGCTTTTCGCGGGCTGAAAATGCCACTTTTGCCACTCATTGTATGGAGTCAATTCCTTGATACAACATGACTGGAAACAGCTTTTGTCTTAATATTTATCATATTTGAACAGCATCTGACAGTGAAACATTTTTGTGAACATTGATTTTTAAAATCTGCAGTCTACCTGTTTCTCATGCTCTAAAACAGCTTTTCGCTGGCTGAAAATGCCAATTTTGCCACTCACTGTATGGAGTCAATTCCTTGATACAACAGGACTGGAAACAGCTTTTGCCTTAATATTTATCATATTTCAACAGCATCTGACAGTGAAACATGTTTGTAAACATTGATTTTCAAAAAGTGCACTGTTGTTATGTCTAATGCTCTAAAACAGCTTTTCGCGGACTGAAAATGCCACTTTTGCCACACACTGTATGGAGTCCATTACTTGATACAACGTGACTGGAAACAGCTTTTGCCTTCATATTTATCATATTTGAACAGCATCTGACAGTGAAACATGTTTGTAAACATTGATTTTGAAAAACTGCAGTCTACCTGTCTCTCATGCTCTAAAACAGCTTTTCGCGGGCTGAAAATGCCACTTTTGCCACTCACTGCATGGAGTCAATTCCTTGACACAACCTGACTGGAAACAGCTTTTGCCTTCATATTTATCATATTTGAACAGCATCTGACAGTGAAAAATGTTTGTAAACATTGATTTTGAAAAACTGCAGTCTACCATTTTCTCATGCTCTAAAACAGCTTTTCGCGGGCTGAAAATGCCACTTTTGCCACTCACGGTATGGAGTCAATTCCTTCATACAACGTGACTGGAAAAAGCTTTTGCCTTCTTATCTATCATATTTGAACAGCATCTGACAGTGAAACATGTTTGTAAACATTGATTTTGAAAAACTGCAGTCTACCTGTCTCTCATGCTCTAAAACAGCTTTTCGCAGGCTGAAAATGCCACTTGTGCCACTCACTATATGGAGTCAATTCCTTGATACAACGTGACTGGAAACAGCTTTTGCCCTCATATTTATCATATTTGAACAGCATCTGACAGTGAAACATGTTTGTAAACATTGATTTTAAAATTGTGCACTGTTGCTATGTCTAATGCTCTAAAACAGCTTTTCGCCGGCTGAAAATGCCACTTTTGCCACTCACTGTATTGAGTCAATTCCTTGACACGATATTATTGGAAACAGCTTTTGCCTTCATATTTATCATATTTGAACAGCATCTGACAGTGAAACATGTTTGTAAACACTGATTTTCAAATTGTGCACTGTTGCTATGTCTATTGCTCCAAATCAGCTTTTCGCGGGCTGAAAATGCCACTTTTGCCACTCACTATATGGAGTCAATTCCTTGATACAACGTGACTGGAAACAGCTTTTGCCTTCATATTTATCATATTTGAACAGCATCTGACAGTGAAACATGTTTGTAAACATTGATTTTCAAAAAGTGCACTGTTGCTATTTCTAATGCTCTAAAACAGCTTTTCGCGGGCTGAAAATACCACTTTTGCGACTGACTATATGTAATCAATTCCTTGATACAATGTGACTGGAAACAGCTTTTGCCTTCATATGTATCATATTTGAACAGCATCTGACAGTGAAACATGTTTGTAAACATTGATTTTGAAAATCTGCAGTCTACCTGTTTCTAATGCTCTAAAACAGCTTTTCGCGGGCTGCAAATGCCACTTTTACCACTCACTGCATGGAGTCAATTCCTTGACACAACATGACTGGAAACAGCTTTTGCCTTCACATTTATCATATTTCAACAGCATCTTACAGTGAAACATGTTTGTAAACATTGATTTTGAAAAACTGCAGTCTACCTGTCTCTCATGCTCTAAAACAGCTTTTCGCAGGCTGAAAATGCCACTTGTGCCACTCACTGTATGGAGTCAATTCCTTGATACAACGTGACTGGAAATAGCTTTTGCCTTCATATTTATCATATTTGAAAAGCATCTGACAGTGAACCATGTTTGTAAACATTGATTTTCAAAAAGTGCACTGTTGCTATTTCTAATGCTCTAAAACAGCTTTTCGCGGGCTGAAAATGCCACTTTTGCCACTCACTGCATGGAGTCAGTTCCTTGACACAACGTGACTGGAAACAGCTTTTGCCTTCATATTTATCATATTTGAACAGCATCTGACAGTGAAAAATGTTTGTAAAAATTGATTTTGAAAAACTGCAGTCTACCTGTCTCTCATGCTCTAAAACAGCTTTTCGCGAGCTGAAAATGCCACTTGTGCCACTCACTGTATGGAGTAAATTCCTTGATACAACGTGACTGGAAACAGCTATTGCCTTCATATTTATCATATTTGAACAGCATCTGACAGTGAAACATGTTTGTAAACATTGATTTTGAAAAAGTGCACTGTTGCTATTTCTAATGCTCTAAAACAGCTTTTCGCAGTCTGAAAATGCCACTTTTGCCACTCATTATATGTAATCAATTCCTTGATACAATGTGACTGGAAACAGCTTTTGCCTTCACATTTATCATATTTGAACAGCATCTGACAGTGAAACATGTTTGTAAACATTGATTTTGAAAAACTGCAGTCTACCTGTCTCTCATGCTCTAAAACAGCTTTTCGCAGGATGAAAATGCCACTTTTGATACTTACCGTATGGCGTCAATTCCTTGATACAACGTGACAGGAAACAGCTTTTGCCTTCATTTTTATCATATTTGAACAGCATCTGACAGTAAACATTGATTTTCAAAAGGTCCACTGTTGCTCTTTCTATTGCTCTAAAACAGCTTGTCGCTGGCTGAAAATTCCACTTTTGTCACTTACTGTACGGAGTCAATTCCTTGATAAAATGTGACTGGAAACAGCTTTTGCCTTCATATTCATCATATTTGAATTGCATCATACAGTGAAACAAGTTTGTAAACATTGATTTTTAAAAACTGCAGTCTACCTGTTTCTAATGCTCTAAAACCGATATTCGTATGCTGAAAATGCCACTTTTGCCACTCACTGTCTGGAATCAATTCCTTGATACAACGTCACTGGAAACAGCTTCTGCCTTCATATTTATCATATTTGAACAGCATCTGACAGTGAAACATGTTTGTAAACATTGATTTTGAAATACTGCAGACTCGCTGTTTTTCCTGCTCTAAAACAGCTTTTCGGAGGCTGAAATTGCCACTTTTGCCACTTACTGTATGGAGTCAATTCCATGATACAACGTGACTGGAAACAGCTTTTGCCTTCATATTTATCATATTTGAACAGCATCTGACACTGAAACATGTTTGTAAACATTGATTTTTAAAAACTGCAGTCTACCTTTTTCTCATGCTCTTAAACAGCTTTTCGCGGGCTGAAAATGCCACTTTTGAAACTTACTGTATGGAGTCAATTCCCTTACACAAAGTGACTGGAGAGAGCTTTAGCCTTCATATTTATCATATTTGAAAAGCATCTGACAGTGAAACATGTTTGTAAACACTGATTTTGAAAAACTGCAGTCTCATTGTTTCTCATGCTCTGAAACAGCTTTTCGCAAGGCTGAAAATGCCACTTTTGATACTTACTGTATGGAGTCAATTCCTCCATACAACGTGACTGGAGACAGCTTTTGCCTTCATATTTATCATATTTGAACAGCATCTGACAGTGAAACATGTTTGTAAACATTGACTTTAAAAAAGTGCACTGTTGCTATTTCTAATGCTCTAAAACAGCTTTTCCTTGACTGAAAATGCCACTTTTGATACTTACTGTATGGAGTCAATTCCTTTACACAACGTGACAGGAAACAGCTTTTGCCTTCATATTTATCATATTTGAACAGCATCTGACAGTGAACCATGTTTGTAAACATTGATTCTCAAATTGTAAACTGTTGTTATGTCGAATGCTCTAAATGAGCTTTTCGCGGGCTGAAAATGCCACTTTTGCCACTCACTGTATGGATTCAATTCCTTGACACAACATGACTGGAAAACAGCTTTTGCCTACATATTTATCATATTTGAACAGCATCTGACAGTGAAACATGTTTGTACACATTGATTTTCAAAAACTGCAGTCTAGCCGTTTCTATTGCTCGAAAATAGCTATTCGCGGGCTGAAAATGCAACTTTTGCCACTTACTGTATGGAGTCAATTCCTTGATACAACGTGACTGGAAATAGCGTTTGCCTTCATATTTATCATATGTGAACAGCATCTGACGTTGAACCATGTTTGTAAACAGTGATTTTCAAAAAGTGCACTGTTGCTATTTCTAATGCTCTAAAACAGCTTTTCGCAGTCTGAAAATGCCACTTTTGCCACTCACTGTATTGAGTCAATTCCTTGACACGATATTATTGGAAACAGCTTTTGCCTTCATATTTTTCATATTTGAACAGCATCTGACAGTGAAACATGTTTGTAAACATTGATTTTGAAAAACTGCAGTCTACCATTTTCTCATGCTCTAAAACAGCTTTTCGCGGGCTGAAAATGCCACTTTTGCCACTCACGGTATGGAGTCAATTCCTTCATACAACGTGACTGGAAAAAGCTTTTGCCTTCTTATCTATCATATTTGAACAGCATCTGACAGTGAAACATGTTTGTAAACATTGATTTTGAAAAACTGCAGTCTACCTGTCTCTCATGCTCTAAAACAGCTTTTTGCGGGCTGCAAATGCCACTTTTAACACTCACTGCATGGAGTCAATTCCTTGACACAACATGACTGGAAACAGCTTTTGCCTTCACATTTATCATATTTGAACAGCATCTGACAGTGAAACATTTTTGTGAACATTGATTTTTAAAATCTGCAGTCTACCTGTTTCTCATGCTCTAAAACAGCTTTTCGCTGGCTGAAAATGCCAATTCTGCCACTCACTGTATGGAGTCAATTCCTTGATACAACATGACTGGAAACAGCTTTTGCCTTAATATTTATCATATTTGAACAGCATCTGACAGTGAAACATGTTTGTAAACATTGATTTTCAAAAAGTGCACTGTTGGTATGTCTAATGCTCTAAAACAGCTTTTCGCGGACTGAAAATGCCACTTTTGCCACACACTGTATGGAGTCCATTACTTGATACAACGTGACTGGAAACAGCTTTTGCATTCATATTTATCATATTTGAACAGCATCTGACAGTGAAACATTTTTGTGAACATTGATTTTGAAAATCTGCCGGATACCTGTTTCTCATGCCCTAAAACAGCTTTTCGCGAGCTGAAAATGCGACTTTTGCCACTTAATGTATGGAGTCAATTCCTTGATACAACTTGACTGGAAACAGCTGTTGCCTTCATTTTTATAATATTTGAACAGCATCTGCAGTGAAACATGTTTGAAAAACATTGATTTTCAAAAAGTGCACTGTTGCTATTTCTAATGCTCTAAAACAGCTTTTCGCAGGCTGAAAATGCCACTTTTGCCACTCACTGTATTGAGTCAATTCCTTGACACGATATTATTGGAAACAGCTTTTGCCTTCATATTTATCATATTTGAACAGCATCTGACAGTGAAACATGTTTGTAAACATTGATTTTGAAAAACTGCAGTCTACATGTTTCTCATGCTCTAAAACAGCTTTTCGCAGGCTGAAAATGCCACCTGTGCCACTCACTGTATGGAGTCAATTCCTTGATACAACGTGACTGGAAACAGCTTTTGCCTTCATATTTATCATATTTGAACAGCATCTGACAGTGAAACATGTTTGTAAACATTGATTTTGAAAAACTGCAGTCTAGCTGTTTTTAAAGCTGTAAAAGAGCTTGTCGCGGGCTGAAAATGCCACTTTTGCCACTCACTGTATGGAATCAATTCCTTGATACAACGAGACTAGAGACAACTTTTGCTTTCATTTTTTTTCATATTTGAACAGCATCTGACAGTGAAACATGTTTGTAAACATTGATTTTGAAAAACTGCAATCAACCTGTCTCTCATGCTCTAAAACAGCTTTTCGCAGGCTGAAAATGCCACTTGTGCCACTCACTGTATGGAGTCAATTCCTTGATACAACGTGACTGGAAACAGCTATTGCTTTCATATTTATCATATTTGAACAGCATCTGACAGTGAAACATGTTTGTAAACACTGATTTTAAAAAAGTGCACTGTTGCTATTTCTAATGCTCTAAAACAGCTTTTCGCGGGCTGAAAATGCCACTTTTGCCACTCACTGTATTGAGTCAATTCCTTGACACGATATTATTGGAAACAGTTTTTGCCTTCATATTTATCATATTTGAACAGCATCTGACAGTGAAACATGTTTGTAAACATTGATTTTGAAAAACTGCAGTCTACCTGTCTCTCATGCTCTAAAACAGCTTTTCGCGGGCTGAAAATGCCACTTTTGCCACTCACTGCATGGAGTCAATTCCTTGACACAACCTGACTGGAAACAACTTTTGCCTTCATATTTATCATATTTGAACAGCATCTGACAGTGAACCATGTTTGTAAACATTGATTTTGAAAAACTGCAGTCTACCTGTCTCTCATGCTCTAAAACAGCTTTTCGCGGGCTGAAAATGCCACTTTTGCCACTCACTGCATGGAGTCAATTCCTTGACACAACCTGACTGGAAACAACTTTTGCCTTCATATTTATCATATTTGAACAGCATCTGACAGTGAACCATGTTTGTAAACATTGATTTTGAAAAACTGCAGTCTACCTGTCTCTCATGCTCTAAAACAGCTTTTCGCAGGCTGAAAATGCCACTTGTGCCACTCACTGTATTGAGTCAATTCCTTGACACGATATTATTGGAAACAGTTTTTGCCTTCATATTTATCATATTTGAACAGCATCTGACAGTGAAACATGTTTGTAAACATTGATTTTGAAAAACTGCAGTCTACCTGTCTCTCATGCTCGAAAATAGCTATTCGCGGGCTGATAATGGCACTTTTCCCACTTACTGTATGGAGTCAATTCCTTTATACAAAGTGACTGGAAAAAGCTTTTGCCTTCATATTCATCATATTTAAACAGCATCTGACAGTGAAACATGTTTGTAAACATTGATTTTCAAATTGTAAACTGTTGCTATGTCTAATGCTTTAAAACAGCTTTTCGCGGGCTGAAAATGCCACTTTTGCCACTAACTGTATGGAGTCAATTCCTTGATACAATGTGATTGGAAACAGCTTTTGCCTTCATATTTATCATATTTGTACAGCATCTGACAGTGAACCATGTTTGTAAACATTGATTTTGAAAAACTGCAGTCTACCTGTTTCTCATGCTCTAAAACAGCTTATCGCAGGCTGAAAATGCCACTTTTGCCACACACTGTATGGAGTCCATTACTTGATACAACGTGACTGGAAACAGCTTTTGCATTCATATTTATCATATTTGAACAGCATCTGACAGTGACACATGTTTGTGAACATTGATTTTCAAAAACTGCAGTCAACCTGTTTCTAATGCTCTAAAACAGCTTTTCGCGGGCTGAAAATGCCACTTTTGATACTTACTGTATGGAGTCATTTCCTTGATACAACGTTACTGGAAACAGCTTTTGCCTTCATATTTATCATATTTGAACAGCATCTGACAGTGAAACATGTTTGTACATATTGATTTAAAAAAACTGCAGTGTAGCTGTTTGTCATTCTCTAAAACAGCTTTTCGCGGGCTGAAAATGCCACTTTTGCCACTCACTGTATGGAGTCCAATACTTGATACAACTTGACAGGAAACAGCTTTTGCCTTAGTATTTATCATATTTGAACAGCATCTGACAGTGAAACATGTTTGTAAACATTGATTTTCAAAAGGTGCACTGTTGCTATTTCTATTGCTCTTAAACATCTTTTCGCGAGCTGAAAATACCACTTTTGATACCTACTGTATGGAGTCAATTCCTTGATCCAACGTGAAGGGAAACAGCTGTTGGCTTCATTTTTATCATGTTTGAACAGCATCTGACAGTGAAACATGTTTGTAAACATTGATTTTCAAAAGGTGCACTGTTGCTATTTCTCATGCTCTAAAAAAGCTTTTCGCGGGCTGAAAATGGCACTTTTGCCACTCACTGTATGGATTCAATTCCTTGACACAACATGATGGAAAACAGCTTTTGCCTTCATATTTATCATATTTGAACAGCATCTGACAGTGAAAAATGTTGTAAACATCGATTTTCAAAAACTGCAGTCTACCCATTTCTATTGCTCGAAAATAGCTATTCGCGGCCTGAAAATGCAACTTTTGCCACTCACTGTATGGAATCAATTCCTTGACACAACGTGAAAGGAAATAGCTTTTGCCTTCATTTTTATCATACTTGAACAGTATCTGTCAGTGAAACATGTTTGTTAACATTGATTTTAAAATCTGCATTGTTGCTATTTCTAATGCTCTAAAACAGCTTTTCGCGTGCTGAAAATGCCACTTTTGCCACTCACTGTATGGAATCAATTCCTTGATACAACGAGACTGGAAACAGCTTTTGCCTTCATTTTTTTCATATTTTAACTGCATCTGACAGTGAAACATGTTTGTAAACATTGATTTTGAAAAACTGCAGTCTAGCTGTTTCTCATGCTCTCAAACAGCTTTTCCCGGGCTGAAAATGTCATTTTTGCCACTTGTTTTATGGAGTCAATTCCTTGATACAACGTGAATGTAAACAGCTTTTACCTTCATATTTATCATATTTGAACAGCATCTGACAGTGAAACATGTTTGTAGACACTGATTTTCAAAAACTTCAGTCTACCTGTTTCTCATGCTCTAAAACAGCTTTTCGCGGGTTGAAAATGCCACTTTTGATACTTACTGTATGGAGTCAATTCCTTGATACAACGTTACTGGAAACAGCTTTTGCCTTCATATTTATCATATTTGAACAGCATCTGACGGTGAAACATGTTTGTAAACATTGATTTTCTAAAAGTGCACTGTTGCTATTTCTATTGCTCTGAAACAGCTTTTCGCTGGCTAAAAATTCCACTTTTGCCACTCAATGTATGGAATCAATTCCTTGATACAACGTGACTGGAAACAGCTCTTGCCTTCATATTTATCATATTTGTACAGCATCTGACAGTGAAACATGTTTGTAAACATTGATTTTGAAAAACTGCAGTCTAGCTGTTTCTCATGCTCTAAAACAGCTTTTCGCGGGCTGAAAATGCCACTTTTCCCACTTACTGTATGGAGTCATTTCCTTGATACAACGTGACTGGAAACAGCTTTTGCTTTCATTTTTATCATATTTGAACAGCATCTGACTGTGAAACATGTTTGTAAACATTGAGTTTGAAAAACTGCAGACTTGCTGTTTCTCAAGCTCTAAAACAACTTTTCGCTTGCTGAAAATGACACTTTTGATACTTACTGTATGGAGTCAATTCCTTGATACAACGTGACTGGAAAGAGCTTTTGCCTTCATATTTATCATATTTGAACAGCATCTGACAGTGAAACATGTTTGTAAACATTGATTTTGAAAAACTGCATTGTTGCTATTTCTAATGCTCTAAAACAGCTTTTCGCGTGCTGAAAATGCCACTTTTGCCACTCACTGTATGGAATCAATTCCTTGATACAACGAGACTGCAAACAGCTTTGCCTTCATTTTTTTCATATTTGAACAGCATCTGACAGTGAAACATGTTTGTAAACATTGATTTTAAAAAAGTGCACTGTTGCAATTTCAAATGCTCTAAAACAGCTTTTCGCGGACTGAAAATGTCACTTTTGCCACTCACTGTATGGAGTCAATTCCTTGATACAACGTGACTGGAAACAGCTTTTGCTTTCATTTTTATCATATTTGAACAGCATCTGACAGGAAAACATGTTTGTAAACATTGATTTTGAAAAACTGTAGTCTAGCTGTTTCTCATGCTCTAAAACAGCTTTTCGCGGGCTGAAAATGCCACTTGTGCCACTCACTGTATGGAGTCAATTCCTTGTTACAACGTGACTGGAAACAGCTTTTGCCTTCAAATTTATAATATTTGAACAGCATCTGACAGTGAAACATGTTTGTAAACATTCATTTTCAAATTGTAAACTGTTGCTATGTCTAATGCTCTAAAACAGCTTTTCGAGGGCTGAAAATGCCACTTTTGCCACTCGCTGTATGGAGTCAATTCCTTGACACAATGTGACTGGAAACAGCTTTTGCCTTCAAATTTATCATATTTGAACAGTGTCTGACAGTGAAACATGTTTGTAAACATTGATTTTGAAAAACTGCAGTCTACCTGTTTCTCATGCTGTAAAACAGCTTTTCGCGGGCTGAAAATGCCACTTTTGCCACTCACTGTATGGAGTCAATTCCTTGATACAACGGGACTGGAAAAAGCTTTTGCCTTTATATTTATCATATTTGAACAGCATCTGACAGTGAAACATGTTTGTAAACATTGATTTTCAAATTGTGCACTGTTGCTATGTCTAATGCTCTAAAACAGCTATTCGCGGGCTGAAAATACCACTTTTGTCACTCACTGTATGGAATCAATTCCTTGATACAACATGACTGGAAACAGCTTTTGCCTTCATATTCATCATATTTGAATAGCATCTGACTGTAAAACATGTTTGCAAACATTGATTTTGAAAAACTGCAGTCTAGCTGTTTCTCATGCTCTAAAACAGCTTTTCACGGGCGGATAATGACACTTTTGCCACTTACTGTATGGAGTCAATTCCTTGATAAAACGTGACTGGCAACAGCTTTTTCCTTCATATTTATCATATTTGAACAGCATCTGACAGTGAAACATGTTTGTAAACATTGATTTTGAATAAGTGCACTGTTGCTATTTCCAATGCTCTAAAACAGCTTTTCGCGATCTGAAAATGCCACTTTTGCCACTCATTATATGTAATCAATTCCTTGGTACAACGTGACTGGAAACAGCTTTTGCCTTCATATTTATCATATTTGAACAGCATCTGACCATGAAACATGTTTGTAAACATTGATTTTGAAAAACTGCAGTCTACCTGTTTCTCATGATGTAAAACAGCTTTTCGCGGGCTGAAAATGACACTTTTGCCACTCACTGTATGGAGTCAATTCCTTGATACAACGTGACTGGAAAAAGCTTTTGCCTTCATATTTATCATATTTGAACAGCATCTGACAGTGAAACATGTTTGTAAACATTGATTCTCAAATTGTAAACTGTTGCTATGTCTAATGCTCTAAAACAGCTTTTCGCCGGCTGAAAATGCCACTTTTGCCACTCACTATATGTAATCAATTCCTTGATACAATGTGACTGGAAACAGCTTTTGCCTTCATATTTATCATATTTGAACAGCATCTGACAGTGAAAAATGTTTGTAAACATTGATTTTTAAAATCTGCAGTCTACCTGTTTCTAATGCTCTAAAACAGCTTTTCGCGGGCTGCAAATGCCACTTTTGCCACTTACTGTATGGAGTCAATTCCTTGACACAACATGACTGGAAACAGCTTTTGCCTTCACATTTATCATATTAGAACAGCATCTGACAGTCAAACATGTTTGTATACATTGATTTTCAAATTGTGCACCGTTGCTATGTCGAATGCTCTAAATGAGCTTTTCGCGGGCTGAAAATGCCACTTTTGCCACTCACTGTATGGATTCAATTCCTTGACACAACATGACTGGAAAACAGCTTTTGCCTACATATTTATAATATTTGAACAGCATCTGACAGTGAAACATGTTTGTACACATTGATTTTCAAAAACTGCAGTCTACCCGTTTCTATTGCTCTAAAATAGCTATTCGCGGGCTGAAAATGCCACTTTTGCCACTTACTGTATGGAGTCAATTCCTTGATACAACGTGACTGGAAATAGCTTTTGCCTTCATATTTATCATATTTGAACAGCATCTGACAGTGAACCATGTTTGTAAACATTGATTTTCAAAAAGTGCACTGTTGCTATTTCTAATGCTTCAAAACAGCTTTTCGCGGGCTGAAAATGCCACTTTTGCCACTCACTGCATGGAGTCAATTCCTTGACACAACGTGACTGGAAACAGCTTTTGCCTTCATATTTATCATATTTGAACAGCATCTGACAGTGAAAAATGTTTGTAAACATTGATTTTGAAAAACTGCAGTCTACCATTTTCTCATGCTCTAAAACAGCTTTTCGCGTGCTGAAAATGCCACTTTTGCCACTCACTGTATGGAATCAATTCCTTGATACAACGAGACTAGAAACAGCTTTTGCCTTCATTTTTTTTCATATTTGAACAGCATCTGACAGTGAAACATGTTTGTAAACATTGATTTTGAAAAACTGCAATCTACCTGTCTCTCATGCTCTAAAACAGCTTTTCGCAGGCTGAAAATGCCACTTTTGCCACTCACTGTATTGAGTCAATTCCTTGACACGATATTATTGGAAACAGCTTTTGCCTTCATATTTATCATATTTGAACAGCATCTGACAGTGAAACATGTTTGTAAACATTGATTTTGAAAAACTGCAGTCTACCTGTCTCTCATGCTCTAACACAGCTTTTCGCGGTCTGAAAATGCCACTTGTGCCACTCACTGCATGGAGTCAATTCCTTGACACAACCTGACTGGAAACAGCTTTTGCCTTCATATTTATCATATTTGAACAGCATCTGACAGTGAAAAATGTTTGTAAACATTGATTTCTAAAAACTGCAGTCTACCATTTTCTCATGCTCTAAAACAGCTTTTCGCGGGCTGAAAATGCCACTTTTGCCACTCACTGTATGGAGTAAATTCCTTCATACAACGTGACTGGAAAAAGCTTTTGCCTTCTTATCTATCATATTTGAACAGCATCTGACAGTGAAACATGTTTGTGAACATTGATTTTCAAAAACTGCAGTCTACCCGTTTCGATTGCTCGAAAATAGCTATTCGCGGGCTGAAAATGCCACTTTTGCCACTTACTGTATGGAGTCAATTCCTTGATACAACGTGACTGGAAACAGCTTTTGCCTTCATATTTATCAAATTTGAACAGCATCTGACAGTGAAACATGTTTGTAAACATTGATTTTCAAATTGTGCACTGTTGCTATTTCTATTGCTTTAAAACAGCTTTTCGCGTGCTGAAAATGTCACTTTTCCCACTTACTGTATGGAGTCAATTCCTTTATACAAAGTGACTGGAAAAAGCTTTTGCCTTCATATTCATCATATTTAAACAGCATCTGACAGTGAAACATGTTTGTAAACATTGATTTTCAAATTGTAAACTGTTGCTATGTCTAATGCTCTAAAACAGCTTTTCGCGGGCTGAAAATGCCACTTTTGCCACTAACTGTATGGAGTCAATTCCTTGATACAATGTGATTGGAAACAGCTTTTGCCTTCATATTTATCATATTTGAACAGCATCTGACGGTGAAAATTGTTTGTAAACATTGATTTTGAAAAACTGCAGTCTAACTGTTTCTAAAGTTGTAAAACAGCTTTTCGCGGGCTGATAATGCCACTTTTGCCACTTACTGTATGGAGTAAATTCCTTGATACAACTTGACTGGAAACAGCTATAGCCTTCATATTTATCATATTTGAACAGCATCTGACAGTGAAACATGTTTGTAAACATTGATTTTCAAATTGTGCACCGTTGCTATGTCTAATGCTCTAAATCAGCTTTTCGCGGGCTGAAAATGGCACTTTTGCCACTCACTGTATGGATTCAATTCCTTGACACAACATGACTGGAAAACAGCTTTTGCCTTCATATTTATCATATTTGAACAGCATCTGACAGTGAAAAATGTTGTAAACATCGATTTTAAAAAACTGCAGTCTACCCATTTCTATTGCTCGAAAATAGCTATTCGCGGCCTGAAAATGCAACTTTTGCCACTTACTGTATGGAGTCAATTCCTTGATACAACCTGACTGGAAACAGCTTTTGCCTTCATATTTATCATATTTGAACAACATCTGACAGTGAAACATGTTTGTAGACACTGATTTTGAAAAACTGCAGTCTACCTGTTTCTCATACTCTAAAACAGCTTTTCGCGGTCTGAAAATGTCACTTTTGCCACTCACTGTATGGAATCAATTCCTTGACACAACGTGAAAGGAAATAGCTTTTGCCTTCATTTTTATCATACTTGAACAGTATCTGTCAGTGAAACATGTTTGTTAACATTGATTTTAAAATCTGCATTGTTGCTATTTCTAATGCTCTAAAACAGCTTTTCGCGTGCTGAAAATGCCACTTTTGCCACTCACTGTATGGAATCAATTCCTTGATACAACGAGACTGGAAACAGCTTTTGCCTTCATTTTTTTCATATTTTAACTGCATCTGACAGTGAAACATGTTTGTAAACATTGATTTTGAAAAACTGCAGTCTAGCTGTTTCTCATGCTCTCAAACAGGTTTTCCCGGGCTGAAAATGTCATTTTTGCCACTTGTTTTATGGAGTCAATTCCTTGATACAACGTGAATGTAAACAGTTTTTACCTTCATATTTATCATATTTGAACAGCATCTGACAGTGAAACATGTTTGTAGACACTGATTTTCAAAAACTTCAGTCTACCTGTTTCTCATGCTCTAAAACAGCTTTTCGCGGGTTGAAAATGCCACTTTTGATACTTACTGTATGGAGTCAATTCCTTGATACAACGTTACTGGAAACAGCTTTTGCCTTCATATTTATCATATTTGAACAGCATCTGACGGTGAAACATGTTTGTAAACATTGATTTTCTAAAAGTGCACTGTTGCTATTTCTATTGCTCTGAAACAGCTTTTCGCTGGCTAAAAATTCCACTTTTGCCACTCAATGTATGGAATCAATTCCTTGATACAACGTGACTGGAAACAGCTCTTGCCTTCATATTTATCATATTTGAACAGCATCTGACAGTGAAACATGTTTGTAAACATTGATTTTGAAAAACTGCAGTCTAGCTGTTTCTCATGCTCTAAAACAGCTTTTCGCGGGCTGAAAATGCAACTTTTCCCACTTACTGTATGGAGTCATTTCCTTGATACAACATGACTGGAAACAGCTTTTGCTTTCATTTTTATCATATTTGAACATTATCTGACAGTGAAACATGTTTGTAAACATTGATTTTGAAAAACTGCAGACTTGCTGTTTCTCAAGCTCTAAAACAACTTTTCGCTGGCTATAAATGACACTTTTGATACTGACTGTATGGAGTCAATTCCTTGATACAACGTGACTGGAAAGAGCTTTTGCCTTCATATTTATCATATTTGAACAGCATCTGACAGTGAAACATGTTTGTAAACATTGATTTTGAAAAACTGCATTGTTGCTATTTCTAATGCTCTAAAACAGCTTTTCGCGGGCTGAAAATGCCACTTTTGCCACTCACTGTATGGAATCAATTCCTTGACACAACGTGAAAGGAAACAGCTTTTGCCTTCATTTTTATCATACTTAAACAGCATCTGACAGTGAAACATGTTTGTAAACATTGATTTTAAAATCTGCATTGTTGCTATTTCTAATGCTCTAAAACAGCTTTTCGCGTGCTGAAAATGCCACTTTTGCCACTCACTGTATGGAATCAATTCCTTGATACAACGAGACTGGAAACAGCTTTTGCCTTCATTTTTTTCATATTTGAACAGCATCTGACAGTGAAACATGTTTGTAAACATTGATTTTAAAAAAGTGCACTGTTGCAATTTCAAATGCTCTAAAACAGCTTTTCGCGGCCTGAAAATGTCACTTTTGCCACTCACTGTATGGAGTCAATTCCTTGATACAACGTGACTGGAAACAGCTTTTGCTTTCATTTTTATCATATTTGAACAGCATCTGACAGGAAAACATGTTTGTAAACATTGATTTTGAAAAACTGTAGTCTAGCTGTTTCTCATGCTCTCAAACAGCTTTTCGCGGGCTCAAAATGCCACTTGTGCCACTCACTGTATGGAGTCAATTCCTTGTTACAACGTGACTGGAAACAGCTTTTGCCTTCAAATTTATAATATTTGAACAGCATCTGACAGTGAAACATGTTTGTAAACATTCATTTTCAAATTGTAAACTGTTGCTATGTCTAATGCTCTAAAACAGCTTTTCGAGGGCTGAAAATGCCACTTTTGCCACTCGCTGTATGGAGTCAATTCCTTGACACAATGTGACTGGAAACAGCTTTTGCCTTCAAATTTATCATATTTGAACAGTGTCTGACAGTGAAACATGTTTGTAAACATTGATTTTGAAAAACTGCAGTCTTCCTGTTTCTCATGCTCTAAAACAGCTTTTCGCGGGCTGAAAATGCCACTTTTGCCACTCACTGTATGGAGTCAATTCCTTGATACAACGGGACTGGAAAAAGCTTTTGCCTTCATATTTATCATATTTGAACAGCATCTGACAGTGAAACATGTTTGTAAACATTGATTTTCAAATTGTGCACTGTTGCTATGTCTAATGCTCTAAAACAGCTATTCGCGGGCTGAAAATACCACTTTTGTCACTCACTGTATGGAATCAATTCCTTGATACAACATGACTGGAAACAGCTTTTGCCTTCATATTCATCATATTTGAATAGCATCTGACTGTAAAACATGTTTGCAAACATTGATTTTGAAAAACTGCAGTCTAGCTGTTTCTCATGCTCTAAAACAGCTTTTCACGGGCGGATAATGACACTTTTGCCACTTACTGTATGGAGTCAATTCCTTGATATAACGTGACTGGCAACAGCTTTTTCCTTCATATTTATCATATTTGAACAGCATCTGACAGTGAAACATGTTTGTAAACATTGATTTTGAATAAGTGCACTGTTGCTATTTCCAATGCTCTAAAACAGCTTTTCGCGATCTGAAAATGCCACTTTTGCCACTCATTATATGTAATCAATTCCTTGATACAACGTGACTGGAAACAGCTTTTGCCTTCATATTTATCATATTTGAACAGCATCTGACCATGAAACATGTTTGTAAACATTGATTTTGAAAAACTGCAGTCTACCTGTTTCTCATGATGTAAAACAGCTTTTCGCGGGCTGAAAATGACACTTTTGCCACTCACTGTATGGAGTCAATTCCTTGATACAACGTGACTGGAAAAAGCTTTTGCCTTCATATTTATCATATTTGAACAGCATCTGACAGTGAAACATGTTTGTAAACATTGATTTTGAATAAGTGCACTGTTGCTATTTCCAATGCTCTAAAACAGCTTTTCGCGATCTGAAAATGCCACTTTTGCCACTCACTATATGTAATCAATTCCTTGATACAACGTGACTGGAAACAGCTTTTGCCTTCATATTTATCATATTTGAACAGCATCTGACCATGAAACATGTTTGTAAACATTGATTTTGAAAAACTGCAGTCTACCTGTTTCTCATGATGAAAAACAGCTTTTCGCGATCTGAAAATGCCACTTTTGCCACTCACTATATGTAATCAAAATGCCACTCCTTGTATACAATTCGTACAACGTGACTGGAAACAGCTTTTGCCTTCATATTTATCATATTTGAACAGCATCTGACAGTGAAACATGTTTGTAAACATTGATTTTGAAAAAGTGCACTGTTGCTATTTCTCATGATGTAAAACAGCTTTTCGCGGGCTGAAAATGCCACTTTTGCCACTACTGTATGGTGTCAATTCCTTCATACAACGTGACTGGAAAAAGCTTTTGCCTTCATATTTATCATATTTGAACAGCATCTGACAGTGAAACATGTTTGTAAACATTGATTTTGAAAAACTGCAGTCTAGCTGTTTCTATGCTCTGTAAAACAGCTTTTCGCGGGCTTAAAATGCCACTTTTGCCACTTACTATATGGAGTCCATTCCTTGATACAACGTGACTGGAAACAGCTTTTGCCTTCATATTTATCATATTTGAACAGCATCTGACAGTGAAACATGTTTGTAAACATTGATTTTGAAAAACTGCAGTCTACCTGTTTCAATGCTCTAAAACAGCTTTTCGCGGGCTGAAAATGCACTTTTGCCACTACTGTACAATTCCTTTACAACGTGACTGGAAACAGCTTTTGCCTTCATATTTATCATATTTGAACAGCATCTGACAGTGAACATGTTTGTAAACATTGATTTTCAAAAACTGCAGTCTACTTTTCTCTGCTCTAAAACAGCTTTTCGCGGGCTGAAAATGCCACTTTTGCCACTCACTGTATGGAGTCAATTCCTTAATACAACGTGACTGGAAACAGCTTTTGCCTTTATATTTATCATATTTGAACAGCATCTGACAGTGAAACATGTTTGTAAACATTAATTTTTAAAAACTGCAGTCTAGCTTATTCACATGCTCTAAAACAGCTTTTCGCGGTCTGAAAATGCCACTTTTGATGCTTACTCTATGGAGTCAATTCCTTGATACAACGTGACTGGAAACAGCATTTGCCTTCATATTTATCATATTTGAACAGCATCTGACAGTGAAACATGTTTGTAAACATTGATTTTCAAAAAGTGCACTGTTTCTATTTCTAATGCTGAAAAACAGCTTTTCGCCGGCTGAAAATGCCACTTTTGCCACTCACTGTATGGAGTCCATTCCTTGACACAACGTGACTGGAAACAGCTTTTGCCTTCATATTTATCATATTTGAACAAGCATCTGAGGGTCAAACATGTTTGTAAACATCGATTTTCAAATAGTGCACTGTTGCTGTTTCTCATGCTCTATAACAGCTTTTCGCGGGCTGAAAATGCCACTTCTGATAATTACTGTTTGGAGTCAATTACTTGATACAACGTGACTGGAAACAGCTTTTGCCTTCATATTTATCATATTTGAACAGCATCTGACAGTGAAACATGTTTGTAAACATTGATTTTCAAAAAGTGCACTGTTGCTATTTCAAATGCTCTAAAGCAGCTTTTCGCAGTCTGAAAATGCCACTTTTGCCACTCAATGTATGGAGTCCATTACTTGATACAACGTGACTGGTAACAGCTTTTGCCTTCATATTTATCATATTTGAACATCATCTGACATTGAAACATGTTTGTAAACATTGATTTTGAATAAGTGCACTCTTGCTATTTCTAATCAATTCCTTGATACATCGTGAGTGGAAACAGCTTTTGCCTTCATATTTATCATATTTGAACAGCATCTGACAGTGAAACATGTTTGTAAACCTTGATTTTTAAAAACTGCAGTCTAGCTGTTTGTCATGCTATAAAAAAGCTTTTCGCGCCCTGAAAATGCCACTTTTGCCACTCACTGTATGGAGTCAATTCCTTGATACAACGTGACTGGAAACAGCTTTTGCCTTCACATTTATCATATTTGAACAGCATCTGACAGTGAAACATGTTTGCAAACATTGATTTTCAAAAAGTGCACTGTTGCTATTTCTAATGCTCTAAAACAGCTTCTCGCAGTCTGACAATGCCACTTTTGCCACTCACTGTATGGAGTCCATTACTTGATACAACGTGACCTGAAACAGCTTTTGCCTTCATATTTATCATATCTGAACAGCATCTGACAGTGAAACATGTTTGTAAACATTGATTTTGAAAAACTGCAGTCTAGCTGTTTCACATGCTCTAAAACAGGTTTTCGCGCGCTGAAAATGCCACTTTTGTCACTTACTGTGTTCTGTTAATTCCCTTACAAAGCGTGACTGGAAACAGCTTTTGCCTTCATATTTATCATATTTGAACATCATCTGACAGTGAAACATGTTTGTAAACATTGATTTTCAAAAACAGCAGTCTAGCGGTTTCTCATGCTCTAAAACAGCTTTTCGCGGGCTGAAAATGCCACTTTTGCCACTTACTGTATGGAGTCAATTCCTTCATACAACGGGACTGGAAACAGCTTTTGCCTACATATTTATCATATTTGAACAGCATCTGACAGTCAAACATGTTTGTAAACATTGATTTTGAAAAACTGCAGTCTACCGGGTTCTCATGCTCTAAAACAGCTTGTCGCGGGGCTGAAAATGCCACTTTTGCCATTTACTGTATGGTGTCAATTCCTTGATACAACGTGACTGGAAACAGCTTTTACCTTCATATTTATCATATTTGAACAGCATCTGACAGTGAAACATGTTTGTAAACATTGATTTTCAAAAAGTGCACTGTTGCTATTTCTAATGCTGTAAAACAGGTTATCGCGCGCTGAAAATGCCACTTTTGCCACTCACTGTATGGAATCCATTACTTGATACAACGTGACTGGAAACAGCTTTTGCCTTCATATTTATCATATTTGAACAGCATCTGACAGTGAAACATGTTTGTAAACATTGATTTTCAAAAACTGCAGTCTAGCTGATTCTCATGCTCTAAAACAACTTTTCGCGGGCTGAAAATGCGACTTTTTCCACTTACTGTATGGAGTCAATTCCTTGATACAGTGTGACTGGAAACAGCTTTTGCCTTCATATTTATCATATTTGAACAGCATCTGAAAGTCAAACATGTTTGTAAACATTGATTTTAATAAACTGCAGTCTAGCTGTTTCTCATGCTCTAAAACAGCTTTTCGCAGTCTGAAAATGCCACTTTTGTCACTAACTGTGTTCTGCTAATTCCCTTACAAAGCGTGACTGGAAACAGCTTTTGCCATCATATTTATCATATTTGAACATCATCTGACAGTGAAACATGTTTGTAAACATTGATTTTCAAAAACTGCAGTCTACCGGTTTCTCTTGCTCTAAAACAGCTTTTCGCGTGCTGAAAATGCCACTTTTGCCACTCACTGTATGGAGTCAATTCCTTGATACAACGGGACTGGAAACAGGTTTTGCCTTCATATTTATCATATTTGAACAGCATCTGACAGTGAACGATGTAAGTAAACATTGATTTTGAAAAACTGCAGTTTAGCTGTTTCTCATGCTCTAAAACAGCTTTTCGCTGGCTGAAAATGCCACTTTTGATACTTTCTGCATGTAGTCAATTCCTTGATACAACGTGACTGGAAACAGCTTTTGCCTTCATATTTATCATATTTGAACAGCATCTGACGGTGAAACTTGTTTGTAAACATTGATTTTCAAAAAGTGCACTGTTGCTATTTCTAATGCTGTAAAACAGCTTTTCGCGGGCTGAATATGCCACTTTTGCCACTCACTGTATGGAATCAATTCCTTGATACAACGTGACTGGAAACAGCTTTTGCCTTCATATTTATCATATTTGAACAGTATCTGACAGTGAAAAACATTTGTAAACATTGATTTTCAAAAAGTGCACTGTTGCTATTTCCAATGCTCTAAAACATCTTTTCGCAGGCTGAAAATGACACTTTTGCCACTCACTGTATGGAGTCCATAACTTGATACAACGTTACTGGAAACAGCTTTTGCCTTCATATTTGTCATATTTGAACAGCATCTGACAGTGAAACATGTTTGTAAACATTGATTTTAAAAAACTGCAGTCTAGCTGTTTCTCGTTCTCTAAAACAGCTTTTCGCGGGCTGAAAATGCCACTTTTGCCACTTACTGTATGGAGTCAATTCCTTGATACAACGTGACTGGAAACAGCTTTTGCCTTTATATTTATCATATTTGAACAGCATCTGACATTGAAACATGTTTGTAAACATTGATTTTGAAAAAGTGCACTTTTGCTATTTTTCATGCTCGACAACAGCTTTTCGCGGGCTGAAAATGCCACTTTTGCCACTTCCTGTATGGAGTCAATTCCTTGATACAACGTGACTGGAAACAGCTTTTGCCTTCATATTTGTCATATTTGAACAGCATCTGACAGTGAAACATGTTTGTAAACATTGGTTTTCGAAAACTGCAGTCAGTGCAAAAACAGCTTTTCGCGGGCTCAAAATGCCACTTTTGCCACTCACTGTATATAGTCAATTCCCTTACACAACGTGACTGGAAACAGCTTTTGCCTTCATATTTATCATATTTGAACATCATCTGACATTGAAACATGTTTGTAAACATTGATTTTCCAAAACTGCAGTCTAACTGTTTCTCATGCTCTAAAACAGCTTTTCGCGGGCTCAGAATGCCACTTTTGTCACTAACTGTGTCCTGTCAATTCCCTTACACAACGTGACTGGAAACAGCTTTTGCCTTTATATTTATCATATTTGAACAGCATCTAACGGTGAAACATATTTGTAAACATTGATTTTGAAAAAGTGCACTTTTGCTATTTTTCATGCTCGACAACAGCTTTTCGCGGGCTGAAAATGCCACTTTTGCCACTTACTGTATGGAGTCAATTCCTTGATAGAACGTGACTGGAAACAGCTTTTGCCTTCATATTTGTCATATTTGAACAGCATCTGACAGTGAAACATGTTTGTAAACATTGTTTTCAAACATTGGCTCTTTTTCGAAAATGCCACTTTTGCCACTCACTGTCTCAATTCCTTGATACAACGTGACTGGAAACAGCTTTTGCCTTCATATTTATCATATTTGAACAGCATCTGACAGTGAAACATGTTTGTAAACATTGGTTTTCGAAAACTGCAGTCTAACTGTTTCTCATGCTCTAAAACAGCTTTTCGCGGGCTCAAAATGCCACTTTTGCCACTCACTGTATATAGTCAATTCCCTTACACAACGTGACTGGAAACAGCTTTCGCCTTCATATTTATCATATTTGCATCTTGAAACATGTTTGTAAACATTGATATGCATATTTGAAAACAGCGCGGGCTGAAAATGCCACTTTTGACAACTGTGAAATTCATGACTGGAAACAGCTTTTGCCTATATTTATCATATTTGAACAGCATCTTGAAACATCCAAAATGCTGCAGTCTACTGCAATGTTGACTCTCCTTCATGCATCAGCATCTGACAAAACATGTTTGTAAACATTTTCGCTGGGTTTCTCAAAATGCCACTTTTGTCACTAACTGTGTCCTGTCAATTCCCTTACACAACGTGACTGGAAACAGCTTTTGCCTTTATATTTATCATATTTGAACAGCATCTAACGGTGAAACATGTTTGTAAACATTGATTTTGAAAAAGTGCACTTTTGCTATTTTTTCATGCTCGACAACAGGTTTTCGCGGGCTGAAAATGCCACTTTTGAAACTCACTGTATGGAGTCAATTCCTTGACACAACGTGACTGGAAACAGCTTTTGCCTTCATATTTATCATATTTGAACAGCATCTGACAGTGAAACATGTCTGTAAACATGATTTTGAAAAAGTATACTTTTGGTATTTCTAATGCTGTAAAACACCTTTTCGCGGGCTGAAAACGCCACTTTTTCCACTCACTGTATTGAGTCAATTCCTTGACACAACATGACTGGAACCAGCTTTTGCCTTCATATTTATCATATTTGAATAGCATCTGATAGTGAAACATGTTTGGAAACATTGATTTTGAAAAATTGCACTTTTGCGATGTCGAATGCTCTAAAACAGCTTTTCCTCGGCTGAAAATACGGCGTTTATCACTAACTGTGTCCATTCAATTTCCTCAAACAACGTGACTGGAAACAGCTTTTGCCTTCATATTTATCATATTTGAACAGCATCTGACAGTGAAACATGTTTGTAAACATTCATTTTCAAAAAGTGCACTTTTGCTAATTCTAATGCTTTAAAACAGCTTTTCGCGGGCTGAAAATGCCATTTTTGTCATTAACTGTGTCCTGTCAATTCTCTTACATTGATTTTCAAAAAGTTCACTTTTGCTATTTCTAAAGCTTGAAAACAGCTTTTCGCAGGTATAAAATACCACTTTTGCCACTCACTGTATGGAGTCAATTCCTTGACACAACGCGATTGGAAACAGCTTTTGCCTTCATAATTATCATTTTTGAACAGCATCTGACAGTGAAACATGTTTGCAAACATCTGACTCTTACAGCTGCGCTGTCACAGTGAGCGCTACAAGAACACATTCATACCATTCTCTATACAGCTGTATAACAACTCCCCACTCTGTGACAGATAACTCACATTTCTTTC
This sequence comes from Dascyllus trimaculatus, assembly GCA_024666655.1. NCBI lineage: Eukaryota > Metazoa > Chordata > Actinopteri > Pomacentridae > Dascyllus > Dascyllus trimaculatus. Next base: position 35,832,433 of record CM045454.1, on the reverse strand, counting down.
AAATCCACTGTGTAAACTGGCACTGCATTATAGTCACTTGTTACATGTTGTATATATTGTGACTGTTCTGAGCTAATTATTTCTGTCTAAGTCTTCTAAGTCTACACACCATGCATGATACTCTATTAAGCTTACAGACAAACTTTTTATATTCTACCTCAGTGCTGTTCTTCATTCCTATTATATATTGTAAATTTCTATATTATTATTTTTGTCTTTATACTGATTACTCTATTACTTCATTTTATATTCTACCAGTGCTGTTCTTTTCCTATTTTATTACTGTTCTGAGCTACTGTGACAACAAAATTTCCCTTGTGGATGAATAAAGTCTGTCTAAGTCTAAGTCTAAGTCTAATTTTCACACCATAACGCATGATCGCGCCATAACTTATGACTTGTCATTTCTCCAAGCTACATACAGACAAACTGCCTTTTAAAAATACGATTATTCGCCATCAAATAGCCTCAAAATCTGTGAAAATGCCAGCAATCCTCAATTTTTCAGTTTTTATTCTGACGATCATCCAGCTTCTTCTGATGAGACGAAGAAACCGGATAAATAGTCAGAGAAGACTGCGACGAATTGTTCTTGCTAAACTAGCAAGACGACGTTAACTTGTAAGTGAACAGATAAAGACTACTGTAGGCCTTTTCATGTATATTTACAATAGATACACCTTGTAAACCCGAACACTGTATGATTGTTTGGTTATACCGAATGGTAGCATGAAATGATGCATGCATGTCTGTGTATGTGTGTGTGTTTATACACACACACACACACACACACACACACACACATACACAACTTCGTGTGAAAGCTCTAAGTTTTAATATCTTTATTTGCAGCGTGCACAACCATCTCGGTACTGTGCATTGAACCCGCACACCCCAGTCATTGCTTTGTACCTTGACGGCCACAGTGACCTAAAGCCTGACTTCCGCCTCTCCAGAGCCACAATTGAACACCTAACCCACATCCTCCGATCTCCATATGACCATGGCTGGGGTCAAGAGATAGAGGTCCTGGTGTTTCTCTTTTGGCTCGCAAGTGCAACCTCCTACCGTGTTGTGTGTAGAGCGTTTTGCATCCCACGCTCTACGGCAGTGTTTTTCAACCTTTTTCAAGCCAAGGCACATTTCTTTCATTGAAAAAAATCCAGCCACACACCACCAGCTGAAAATGTGAAAAAAGTTTATATTAAAAATATAAGTGTTATTTTAACACTGAAGAATGACGTTATATTATAACGTCTTGAATAGGAATCAAATAAACACAAAGAAAAAGTATTTTATAATCTTTCATATTTATACTCACTCAGTGTGAAACCTGGGCCTGTTTGGATGAACACAGAGCTGATATCCTGGCAGGAATCGATGAAAGACACACACAAAGCTCTTCCTCCACAGCTCACAGTCTTTCTCTGTTTTTAGTTTTTACAGCAGTCAGGCTTGAAAAGCTCACCTCACACAGATATGTTGTGGAAAATGGCAGCAATGTCAAAATAGCTTTGTTGGCCAGCATGGGGAACTCCTTGGCAGCTGCCAACCAAAAACGGTCCAAAGGTAGATCAGCATAGCTTAGCTTGAGACCACGATCTTGTCTCAGTTCAGTTAGTTCCTCCTGCTCCTGTAAAGTCATGTCCTTTCCAACAGCTGATGCTGAGCTGAATGGGTCCCTAACCCAGTCAAGGCACTCCGTGGAGGCTGAAGAGAAATAAAATGACATCTTCTCCTCAAGAGTTTGCAGATGTTTAACTGTTATCTCACACAGTGCAGCAGTATTAACATCTTGCCATTTATTGGTGAGTGGGAACATTTCAAGATTGCCACTTTCCACATGTTGCTGCCAGAGTTGCACCTTTGAAGGGAATCCATTTATTTTATCTGTACTTGTAAACAGGTTTTCATTTTGGCCTTGCATTCATGTGTTTAGTTCATTCAGATGATGAAAAATATGTGACTTTTCACAGGTCGTGACTTCACAAAGTTTACCATGCGCACAACATCATCCAACACAGGAACGAGGTCTGCTGGTAAAGTCTTGGCTACGAGGGCTTCGTGGTGTAAAAAACAGTGCGTAATGAGCACATCTGGGTTTTTTTCATTCACTCTGCTTACAAAGCCTTTGGTGCGCCCGACCATGGCTGCAGCTCCATCTGTGCAGACACTCGTGCAGTTTTCCCACTTAAGTCATCCTTTTCCAGAAATTCTGATGTGACCCAAAAAATGTCCTCTCCTGTTGTTTTTCCTGGCAAAGCCTTGCAAAATAGAAAGTTTTCTCTGATTGTGTCTCCATCCACAAAACGCACATTGGCCAAGAGTTGAGCATGTCCAATTATATCAGTAAACTCATCAAGCTGCAACGCAAATTTATTACTGATACGGATCTTGTCCAAAACCACACTTTCGATGTCTGCAGACATCTCATCAATACGTCTGGAAATTGTGTTATCTGAGAGAGGGACTTTGGCTATTTCCTTAGCCGCTACGGGTCCGAGCATCTCATTTACAATGGCTTTGCAGGCGGGAAGTATTAACTGCTCTGCCACAGTGTGGGACTTTTTTGATTTAGCCACAGGTTCAGCGACATGGTAGCTAGGTTTAAGGGCTCTCTCGTTTACCTTTGCGGTTTTTCTCATGAAAGCTGCCTGTTTCTCCGTGTGTTCGCACAGGCGACCAAAATACTCCACATTTTTGTTTTGAAGTGAAGGGTGTTTCGTTTGGAGATGGCGTTTAAGCTTACTTGGGACCATAGCACTGTTGGAGAGCTTTTCACCACATACCAAGCACAGCGGAGTCGGTGCCGTTGCATCTCCGGTAAAAGTAAATCCAAATGAAAGATAGCTTTCGTTGTATTGCCTCGCGCCAGAAACTTTGCTTTACGTCACCATCTTTGCTTTCTTTTGACCTCCACCCATACTAGGGCCTTCATCTGGGTCTGTCTGTCCAGGGTCCAGTTCAGAGTCAGCATTTTTCCTCTTCAAAAACTTCTCCATCACTTTCACCGTCGTCCCGCTATCCACAATGCCACCGTCAACGCCACCTGCCGCTGCATCCATGCGTCACTAATTCACTTGTCTCCAAGCATAAGGCAATTAGCTACCTATCTACCTACCACCACCTACTGGTATGGAAGAGTACTACATGATTACTCTGCCAGGCGCTAGACCGCACAGGCACACAAATTGGATAATTTACCACGGCACACCTGACAATATCTCAGGCACAGTGGTTGAAAAACACTGTCTTAAAGCATAAAACACTGTTTTCGAATCTTAAAACCCAAGGTAATGACATTGGAATCTAAACTGGAAGTAATTTAATAATCTGATTAAGATAACTCAGTGATTCGATAATCACAAAATTGTTAATTAAAAATAGGTTTTGGATCTTAAAAAACCAACATAAAAATTCAGGGATTCAAAACCAAGAATGGACAAATTTATCTGGGGGAGGCTTTTGATCAGGATCTGAATTTTGAAATCCCGATTTAAATCGGGATTTCAAAATTCAAATCCTTTTTTGTTACCACTTTACATTGGTATTTACTATTTTAGATCTATTGAGGTCTAACCCCTAACCTTAACAATTATCCACTTCTAAGATGAACCTCTTTTCTTATCCTAAGCCTAACCTCTTTTCTAAACCTAACCCTACCCTAACCTAAACTTTTAGCACTGTCTAGCCAACATAACCTCTATTACTGGCATGGAGGTCCCCCAGCCATGCCATGGATGTGTAAAGCCACTGTTACCTTCCTATTACTGAGTTTCCTCGGTCGCTGATGAGGAAAACGACTCCCTAAGCCATGTTTGAGTGCAGCCCTGTGCGTAATGTGGTGCATTAAAAGCTTGAGGGGTGGGAGAGGCAGAAGGGGGAGGGCCAGAGGGCCGCAGAGGCTGGGTACTCTGCAGCCTACTCTGACCCAAAGTCCCGAGCCACCACAGACCCTCCCCCAAGGTGTGAGTGTGTGTGCTGCATTAGAGAGGCAAGGGGCAGGGAGGGCCTGTACAGACCAACAGGCCCCACCAACACTGCGAGCCACGCTGGCCCGCCACAGGCGGACCACGGAAGTCCACGCGCACCCCCAAAGCCAGTGCGCCAGGGACACAGGACGCACACCCCACAGCGCCACCAATAACATCCCCACCCCGCCATACCCCAGGACAACACAGGCCCGGCCCATGGCCCCCAGCCAGCGATTCCCCATCTCCGGTGGCAGCACACAAGCCCAGGAAGGAGCCAGTCTTTTTCCCATTTTGAAATTGGTAGATGTATAGAGTCCGTCTTTGAGAGTAAACTATAAATTCTTGAGAGGTTTTTCTAATTTTTGGGGGACAGTTTTGCAATGTATTTGACAAATTCTGGTGACTGTAAAGTGGTCCGAAACGCTGGAATTTCCCTTGTAATTGTCCTCTCTACTTGTAGATACTGGAGAAAGTTTCCATTACTTATTTGGAATGTTTGGAATAAGTTTGTATATGTCCTAAGTATATTATCTTGGAGAAGGTGATGGAGGTGGGTGATTCCTTTGTCTGCCCATGAGCTGCGATAGAGAGGTATTTTGTTGTTTACAAAGTCTGGGTTGTGCCAGGGTTGTGTGGGGATAGTATACTGGGTTTAAGCTGGGAGCCAGTGACTTCCAGGGATTTCCACCAAGTGGATAAGGTGGAGGCAATCAAAGGATTCTTGAAGCAAGGATGGTGTTTAAGGGTAGAGGTGATAAAGGGCAGGTCGGAGAGTTTGATGTGATTACAGTCTAACTGTTCTAGTTCCAGCCAGGATTTGTATTCTTCATGTACATGTATCCATTTGGTGAGATATTGTAGTTGGTTGGCTAAGTAGTAATGCATGAAGTTGGGGGCCTCCAGACCATCTTCAGATTTACTTTTCTGGAGAGTAGTCAGGCTGATTTTAGCTTTTTTGTTCTTTGAATAGAATTTACCAATAGCAGAATCTAATGATTGCAACCATTTTGATGTGGGTTTAAATGGGATCATGGAGAGATAGTTGATTTGAGGTAGTATTTTCATTTTGACAGTAGCTATTCATCCCAAAAAGGAGATGGGAAGGTTATTCCAACACCTCTGATCACCACAGAGTTTCTCCAAAAGCATAGTGAAGTTCAGGTAGACTAGTTCAGAGAGTTTTGAGGAAATATTTATGCCCAGATATCTAATGTTACCAGTGGGAAAGGAATAATCCAGGTTTTGGACTGCAGGATTCCATAAATTCTCTGTTAATGGAAGTATAATTGATTTCGACCAGTTGATGGAGTATTCTGAAAGATGCGAGAAGGTTGTGATGAGGTTGAATATTTACTTTAATGATGTTTTGGGTTCTTGCAGATAGAGTAAAATGTCATCCGCATATAGATTAATTTTGTGTTCAGACACCTGAGAGCAGATACCTTTGATATCGGTGTTATGACGTACTGCTGTTGTCAACGGTTCAATAAATATCGCAAATAATAAGGGAGAGAGTGGGCATCCCTGTCTGGTACCCCTTTGCAAACTGAAGCTTTGTGAAGTGATCACATTGATGGTGACTGTGGCCTTGGGTGAATTATAAAGAGGTGATACCCACTGGATAAATGACTCTCCAAAGCCAAATTTGTGGAGAACAGCGAAGAGAAAGGACCAGCTGACTTTGCCAAAGGCTTTTTCTGCATCAAGCAACACAACAATCGCCTCTCTGTTGCAGCGTTGCATCAAACTGATCAGATTCAGAAGTCTTCTGATGTTGTTGGTGGAGTGTCGGCCCTTAATAAATCCTGTTTGATCACGGTGAATTACTGACGGGATAATTTTCTCCAACCTGGAGGTGAGTGCTTTCGCGATAATTTTGATGTCAGTGTTGATTAATGACAGAGGTTGATAGCTAGAAGGAAGCATGGGATCTTTTTCTGGTTTCAATAATAATTAAATTGAATTTGTATTCAAGTGAGTGCTTATATAACCAATACTTTTTATCTCTGTCACTGTCCTGAAGAAAAGAAGTGCAAATATTGGCCAGAAATGTTTAAGGAATTCAGCAGGGAAACCATCATGACCAGGTGCTTTGCCTGCTGGCATACTGTCTAATGCACACTGCAAGTCATTGATAGTCAACAGAGCATCTAAGGTGTCTCTGTTTTCAGTTGTTAGTTCAGGCAGGTTTAAATTGTTAAGAAAATTGTGAATATCTTCTTTGTTTGGGTTAACTGCAGCTGAATATGAATTATGATAATAGCTGTAAAAAAAATCTGATTTTTTCCGGGTTCCGGGAGAGTTCCTTCCTGGGGTCTCAGGTTTAGGCCCTGTCGTAGTTGGGAGGTCTGGTTTACAGGGGGAGACGAGAGTTTCCTCGTCAGTTGCAGCGCACCACTGCCTCCCTCAGTCATTTGTTCCCAAGGACCTCATGTCGGTCAAGAATGTTTTTATCTGACATGTTACCTTATGATGTCCCCTTTCAGTATCAGAAATGGGACGTAAGTTTTTTCTGGTTGAGATGGGGACGAATCCGGACCGGGTTTCTGTGGATAGTTTGAAGCCCGCTCATGTGCTCTGGGATGACCAGGTAGAGCTGGCTCGCCCAGTACACCGAGGCCGCCCTCCCAACCCTACCCTTTTGCCTCTTTTTGTTGTGCCTCCCAGGGCTGTTAGGCATAATTGCAGGGTTAGGGAGGTTAAGTTACCTAAGCAGTACACTTCAAGTTTCATACTTTCATACATACCGGCCCCTTATTCTGAGTTTCTGTCTGAATTCTCAGAGTTCTTAGCTGATTTAGTGCTCAGTACAGATAAAGTCATTATAGTGGGTGACTTTAATATTCATGCAGATGATGAGAATGACAGCCTTAACTCGGCTTTTAGTGCACTGTTAGACTCAGTTGGTTTTACCCAAAACGTTAATAAACCAACTCACTGTTTTAATCATACCCTTGATCTTGTTTTGACATATGGCATAGAAATTGAACATCTTGACTTCTGGTTGGGCAACCATGTGAGTGGCAGCAGTCTCCGTGCCCTGCAACTCAATCTTCCTTAAACCTTAAAAAAAACCTTCTTTTTTCACACTCAAACCTAGCAAAGGGTAGTTAAAGACTCGTCTTCCTTGTAAGACGCGCAGGCTACCCGGAATAATGTCTAAAACTTTGAAGCAACAGAAGAAAAATGAACCTGACCCACCGGGAGCCTGTGCTAACACCTGTGCGGCTAGCATCGCTAGCCTACTGGAGGAGCACAGGGCTAACATAGCTACGGACTTTAAAAACTCGTTTGCTGCCCTGGAATCCGGACTGGAAACAATGCAAGCTACTATAACAGAGCACGGACAACGAATTACTTCGCTGGAGACCTGTGCTGAATCAGACGACCAACGTTTGAGTGCTCTGGAAACAAAGTGTGCTACGTTAGCCGATAGCAACATGAAGCTGCTACAGAAGATGACGGATCTTGACAGCCGGAGCCGCAGGAATAACATCCGAATCGTCGGCCTCCCTGAGTCGATAGAAGGACCTAAACCCACAACCTTTTTCTCTGAGCTCCTGGTGGGGCTTCTCGGCGAGGAGACCTTAGGATCCCCCCCTGAATTGGACCGGGCGCATAGGTCTCTAGCTGCTAAGCCCCCTCCAGGCTCACGACCGCGGCCGGTGATTATCCGCCTGCACCGCTACCAAACAAAAGACCTCATAATACGAGAAGCTCGCAAAAGAAGAGGAAAACTGCAATATCGTGGAACCTCGGTCCAAATTTTTGAAGATTATGCCCCAGAAGTGGTGGAGGAGCGCTCCAAGTATCGTAAGGTGATGGCTGAGCTGTACAACCTTTCCCTGAGGCCTGCTCTACTCTTCCCGGCCCGCCTCCAGGTAACCCTCGGCGACGGGACAAGGAAGAGGTTTTCATCCCCGGAGGAGGCTTCGGTGTTCGCATCTAGCTATCAACAAAGCCCGAGGCCCAGTTAGCTTAGCTTGGCTTAGCTGGCTGGGCTAAGACAACGGACCGTGGAGACCCCGGTAACGTACTGAGACACTTTTATGGGCAATTCTCACCGCACATGCCAGCATTGTTACAGATGTATAACTTTTATAAACTTTCGGACTGTTTTCGTGGCGGTTCTGTGAGGATTGGATCTTTATCTACTTATGTTTGCTCATTTGTTTTGGGCTATTGAAGGGGACAACACGGCGTTAGCCGAAGCTAACTCAACAAGTGGGCTTTAGCCTTCTGCACTGAAGAACTACATTAGTTCATACAACGAGACTTTCCTGCAGCAAGCTGAGTTATTTCTACACTCGGTCGTTCTACTTTTCATCTTTGTTCTGACCATTTGAATCTTACTCATTCTACTTTGCACTGAGATCAACAAGTCAACCTTTAATTATGAAAGGTGTCAGCCCCTTTTATAAGACAAGATAATGGTTCTTATAATTATCCTCATTTGTTAGTCTGTTTGTTTTTCTATCCCTTTTATCATTTATTTATTTTTTTATTATTTTTTGAGGGGGAAAAAAGGTTATTTACTTTAGTTCACCTATCTCAAGCTGCAGCACAACTGAAGGCTTAGCAATATGTATCAGCGATAAATATTGAAACTTTTGCATAAGGTCATGGGAACCGAAGTATTTTAAATTAGTTAAAATAAGTTTTGAGCGTGATCATCTGAGCACATCACGCTCCCAAAGTTGGAAGTTTACATGTTATAAGAAAGTAAAATGTCAGTGTTCTTCAATGATTATTATCTATATTTTCACTCTGTTGTCAGAAGAGTGTGTTTAATCATTCATCCACTCTCTGAGGTTAAAGGGTTAACAAGTTTGTTTTTTCTTTCTTACACATTTTGAGTTGGGGCTCTGGGACAGTCATAAGGTAAGATGTCTCAGAAAGGGAAGCACAAATTTACCAGTTTAGTTAAGTTGAATTTCTTATGTGGGGGTGGGGATTTTGAAGGGGAGGAACAAGGGTTAGGGATTATGTTTAAACCTAGATGGGGAGGGCAGTTAAAAGGGTTGGAAGGTAAGGGGACCTTTATGTCTACAAGCTACCTCATTTTGATGTGTGTCAGGTGTATGTTATTCTGTGCTATGCTATATATGTCAATACTCACTGCTTGCCTCTTGCTTCTAAGAACCAGCCTGCCTTTTCGTGTAACATGACTGCATTATCTGAAGGGGGGGCTAACTGTGGACAGAAAGTAAGGTTCATCTCTTTAAATACTGGTGGTATGAATGCAGCCTCAAAACGAACCAAGATTATGACCTACATTAAAAACCTACAGGCTGATGTGATGCTTCTTCAGGAGACACACCTTCAAAAGACCGATCATAAAAAGTTGACTCGGCCGTGGATAGGACAAATTTTTCACTCCAAATTTGGCTGCAAAACAAGGGGAGTTGCTATTTTAATGAGGAAACATGTTCAGTTTACTCCTAGTAATGTTCTTGCAGACACAGAAGGGCGCTACATCGTTATTACAGGCACTTTATATCAGAAACCTGTTGTATTAGCATTAATCTACGCTCCTAATTGGGATGACCCTAATTTCTTTAACACCGTCTTTTCTATAATTCCCAATTTAAACTCTCACATGCTCATACTAGGTGGAGATATGAATTGTGTAACTGACCCAGCTTTAGATAGATCAAGCTCTCGTATTATTTCCCCTTCAAAAATGTCACAGAGTCTATCCACTCTTATGAATCAGTTTGGTTACATAGATCCCTGGAGACTCACATATCCCTCATCTAGACAGTATTCCTTTTTCTCACACGCTCACCGTTCCTTTTCCCGCATTGACTATTTATTAATTGACAATAACCTGATTTCCTCGATTTCCTCCATTCAATATTTACCTATTGTAGTCTCGGATCATTCGACCATCGTTCTAGACTTGTTTTTCAATTTAAAACCTAAACGATTCAATTTCTGGCGTCTGGACACATTACTTCTGGCAGATGAAGAGTTCTGTAAATATGTCTCAGATTCAATTACCTTCTTCTATGACACAAATAAAAATAAAGAGACTTCCCCTTCACTGTTATGGGACACTATGAAAGCCTTTCTTAGAGGCAAAATAATTTCATATACATGTCATAAGAATAAATCTCGCAATGCCCGCAAGGAAGAATTAGTAAAATCAATTGCTGACCTGGACACATCATTATCAGTAACAAATACTCCGGATCTGTTTAAGGAGAGACTCAAACTTAAAACAGAACTTGATTTACTTCTTACAACAGAAGCTGAACGTCTTATTCTTAACTCGCGTGGATTTCTGTATGAACATGGCGATAAAGCGAGTCGTATCCTTGCTAATCAACTAAGGGCCAAACAAGTATCCAATCAAATAATTCAAATTAAAGACCATTCAGACACAATTATATCAGACCCAGCCAAGATCAATGCTTCATTTAGGTAATTTTACTGTAATCTGTATAAATCTGAATCCCCCATCGACGAAACCCAAATGAACAAGTTCTTCCAGAAACTTGACCTGCCCAGAGTCTCCACCAACGATAACGGAGTATTGGAGGCCCCACTAACCCTGTCAGAGATCAAAGAAGCAATAAATTCAATGAACAGTGGCAAATCCCCAGGCCCCGACGGATATCCTGTCGAATTTTATAAAAAAATTTCCAGTCAGCTAGCCCCTCTACTTTTAGAAATGTTTGATTATTCTTATCAAAATGGCTCCCTGCCGAACTCTCTTATGCAAGCCTCCATTTCTCTCATCCACAAAAAAGGCAAAGACCCCCTAAATTGCGCATCTTATCGACCCATTTCTCTTTTGCCTGTTGATGTGAAAATATTAGCAAAAATCCTAGCCCGCCGCTTAGAACCTATCATGCCACTTGTTGTCTCAGAAGATCAAACTGGGTTTATCAAAGGGAGGCACTCCTTTTCTAATGTCAGAAGGCTTCTCGGCGTCATTCACACCCCATCTTCTCCCACTGATCCTGAGGTAGTGATTTCGCTTGATGCGGAAAAGGCCTTCGACAGAGTGGAATGGCCCTATCTCTTCTCCTCCTTGCTACATTTTGGGTTCAGCAACAAATTCATTTCTTGGATTAAGTTACTATATCTTTCTCCCCAAGCTTCAGTCTGTACAAACACTCAACGCTCTGACTCTTTCCCTCTTTTCCGGGGCACACGGCAGGGATGCCCTCTCTCCCCCCTCTTGTTTGCCCTCTCCATCGAACCGCTGTCCATAGCATTAAAAGCTGAAAAAAACTTCAAAGGAATAAGTCGATATGGTACTGAACACAAGGTTTCGTTGTATGCCGACGATCTTCTTCTTTATGTTAGCGACCCTGTATCAAGCATTCCACACATTCTTTCTACTTTAAATTCTTTCAGCATTTTCGCTGGGTATAGGCTGAATGTTTCCAAAAGTGAATACTTACCAATTAACCAACATGCTGTAGAAATCCCAACTTCGCTTATACCATTTCGGGCTGCTGACTTGGGCATAAAATATCTAGGTATAACAGTCACTCGATCTCTGCGCTCTTTAAAAGATCTAAATTTCACAGCATTAACAGCAACAGTTAAGTCAGACTTTCAGAAGTGGAATCGGATACCACTATCTCTAGCAAGTAGAGTGCAAACTGTAAAGATGAATATTCTGCCAAGATACCTTTACCTTTTCCAGTGCTTACCCGTCTACCTTCCTCGTTCATTTTTCAATACAATTGATAGTTTGATACTCACTTTCATCTGGGCTGGTAAACATGCGAGGGCAAACAAAACCTTGCTTCAGCGGGAAAGATCTTTGGGCGGGCTAGGACTACCTAATCTTCTGGGCTACTATTGGGCAGCCAATGTGCAAAAGATTTTGATGTGGTTCACCTCACCTCAGCTCAGCTGGTGCCAGATGGAGGCGGATTCCTGCTTAACATCTCTCCAAGCGTTGGCGTGCAGTACTCTACCCCTTACGCCTACTACCTATACATCCAACCACGTTGTTATAAACACACTTAAAATCTGGACCCAAATTAGGAAACGACACGGCTGGTTCACTATCCCTCAGTCAACACCTCTCTGCAACAACCATTTATTTATACCTGGCCAAACTGACTCACGCTTCAGTATATTAGGACAGAAAGGAATAAGTACACTTGGGGATTTATATATAGATGGAGTGTTTGCCAATTTCAATCAGTTATGCTCAGCTTTTAACCTAAGTAGCACAGACTTCTTCCGCTTCTTCCAACTTCGAGACTTTGCTAGGACTCACTCCTCTCAATTCCCCCAAGCGCCACCACTCACTGGTGTGGATGTAGTGCTCCGGGCCAAGGCACTATCCAAGGGCCACATTTCACACTTCTACAACCTCCTGGCACCAATTAACAGATCAGTGACAGACAAGAGTAGGGCAGATTGGGAAACTGAACTGCAAATAAATATTCCAGATGTTCTTTGGCAAAAAGCACTTGTCGCGATCAACTCTTCATCCAGCTGCGCCCGACTTTCTGTGATACAATTTAAGGTCCTATTTAGACTGCACTACAGCAAAGATAAACTCTTTAGATTCTACCTCGACAAAACAACTGAATCCTGCGATAAATGTTCACAGACACCATGCAACCTATCACACATGTTCTGGTCATGCTCAAAACTATCCAACTTCTGGCAGTCTTTTTTCAGTTTCATCTCGAACATTCTAGGCCTAGAAATAAGTCCGTCCCCACAGATTGCAATCTTTGGTGTGTCTCCTGATGAATTAAAAACTACTCCTAGGCAAAATAGGGTCATAGCTTTCACATCTTTAATAGCCCGTAGGAAAATCCTCCTTTTATGGAAATCCCCACAGCCATTATCTTTTAAACCCTGGTTATATGACCTATTACACTTACTGAAGCTTGAAAAAATCAAATTCCGACTTCGAGGTTGTTCCCATAAGTTTCACTCTCACTGGGGCCCTCTACTGAATTATGTGGATAGGCTACCGGCCACTGAAGTAGCTCCATAATTCTCTTTAACACCAAATCTCTAATGAGGTTATACTGTGTCCACACCCCCTCCTCTCTTTCTTTGTCTCTCAGTCTCTCTCTCTTAAATCTTATATTCAGGTGAGCTGGTTTACTCTGCATTAAGTGTAGGAAGTGACAGGAAGCAAGCAGTGGTAACTAATTGCACTTGATCAAGAAGCACGTATAAATGTGAGATGTATGTAGGTAGATGTGTATCTGTACATCTGTGTGAATGTTTACCTTTGATATATGGCTTGACAGGACGCGTGAGGTCTCCGGGATGGGTGGGAAGGGTGTTTGAAATGTTTTGTTTGCTGTGTTTTTTTTGTGTTTGTTTGTTTTGTCTTCCTTTTGAAAATGTGAAAACGTGACTCTGATGCATACTGTACATTTCTTATATTTTGTTCAATAAAATATATTATAAAAAAAAAAGAAATTGAACATCTTATTGTTTTTCACCAAAATTCAATTTTGTCTGATCATTTTTTATTAACATTTGAATTTACAATAATGGAGCACTTACCAAAAAGTTCCATTACAGCAGATGTTTATCTGATACTGCAGTAGCTAAATTTAAGGAAATGATTCCATCATTATTGACTTCAGTGCCATATGCCAACACAATAGAGAGCAGCTCCTCTAGTGTTAGTCCCACACAGGTGGACAATCTGGTTGATGGTACTGCAGCTTTACTGCGAACATCACTTGATACTGTTGCCCCTCTGAAAAAGAAGGCAATAAATTATAATAAAATAGCTCCATGGTTTAATGAACAACTGTGCATTTTAAAGCAGAGTTTAAGGAGACTGGAAAGGCAATGGTGTTCTACAAATTCAGAAAAAATTCATCTGGCCTGGAAAGACAGTTTTACTGCATATAAAAAAGCAATTTGTAGAGCAAGAACTGCCTATTATTCATCTTTAATTGAGAAAAACAAAAACAACCCCAGGTTTTTGTTCAGCACTGTAGCCAGGCTGACAAAGAGTCACAGCTCTGTGGAGACTTGTGTTCCTTTAGATCTCAGTAGTGAAGATTTCATGACCTTCTTCACTAATAAAGTTTTGAATATTAGGCAGAAAATCCTGAACATGTCTTTAGGAGCAGCAGCTCTGGAAGCATCCATAGGACCAGATTTATGCTTGGACTGCTTCTCTGCTGTAAATCTGCCAGAGCTCATATCAATAGTAAACTCCTCCAAACCAGCAACATGTTCTCTAGATCCCATCCCCACTAGATTATTCAAGGATATATTTCCTTTAATTAACACTGCTGTTTTAAATATCATTAACCTCTCTTTACTAACAGGTTATGTACCACAGGCTTTTAAAGTTGCTGTAATAAAGCCACTTCTCAAAAAGCCTACTCTAGATCCAGGTGTTTTAGCCAATTATAGGCCCATATCCAACCTCCCTTTTATCTCTAAAGTTCTAGAAAAAGTTGTTGCAAGTCAATTATGTGATTATCTGCATATAAATGGTTTGTCTGAAGAATTTCAGTCAGGATTTAGAATCCATCATAGTACAGAGACAGCACTGGTAAAGGTTACCAATGATCTTCTAATAGCCTCAGACAGTGGACTAGTTTCTATACTTGTTCTTTTGGATCTTAGTGCTGCTTTTGATACAGTTGATCACAGCATCTTATTACAGAGACTGGAACATGTTATTGGGATTAAAGAAACTAAAGTGGTTTAAATCATATTTATCAGACAGATTCCAGTTTGTTCATGTTAATGGCGATTCTTCCACCCACACTAGAGTTAGTTATGGAGTTCCACAGGGTTCTGTATTAGGTCCAATATTATTTACTCTGTACATGCTTCCTCTAGGAAACATTATTAGGAAGCACTGCATAAATTTCCATTGTTATGCAGATGATACCCAGTTATATTTATCTATGAAACCCGATGAAACCAATCAGTTGGTCAAACTCCAAGCATGTCTGAAGGACATAAAGGCATGGATGACCTGTAATTTTCTTCATTTAAATTTGGATAAAACTGAGGTTATTGTATTTGGCCTGAAACACCTCAGAAACTCACTATCTAACCAGATTGTTACCCTAGATGGTATTGCCTTAGCCTCCAGTTCTACCGTAAAAAACCCTGGAGTTATTTTTGATCAGGATATGTCCTTCAACTCACATATAAAACAAGTCTGCAGGACGGCATTCTTTCATTTACGTAATATTGTCAAAATCAGAAATATCTTGTCTCAGAGTGATGCTGAGAAACTAGTCCATGCATTTGTAACTTCTAGGCTGGACTATTGCAATTCTTTATTGTCAGGATGTCCCAGTAACTCTCTTAAAAACCTCCAGCTGATCCAAAATGCTGCAGCCAGAGTTCTGACAGGAACCAGTAAAAGAGATCATATTTCTCCTGTATTAGCTTCTCTTCATTGGCTCCCTGTAAAATCCAGGATAGAATTTAAAATCCTGCTTCTAACATACAAAACTGTTAATGAACAAGCCTCCTACTATCCCTCCCTCCCTCCTCTTCCCCACTCCCAACCCAACCGGTCGAGGCAGATGGCCGCCCTCCCTGTGCCTGGTTCTGTCGGAGGTTTTTTTTCCCCCCTTCCCTACCATGGGGGGTTTTTGGTTCCTTCCCTCCGTCGCTGACTGCTTGCTCATAGGGAATCCAAAAGCAACCTTGGATTGTTGGGTTTTTCTTTTTCTGTTTCCTGTTTTTCTGTTTCCTGTTCTTTCTTACAATATTAAGCGCTTTGTGACGACCTGTGTTGTAAATATGCGCTATATAAATAAAACTGAATTGAATTGAATACTATGCATTGTTGTTTTTGGTTTTTCATGCTGTCTCATGCATGTTCCTGGCTTGGAGTGTTATTTTGTGTGTTCTGCGGGGGCCTGTGTGACGACACTATTTTGTAGGTTTCACACACAAACTTACTCAAACATCTTTTTGTCTCTTTTTCTTTGACTTTCACAACATTATATTATATTATGTTATATAATATAAAATTATATTATATTGTATTATATTATATTGATTTAATTGGTTGGGGAGTGATCATGGGCGGCACCTCATTTGGTTGATGTTGCCTGGCAACCGGTGGTGGTGCCAAGGTGGTGCCAGTGCCGAAGTACCCGGTACACGTCACCTCGCCACACGTTCGATCAAGGTTGCCAGGCAACAATGAGTTAGAGTTATCAAAGTAGCCCGATAAAGCGCTGTAAATTTTTTTTGTAAGCAAACGACAAAAGAGCAGGTGCTGTCAATGTGTCAACCAAAGACATATATACATAGATGCCACATTGACTGCCACTGCCGATTGGAACTGACGTGCCTACACGGTGGCCATCTTGGTACGGTGCCACTTGCTCCTACAGTGCATTACATCTATAGATGAATGACATGTTTGCACTATAGAAGTGATCATAAATCGATCATTTGTCCACCAATATTGTTTGTTACAAATGTCAGACATGGAGGACAGACAGGCAGACATAAATAGAACAAAAGCGAGCCAGAAAACATTCAGGTGTATTCAGGTCTTTATTCAGAGAATTGCTTGTAGGGTATATATTGCATTTGATTGTTATTACTATTATTGTTATTATCATTATATTATTATATTACTATTATTATAAATAAGATTGTTATTATCATGACAATTTTGTTATTATCACCATTATAATTAATGCTACTATCATGATCATTTTATTATTATATCACTATTATTAAATTAATACTAGTAGCATTTTATTATTATCTCTTTAATTATATTAATATTTATATTATTATCATTTAATCATCACTATTATTATGATTAGTATTGCTATTATCATTATCATTTAATTATCACTATTATTAGAATCAATATTGCTATTACCATTATCATTTTATTATTATGGCCATGACATCCAGCATCAGTGTCATCCATCTTTTGTCTGGTCTTCCTTGCATTTTCTTCCCAGCATGTCCAGCATCATCTTATTAAGGCCAGGCTTAGCATCGACTGAAGTCAGCCACCTTTGTAAAAATAAAAAAATTAGTAATTTAAGCACTTTAACCCTTATGGAAGAAAATAAACAGAGAAAACAGCATATCTGAAAGTACGACATGTATCAGAATGCGTTATGTGATGTGATGATTTAATGTGAGCTTTTAGATTGTGAATTCGAAATTTGAAATTGAAATGGAGAGAAGTGAAACTGTAAAGTGAGACTGAATTAAGGAGCTGAATTTTTCAACTGAATGAATTACAGTTTCAATTTTACATCGATACACATTCAAACCAATAGATTCAATTTCAAATTAGACCATTCAGATTCAGATTTTAAAAGCAATTACCGTATTTTCCGCACTATAAGGCGCACTTAAAAGCCTTTAATTTTCTCAAAAATTGACGGTGCGCCCTTTAATCCGGTGCGCCTTATGTGTGCGCTGAGTTCCAAGCGCTCCGCTTCATTGACTGTCGGACCATTTTCCGCCGACATCGTTACGTAAAATACGTACACTAAGTACGCCGGCAGCATTGAACCAATTGGAGAACATTACGTAAAGCTACGTAAAGTACGTACACTAAGTACGCCGGCAGCGTTGAACCAATTGGAGGACATTACGTAAAGGTACGTAAAGTACGTACACTAAGTACGCCGGCAGCATTGAACCAATTGGAGAACATTACGTAAAGCTACGTAAAGTACGTACACTAAGTACGCCGGCAGCGTTGAACCAATTGGAGAACATTACGTAAAGGTACGTAAAGGTACGTAAAGGTACGTAAAGTACGTACGGTACGCTGACCTCTGCTACGCCTCCGGTAGGTACTGTACTACCTGTATGCTGAAAACATGCCTGGGCTAAGGTATCTGCTTTGACTGTTGTACAAGCTTTCGCGAAAGCCGGCATCATTACTGAACAGCCACCCGGCAACGAGACCGACTCTGACAATGACGAGAGGGAACCTGTCATGCTAGACGGCGAAATTGCCGAGCTGTTCAATTCAGATACAGAGGATGAAGACTTTGAAGGGTTTGAGACAGAAGATTAATCAAAAAATAATGTGAGTGTATTTGTAAATACGGTACGTTGTAAAATAAAGTTCAGAAAATTCACTGTTTTACTTCCGTTTCCTTATTTTAGCATGCGCCTTTTAACCCGGTGCGCCTTATATATGCCGTAAATCCAGAAATAGACCCCGTAATTGAGACTGCGCCTTATAATCCGGTGCGCCTTAAGGTGCGAAAAATACGGTATTCAAACCTTTCAATTCAGGTTCAAATTGAATGGTTCACATCCAGATATAAAGAATTCAAATTCGCTTTCCACTGGCACAAAATTTATCCCATATACCCATAGACATACATACGTAGACGCCGCATTGAGCGCTGAACCACACGTCAACGTAGCTGCCATATTGGATGTGGCAAAAGAGAACAGAGGAGATGCCTTATTCATGTGCTGTGTGGAATTACACCAACCGGTTTTCGGTACAAATCAGATCGCATGGGATTATCTTTTACAGGTAAGACTGAAAAAATACTTTTGATTGTATTTGGCCATTATAACATAATTTTACGAACAGAATTTGCCGACTTTGTGGCTAAAACTATGAAGTCCCGAGCATAATACTGTGGATTCCCGCGGTGAAACCAGGCTCCAAACAATGAAGAAGTCTTTCCTATTTAACTAAATTGGCCAAAAGTAAACACTCTGAATGCTGTTAGTAGCTTTAGTTAACTTTTCACATACTATGTAGGTTTCCCAAAAATAAAGAGATCAGAAAGCAGTGGGAAACAGCTGTCAGACGGGAGGTTTCTCAGCTGGTCCGTCATCCATGCTCTGCAGTGAGCACTTCAGGCCACAGGATTATACAGAACAGGTCAGACCGTCAGGATAAGAGATGGAGCTCTTCCTTCAGTTTTCTGTTTCCCAGCACATCTCCACAGGGCAGGTGTATAGGCCATAAGGATTGGATAATTCAATACCACACTATGCTGAAAATGTTTTTTCCCTTTCTGAATGTGAAGGAATCAGTGATGTATTTTTGTCTTCACTTTATCCTGTAGCTACCAGGACGTCTCAGACCTCAAAGAAGGCCCAGGAGACCCTCACTGGACTGTTCCCAGCTTGTCCAAGAGTCCATCAATCACCGAATATCAAAGTGATTAATTAAAATCAGTTAAATGTAAACATTTGTGCTCTCTCTCTTTGTGCACATATTTTTAAATATTTTATTTTAATTTCTTTTATTTGCTTGCATTAGTTTACGGGGCAGATCTGCCACATCCAATATGGCGGACACGCTGACATATCGCAGCAACGGGCCAACCTGCTCAATGAGGCGTCTGTGTGTATATGTCTATGCATACATAGACATATATACGTAGACGCCGCATTGACCGTGGAGGGACGTGCCTAAAGCTCCGCCATCTTGGTACAGGGCTAGCAGAGGGGGGAGTGAATGTGTGTCTATGGAGGTAAGAGGTACTCCACAATCTTAAAGTAGAATTATTCACTGAATTTTTGATCAATTTCCAAACGGTTTGATTTGTTACAAACGGCACACATGTAGCTTTGACACAGGATGCTTGGATGTTTTAGAAATGCCGGTTTTACTACCCAAATATAAATTCTACTTAACGTTGTCAGCAGACAATCTTCTGACATAGACCTATATCAGTAGAAACTGCAGTTGAAGGAGAGACAATAAACAACCTGACTAACAACTGTCCCCGCAGTGACAGAGACCTGGCGATCAGTGTGATGCCGACGCTAGGCGTCAAAAATATCAACAAGATATGTCAGAAGAACTATGAAAATATGCCGGCTTTTGTGTCGCTTATGGGTGTTCAAATGAGCAGAACACACAAACCAGATCCCGTGGAATCACTTTTCACAGGTAAGGTGTACGTAAGGAATAACATCGAGTGAGCAGGTTGTTAAATAGTGAAATAAATCCCGACAGGACGGACTGAATCTCTCCACTCCCATAATATAACCAGCTCACTTTACGTTATCCCACGTATAGCACAGCTGCTCACTCGTGAAAGAACTAATTTGCGCCCTTATTTTTGCAATGTTATTCCATCTATAAA
Source organism: Dascyllus trimaculatus (assembly GCA_024666655.1). Lineage (NCBI taxonomy): Eukaryota > Metazoa > Chordata > Actinopteri > Pomacentridae > Dascyllus > Dascyllus trimaculatus. Next base: position 35,812,410 of record CM045454.1, on the reverse strand, counting down.
CTGTCCCTGGTCTGGAGAAAACAGCCCTTAGACTGCAGTGATTGACCAGTTAGAAGATTAATGATAGATATTGGATGTCTTTAATACGTACATGTATTTTGTATTTAACCTTAATGTGAAGGAGAGAGTCTCAACATCTTCCTCTCATCCCCATACACTGCAACGGTATTCTTCATGTTGCCTAATTGTTAAATACATTAACCACGTTAGTCCTGCAGAGTATGTCTGTGACAGTGAAAATTACCAATCTAAAAGCTCACATCAATCATCACATCATATAACGCATTCTGAAACATGTTGTGCTTTCAGATGTGCTATTTTCTCTCTTTAGTTTCTTCTATAAGGGTTAAAGTGGTTAAATTACTCTTTTTTAAATTTTTACAAAGGTGGCTGACTTCAGTTGATGGGAAGAAGATGCAAGGAAGACCAGACTAAATATGGAAGAGGGACACTGATACTGGATGCCATGGCCATAAAAAAACAAGTGCAATACAATCCCCCAACTCAAATAATAAAATGATAATAGCAATAATAATCACAATTAAAGCTGCAAGCAGCGATGAACGGGTCCTCGCACACCCACGCATGTCGGGACGTGGCGCACGTCCAGGTGTGGCGCATGTTGGGATGTGGCAGAAATTTCAAGGTGCTGAGACTTAGCTGACCAATTTCAAGGATTGCATCACAAACTGTCTCTCATGTCACGGCCACCATGTACATCAGGGTGTCAAACTCATTTTCATCCCGGGCCACATCAGCATCATGGTTGTCCTCAAAGGGCCTGTTGTAATTGTAAGACTTCATAAATGTAAGTACCCCTTAACATATTATTAAATAATCGTCTCTGCATTCAGTGTACAAATATGTGAATTTGTTTATATAAAAGTAAAATATATGTTGGCACATTGCTGTGTTGTTTTAACATATATATTATGTATTTTAATTTGGGTTCCAGACTAACTTTTCCACTATGATGGAATGATTTGGTCGCTTGTTGAAATACATATTTGATGTTATATCGTTGTTTTTAATACATCATAACAGAATAAATCCATTACTCTTTCATTCACACTCACATCTCCGACATCGTCAGAGTAAATTTTTAGACAGACTTCATCTTGATAAAATGAGCACAGATTTGACGTCTATTTAACCACTTTCTCACTTCAAATAACCTTCAAACTGCATTTTGTGTCATAATAACAGTAATATTTCCCCAAAACTTGTATTACCTTTGAAAGTTTTTTCATACAGGCAGAATAACTTCCACTTCCGATGTCTCATGTTGCCCACTGGTACCCACCTCTTCCAGTTTGGTTCATGTAGTTGTGTTTTGGTTATTGTTGTAGTGTTTTGCACTTTAGGGTCACCAGTAGTTAATGCTGTAGTGTTTTTGAATGTGTACTTGTGTTTAGTGATTTGTTGATGTGATTTGCTCTTCAGGGCCACCGTACATACTGACTGTAGCAGGCAGCTGCAGTGTTCCACCAGTTCTACACAGATTTACCCAGGTTGAAACAGTGATTTTTCTAACTGTTGTAACTGCATTTACTACTGTTCTAACTGCAGTTATACGATTAGAACAGTAGATGTCAGTGTTGCACCATTTATCTGTTTTTTTAGACAGAGTTCAGGGGTCACCAAGGGCAACTCCTTTGACTTTTTCAAATGATTTTGAAAACTTTTGATCATTAAGGCCTGTTGTATAAAACATGTCTTGTCCTCTTGCCATTTAGTTGCACTATAAGCATGACTGAATATTAGCTTGTAGATGTGGTCAGTCCACAGCTTTCATGAGACAACACAGTTGGTACAGATTGGACACTACATGTGTGAGTTACAACAGCTTACCAAGGCTTTTTGTTAGTTTTAGGTTCAGATTAAACTTTACTGTCATTTTACATGTCACAAGATCATTTTATGTATGTTTAAAAGAAAACTTAAAATCATGAATCGATGAATTATTTTAAAAGCACAACATTAAATGCAAGATGTGTATTATACATGGTAGTATGCAGTATTTGAGGTATAGACAGTTAAACTCATTCCAGGAGTGGATTTCTCTCTCTCTCCCTCTCTCTCTCTCTCTCTGAGCCTGCATGTGTGTGTCTGTGTGTGTGTGTGTTTGGGACGGGGGATGGTATGGTGGCTGCAGCACTGACAGACACAGAGGCTGCTAGACTGGGCAGAGTGGAGCACAACCCATTCATATGACTCAAAGTTCAGAGGGGCGCCACGGCTGCCCCGTTTCACTTTTGTGGAAGATTTTGATAACTTTTCATCATTAAGGGCTGTTGCATATACTGGCCAAATTTCAGGATGATATCACAAAGTATGGAGCAGAGGTAAGGACAAATATTCCCAAATCGAACTTCCTGTTACCACTAAGTGACGCTATGACTATGACTAAATTTTAAAATGTGGATGTGTTCAGAAATGGACTGTTGTCCAGCACATGAAATTTGGGCCAGATCGGATAATGTACAGCTGAGATATAAACACTTTGGTAATCATGGCGAGACATCGAAGTTTGCCACGCCGCCACAGACACACCCTTTGACATTGGAGGAATCTTTTTATAACTTTTGATCATAATGTCCTGGTGTATATACTGGTCAAATTTGAGGTCTGCGCGAGTTATCCCCTAGGAGGAGATAGTTCTCAAAAATGAACAACATTGGTCAAAATTTGTCCAATTAATTGAACATGGCGGACTTCCTTTTGGGTTTAGGGCGTGGCTCCAAGAGGATTTTTTGTGCGTCCTGATGTGTTCTATATGTCCCCCAAATTTTGTGGACGTAGGTTAAATGTACTGCAGGGGCTGTTTGTTAAAAATGCTGTAGGGGGCGCTATAGCACGTGTTGTGCTGAGATGCATACAGTTTTCTTCCTTTCGCTGGTGGTGATGTGTGTGCAAATTTTGGTGATGTTTGGATAATTCTTGAGCTGTCAAAGGCAAGTTGTTTTTCATATCAACTTTGCGTTGCCACGGCAACAGCGTTTTTTAAAATGCCAAAATCTTCACACTGTGCCATGATCATGGTGTGAAGACTCGTCACACCAATTTTCAGAATTATTTGAGCAAGTTTAGGGCAATGGGATGGGCAAATGTAATTCCAAAACATCCTGTCGCCAGTTGGTGGCGCTATGACTATTTCAATTTTTTTTAGTGTGGAGGTCTTCAGACTGGACATGACATTCTGAATGTGAAGTTTGGAGCAGATAGGTTCTTGTTCAGCTGAGATATAGGCCCTTGAATTTTCATGGCGAAACATCAAAATTCGCCACGCCGCCACAGACACGCCCTTTGACGACACGTCACCATTTTCTCTGTGATTCATCATCACTGTGTTCAAGCTTATGTCAGCAGGTCTGAGGTAAATCTGGACAACAGGTTGACAACAGTACATAAAAGTATTAAAATAAGCAAAACTGCTGTTGCCACAAGGTGGCGCTATGACTGTGAGTGAATATTACCATATGGATGTCATCAGTGCAGGTTTGTGATCATACATGTAAAGTTTCATTCAGATTGGAGCATGTTCAGGAGAGTTAGACCAGCACTTCCTGTGGCATGGCGAAGGATGGCGAAGGATCAGTATTTCGGGGGGCTGCCATGGCCACACCCTTTGATCGACAGAGAAGACTTTGATAACTTTTCATCAGGAAGGTCGGTTGTATGTACGGACCAAATTTCAGGTCTCTAAGACTTACCCCCTAGGAGGAGTTCATCACAGATTTTTCACAGTTAACGCAAGATATGTCACTTCCTCTTGGGTTTAGAGCGTGGCCATGATTGACTTTTTTGTCTTTCCTGATGTGCTGAATATGCCTGCCAAATTTTGTAGCTGTAGATCAAATGTCCTTCCAGTTAGTCTAATACCACTTTTTAAAATTTTGCAGGGGGCGCTATGGAGCCATTTTGGGACACACATACACAGACCCCATAAAATATCAAATTTTTCACCGTTCCTGATGTGTATGCAGATTTTGACGCGAATCGGTGCATGTTTAGGCCCTCAAAAAAGCAATTCATTTGGCGGTAAAATAATAATAATAATTAAAGCTGCAAGCAGCGTCGGACGGGCCCTCGCTCCTCATTGCACTCCTCTTCACACGACCTTGTGTAGGGGGCGCTGTAGAGCCGATTGGAATTTCGACTGTGCAGATCTGTTGGTCTTGGGATACTATATGTATGTACCAAATTTCATGTTTGTAGGATAAAGCAGTGATTTTATATGAGTATTTGAATATTTTTAGGGGGCGCTGTGGAGCCGTTTGACCACGTCCATTCCTGAATTGTATATTAAATATTAGGTCTTGAGATTAATGAGGATTTGTGTGGATTTGGTGATTTTACATGGATCCCTTCACCTCCAAAACCCATTTCGTTTCACATGGCGATTTTGTTCAAAATGGCCGCCATGCCACGCCCACACCATGTGACGTATCCACGAGAATTTAATAACTTTTCATCCTGGAGGGGTCCAGATGCCACACAGTGAATTTGGTGAAGATCGGACAAAAATCCTGGGAGGAGTTCGTTAAATTCCAATGCCTGCGCACAACGTGTTCCATTGTACAATGTTCAGCTTTTTTGTTCAAAATGGCCGCCATGCCACGCCCACACCGTGTGATGCAGCCACAAGATTTTAATAGCTTTTCATCCTGGAGGGGTGTAGATGCCACACAGGGAATTTGGTGAAGATCGGCCAAAAATCCTGGGAGGAGTTTGTTAAATTCCAATGCCTGCGTACCACGTGTTGAAGTGGGCGAGGTTAAGCTTTTTTGTTCAAAATGGCCGCCATGCCACGCCCACACCGTGTGACACAGCCACAAGATTTTAATAACTTTTCATCCTGGAGGGGTCCAGATGCCACACAGCGAATTTGGTGAAGATCGAACAAAAATCCTGGGAGGAGTTCGTTAAATTCCAATGCCTGCGCACAGCATTTTCTAGGGGGTGCCATTGAGATTTTTTGTTCAAAATGGCCGCCATGCCACGCCCACACCATGTGACGTATCCACGAGATTTTAATAACTTGTCATCCTTGAGGGGAGCAGATGCCACACAGCGAATTTGGTGAAGATCGGATAAAAATCCTGGGAGGAGTTCGTTAAATTCCAATGCCTGCGCACAATGTGTTCCATTGTACAATGTTAAGCTTTTTTGTTCAAAATGGCCGCCATGCCACGCCCACACCGTGTGACGCAGCCACATGATTTTAATAACGTTTCATCGTGGAGGGGTCTAGATGCCACAGAGCGAATTTGGTGAAGATCGGCCAAAAATCCTGGGAGGAGTTCGTCAAATTCCAATGCCTGCGCACCACGTGTTGAAGTGGGCGAGGTTAAGCTTTTTTGTTCAAAATGGCCGCCATGCCACGCCCACACCGTGTGACGTATCCACGAGATTTTAATAACTTTTCATCCTGGAGGGGTGTAGATGCCACACAGCGAATTTGGTGAAAATTGGATAAAAATCCTGGGAGGAGTTTGTTAAATTCCAATGCCTGCGCACCACGTGTTCTAGTTGGCGCTGTTTAGCTTTTTTGTTCAAAATGGCCGCCATGCCACGCCCACACCGTGTGACGCAGCCACAAGATTTTAATAACTTTTCATCCTGGAGGGGTCTAGATGCCACACAGCGAATTTGGTGAAGATCGGATAAAAATCCTGGGAGGAGTTCGATAAATTCCAATGCCTGCACACTACGTGCCCTAGGGGGCGCTGTTGAGCCTTTTTTGAAATTTTAAAAGCAGGAATGTTTTTGTCTCGGGCGACTGTACCTGTGTACCAAATTTCATGAGTTTACATGAAACTAGCCGTATTAACTCCACTAAAGCCCAATTTTCTAGGTGGCGCTATTGAGTCATTTTGCCATTCATATGTGTAATTCCCCCAGAATATCAAATTTTTCACCAGTCTTGATGTGTGTGCCAAATTTGGTGAGTTTTTGAGCATGTTTAGGGGGTCAAATTGAGGTTCAAAGTGGCGTAAGAAAAAGAAACCGCCAAACCGCCAAACCGCTAAACCGCCAAACCGCCAAACACTAGAGGAACAATAGGGTCCTACGCACTGTAGTGCTTCGGGCCCTAATTAAAGCTGCAAGCAGCGATGAACGGGTCCTCGCACCCCTTTGCTGGTCGGCGACCCCAAGCACGTCCGTCAGGCCATGCTGCGACCGGGAGCGCATTTCGGCCCATGAATGCAACCAGGGCTGGATTCTGAACACACAGGTCAAATTTCTGGAAGATTGGATTATTACAGACTGTTTATGCAGCACTTACTGTCCATCCAACAGGTGGCGCTATCACTGCGACTGTATATTGGTCTATGGAAATCATCAGGGCTGTAACCTGATCACACATTTAAAGTTTGAGGCAGATAGCAGCACATACAGGGGATTTAACAAGACTTCCTCCTTCCTGGCGAAGCATCAAAGTTCAGTCGGCCGCCATGGCCACGCCCTTTGGTTTTGGCATACCATTTTCACGTATTTTCAACCTGAAGATGTGTTCTATATATTGGCACAATTTCAGATGTTTTGGATTTCTTGTCTGTGAGCAATTCATTTCTGAAAATGAGCAAAAACAGCAAAAATCCAACATTGAAATCCAAATGGCCGACTTCCTGTTGGGTATAGAGAATGGCTCCAAGAGACTTTTTTGTTCACACTGATGTGCTTCATATGCATGCCAAATTTTGTAGACGTAGGTTAAATTTGATGAGTGGGCCATTTTTTAAAATGCTGCAGGGGCCGCTATGCCACATGCTGTGAATGTATTTTGGCACATGGATGTGGTCAGGGCAGGAGTGTGATTAAACATGTAAAGTTTGAGGCAGATTGGAGCAAGCAGAAGATATTTACACAGCAGTTGATATTTCATGGCGAAAGATCAAATTTCAGGGGGTCGGTATGGCCACGCCCTTTGACATTGGAGGAAGATTTTTATAACTTTTGATCATAATGTCCTGGTGTATATACTGGTCAAATTTGAGGTCTACATGAGTTATCCCCTAGGAGGAGATAGTTCTCAAAAATGAACAACATTGGTCAAAATTTGTCCAATTAATTCAAAATGGAGGACTTCCTGTTGGGTTTAGGGCGTGGCTCCAAGAGGGTTTTTTGTGCGTCCTGATGTGTTCTATATGTCCCCCAAATTTTGTGGACGTAGGTTAAATGTACCGCGGGGGCTGTTTGTTAAAAATGCTGTAGGGGGCCCTATAGCACATGCTGTGCTGAGATGCATACAGTTTTCTTCCTTTCACTGGTGGTGATGTGTGTGCAAATTTTGGTGATGTTTTGATAATTCTTGAGCTGTCAAAGGCAAGTTGTTTTTCATATCAACTTTGCGTTGCCACGGCAACAGCGTTTTTTAAAATGCCAAAATCTTCACACTGTGCCATGATCATGGTGTGAAGACTCATCACACCAATTTTCAGAATTATTTGAGCAAGTTTAGGGCAATGGGATGGGCAAATGTAATTCCAAAACATCCTGTTGCCAGTTGGTGGCGCTATGACTATTTCAAATCTTTTTAGTGTGGATGTCTTCAGACTGGACATGACATTTTGAAAGTGAAATGTGGAGCAGATAAGTTCTTGTTCAGCTGAGATATAGGCCCTTGAATTTTCATGGCGAAACATCAAAATTCGCCACGCCGCCACAGACACGCCTTTTGACGACACGTCACCATTTTCTCTGTGATTCATCATCAGTGTGTTCAGGCTTATGTCAGCAGGTCTGAGGTGAATCTGGACAACGGGTTGACAACAGTACATAAAAGTATTAAAAAAGCAAATATCCTTTTGCCACTAGGTGGCGCTATGACTGTGAGTGAATATTATCATATGGATGTCATCAGCACAGGTCTGTGATCATACATGTAAAGTTTCATTCAGATTGGAGCATGTTGAGAGAGTTAGACCTGCACTTCCTGTTGCATGGCGAAGGATCAGTAAATCGGGGGGGCAGCCATGGCCACACCCTTTGACCGACATAGAAGACTTTGATAAAAGGTCTGTTGTATATATGGACCAAATTTCAGGTCTCTAAGACTTACCCCCTAGGAGGAGTTCATCACAGATTTTTCACTGTTAACGCAAGATATGTCACTTCCTGTTGGGTTTAGAGCATGGCTATGATTGACTTTTTTGTCTTTCCTGATGTGCTGAATATGCCTGCAAAATTTTGTAGCTGTAGATGAAATGTCCTTCCAGTCAGTCTAATGCCACTTTTTAAAATTTTGCAGGGGGCGCTATGGAGCCATTTTGAGACACACATACACAGACCCTATAAAATATCAAATTTTTCACCGGTCCTGATGTGTGTGCAGATTTTGACGCGAATCGGTGCATGTTTAGGCCCTCAAAAAAGCAATTCATTTGGCGGTAAAATAATAATAATAATTAAAGCTGCAAGCAGCGATGAACGGGTCCTCGCACCCCTTTGCTGGTCGGCGACCCCAAGCACGTCCGTCAGGCCATGCTGCGACCGGGAACGCATTTAGGCCCATGAATGCAACCAGGGCTGGATTCTGAACACACAGGTCAAATTTCTGCCAGATTGGATTATTACAGACTGTTTATGCAGCACTTACTGTCCATCCAACAGGTGGCGCTGTGACTGTGGCTGTATATTGGTGTATGGAAATCATCAGGGCTGAAACCTGATCACACATTTAAAGTTTGAGGCAGATAGCAGCACATACAGGGGATTTAACAAGACTTCCTCCTTATTGGCGAAGCATCAAAGTTCAGTCGGCCGCCATGGCCACGCCATATGGGTTTGGCATACCATTTTCACATATTTTCAACCTGAAGATGTGTTCTATATATTGTCGCAATTTCAGATGTTTTGGATTTCTTGTCCATGTGCAATCAATTTCTGAAAATGACCAAAAACAGCAAAAATCCCACATTGAAATCAAAATGGCCGACTTCCTGTTGGGTTTAGAGAATGGCTCCAAGAGACTTTTTTGTTGACACTGATGTGTTACATATGCATGCCAAATTTTGTAGACGTAGGTTAAATTTGATGAGTGGGCAATTTTTTAAAATGCTGCAGGGGGCGCTATGCCACAAGCTGTGAATGTATTTTGGCAGATGGATGTGGTCAGGGCAGGAGTGTGATTAAACATGTAAAGTTTGAGGCAGATTGGTGAATGCAGAAGATATTTACACAGCAGTTGATATTTCATGGCGAAAGATCAAACTTCAGGGGGTCGCTATGGCCACGCCCTTTGACACTGGAGGAAGCTTTTTATAACTTTTGATCATAATGTCCTGGTGTATATACTGGTAAAATTTGAGGTCTGCATGACTTATCCCCTAGGAGGAGATAGTTCTCAAAAATGAACAACATTCGTCCAAATTTGTCCAATTAATTCAAAATGGCGGACTTCCTGTTGGGTTTAGGGCGTGGCTCCAAAGAGGATTTTTTGTGCGTCCTGATGTGATCTATATGTCCCCCAAATTTTGTGGACGTAGGTTAAATGTACTGCAGGGGCTGTTTGTTAAAAATGCTGTAGGGGGCGCTATAGCACGTGTTGTGCTGAGATGCATACAGTTTTCTTCCTTTCGCTGGTGGTGATGTGTGTGCAAATTTTGGTGATGTTTGGATAATTCTTGAGCTGTCAAAGGCAAGTTGTTTTTCATATCAACTTTGCGTTGCCACGGCAACAGCGTTTTTTAAAATGCCAAAATCTTCACACTGTGCCATGATCATGGTGTGAAGACTCATCACACCAATTTACAGAATTATTTGACCATGTTTAGGGCAATGGGATGGGCAAATGTAATTCCAAAACATCCTGTTGCCAGTTGGTGGCGCTATGACTATTTCAAAATTTTTGAGTGTGGATGTCTTCAGACTGTACATGACATTCTGGATCTGAAGTTTGGAGCAGATAGGTTCTTGTTCAGCTGAGATATAGACCCTTGAATTTTCATGGCGAAACATCAAAATTCGCCACGGTGCCACAGACAAGTCCTTTGATGACACGTCACCATTGTCTCTGTGATTCATCATCAATGTGTTCAGGCTTATGTCAGAAGGTCTGAGGTGAATCTGGACAACGGGTTGACAACAGTACATAAAAGTATTAAAAAAGCAAAAATCCTGTTGCCACAAGGTGGCGCTATGACTGTGAGTGAATATTATCATATGGATGACATCAGCTCAGGTCTGTGATCATACATGTAAAGTTTCATTCAGATTGGAGCATGTTCAGAGAGTTAGACCAGCACTTCCTGTTGCATGGCGAAGGATCACTAATTCGGGGGGGCTGCCATGGCCACACCCTTTGACCGACATAGAAGACTTTGATAACTTTTCATCAGGAAGGTCGGTTGTATGTACAGACCAAATTTCAGGTCTCTAAGACTTACCCCCTAGGAGGAGTTCATCACAGATTTTTCACAGTTAACGCAAGATATGTCACTTCCTGTTGGGTTTAGAGCATGGCTATGATTGACTTTTTTGTCTTTCCTGATGTGCTGAATATGCCTGTCAAATTTTGTAGCTGTAGATCAAATGTCCTTCCAGTTAGTCTAATACCACTTTTTAAAATTTTGCAGGGGGCGCTATGGAGCCATTTTGGGACACACATACACAGACCCCATAAAATATCAAATTTTTCACCGGTCCTGATGTGTGTGCAGATTTTGACGCGAATCGGTGCATGTTTAGGCCCTCAAAAAAGCAATTCATTTGGCGGTAAAATAATAATAATAATTAAAGCTGCAAGCAGCGATGAACGGGTCCTCGCACCCCTTGCTGGTCGGCGACCCCAAGCACGTCCGTCAGGCGATGCTGCGACCGGGAGCGCATTTAGGCCCATGAAGGCAATGAGGGCTGGATTCTGAACACACAGGTCAAATTTCTGGCAGATTGGATTATTACAGACTGTTTATGCAGCACTTACTGTCCATCCAACAGGTGGCGCTGTCACTGCGACTGTATATTGGTGTATGGAAATCATCAGGGCTGTAACCTGATCACACATTTAAAGTTTGAGGCAGATAGCAGCACATACAGGGGATTTAACAAGACTTCCTCCTTCCTGGCGAAGCATCAAAGTTCAGTCAGCCGCCATGGCCACGCCCTTTGGGTTTGGCATACCATTTTCACATATTTTCAACCTGAAGATGTGTTCTATATATTGTGGCAATTTCAGATGTTTTGCATTTCTTGTCTGTGAGCAATTAATTTCTGAAAATGAGCAAAAACAGCAAAAATCCCACATTGAAATCAAAATGGCCGACTTCCTGTTGGGTTTAGAGAATGGCTCCAAGAGACTTTTTTGTTCACACTGATGTGCTACATATGCATGCCAAATTTTGTAGACGTAGGTTAAATTTGATGAGTGGGCCATTTTTTTAAAATGCTGCAGGGGGCGCTATGCCAAATGCTGTGAATGTATTTTGGCACATGGATGTGGTCAGGGCAGGAGTGTGATTAAACATGTAAAGTTTGAGGCAGATTGGAGCAAGCAGAAGATATTTACACAGCAGTTGATGTTTCATGGCGAAAGATCAAACTTCAGGGGGTCGCTATGGCCACGCCCTTTGACACTGGAGGAAGCTTTTTATAACTTTTGATCATCATGTCCTGGTGTATATACTGGTCAAATTTGAGGTCTGTGCGAGTTATCCCCTAGGAGGAGATAGTTCTCAAAAATGAACAACATTCGTCCAAATTTGTCCAATTAATTCAAAATGGCGGACTTCCTGTTGGGTTTAGGGCGTGGCTCCAAGAGGATTTTTTGTGCGTCCTGATGTGTTCTATATGTCCCCCAGATTTTGTGGACGTAGGTTAAATGTACTGCGGGGGCTGTTTGTTAAAAATGCTGTAGGTGGCGCTATAGCACGTGCTGTGCTGAGATGCATACAGTTTTCTTCTTTCAGCTGGTGGTGATGTGTGTGCAAATTTTGGTGATGTTTGGATAATTCTAATGCTGTCAAAGGCAAGTTGTTTTTCATATCAACTTTGCGTTGCCACGGCAACAGCATTTTGTAAAATGCCAAAATCTTCACACTGTGCCATGATCATGGTGTGAAGACTCATCACACCAATTTACAGAATTATTTGACCATGTTTAGGGCAATGGGATGGGCAAATGTAATTCCAAAACATCCTGTTGCCAGTTGGTGGCGCTATGACTATTTCAAATTTTTTTAGTGTGGATGTCTTCAGACTGTTCATGACATTCTGAATGTGAAGTTTGGAGCAGATAGGTTCTTGTTCAGCTGAGATATAGACCCTTGAATTTTCATGGCGAAACATCAAAATTCGCCACGGTGCCACAGACAAGTCCTTTGATGACACGTCACCATTGTCTCTGTGATTCATCATCAATGTGTTCAGGCTTATGTCAGAAGGTCTGAGGTGAATCTGGACAACGGGTTGACAACAGTACATAAAAGTATTAAAAAAGCAAAAATCCTGTTGCCACAAGGTGGCGCTATGACTGTGAGTGAATATTATCATATGGATGACATCAGCTCAGGTCTGTGATCATACATGTAAAGTTTCATTCAGATTGGAGCATGTTCAGAGAGTTAGACCAGCACTTCCTGTTGCATGGCGAAGGATCAGTATTTCGGGGGGGCTGCCATGGCCACACCCTTTGACCGACATAGAAGATTTTTATAACTTTTCATCAGGAAGGTCGGTTGTATGTACGGACCAAATTTCAGGTCTCTAAGACTTACCCCCTAGGAGGAGTTCATCACAGATTTTTCACAGTTAACGCAAGATATGTCACTTCCTGTTTGGTTTAGAGCATGGCTATGATTGACTTTTCTGTCTTTCCTGATGTGCTGAACATGCCTGCCAAATTTTGTATCCATCGATGAAATGTCCTTCCAGTTAGTCTAATAGCACTTTTTAAAATTTTGCAGGGGGCGCTATGGAGCCATTTTGGGACACACATACACAGACCCCATAAAATATCAAATTTTTCACCGGTCCTGATGTGTGTGCAGATTTTGACGCGAATCGGTGCATGTTTAGGCCCTCAAAAAAGCAATTCATTTGGCGGTAAAATAATAATAATAATTAAAGCTGCAAGCAGCGATGAACGGGTCCTCGCACCCCTTGCTGGTCGGCGACCCCAAGCACGTCCGTCAGGCGATGCTGCGACCGGGAGCGCATTTAGGCCCATGAAGGCAACGAGGGCTGGATTCTGAACACACAGGTCAAATTTCTGGCAGATTGGATTATTACAGACTGTTTATGCAGCACTTACTGTCCATCCAACAGGTGGCGCTGTCACTGTGGCTGTATATTGGTGTATGGAAATCATCAGGGCTGTAACCTGATCACACATTTAAAGTTTGAGGCAGATAGCAGCACATACAGGGGATTTAACAAGACTTCCTCCTTCCTGGCGAAGCATCAAAGTTCAGTCGGCCGCCATGGCCACGCCCTTTGGGTTTGGCATATGATTTTCACATATTTTCAACCTGAAGATGTGTTCCATATATTGGCACAATTTCAGATGTTTTGGAGTTATCGTCTGTGAGCAATTAATTTGTGAAAATGAGCAAAAACAGCAAAAATCCCACATTGAAATCAAAATGGCCGACTTCCTGTTGGGTTTAGAGAATGGCTCCAAGAAACTTTTTTGTTCATACTGATGTGCTACATATGCATGCCAAATTTTGTAGACGTAGGTTAAATTTGATGAGTGGGCCATTTTTTTAAATGCTGCAGGGGGCGCTATGCCAAATGCTGTGAATGTATTTTGGCACATGGATGTGGTCAGGGCAGGAGTGTGATTAAACATGTAAAGTTTGAGGCAGATTGGAGCAAGCAGAAGATATTTACACAGCAGTTGATGTTTCATGGCGAAAGATCAAACTTCAGGGGGTCGCTATGGCCACGCCCTTTGACACTGGAGGAAGCTTTTTATAACTTTTGATCATAATGTCCTGGTGTATATACTGGTCAAATTTGAGGTCTGTGCGAGTTATCCCCTAGGAGGAGATACTTCTCAAAAATGAACAACATTCGTCAAAATTTGTCCAATTAATTCAAAATGGCGGACTTCCTGTTGGGTTTAGGGCGTGGCTCCAAGAGGATTTTTTGTGCGTCCTGATGTGTTCTATATGTCCCCCAGATTTTGTGGACGTAGGTTAAATGTACTGCAGGGGCTGTTTGTTAAAAATGCTGTAGGTGGCGCTATAGCACATGCTGTGCTGAGATGCATACAGTTTTCTTCCTTTCGCTTGTGGTGATGTGTGTGCAAATTTTGGTGATGTTCGGATAATTCTAATGCTGTCAAAGGCAAGTTGTTTGTCATATCAACTTTGCGTTGCCACGGCAACAGCGTTTTATAAAATGCCAAAATCTTCACACTGTGCCATGATCATGGCGTGAAGACTCATCACACCAATTCTCAGAATTATTTGACCAAGTTTAGGGCAATGGGATGGGCAAATGTAATTCCAAAACGTCCTGTTGCCAGTTGGTGGCGCTATGACTATTTCAAATTTTTTTAGTGTGGATGTCTTCAGACTGGACATGACATTCTGGATATGAAGTTTGGAGCAGATAGGTTCTTGTTCAGCTGAGATATAGACCCTTGAATTTTCATGGCGAAACATCAAAATTCGCCACGGTGCCACAGACACGCCCTTAGATGACACGTCACCATTGTCTCTGTGATTCATCATCAATGTGTTCAGGCTTATGTCAGAAGGTCTGAGGTGAATCTGGACAACGGGTTGACAACAGTACATAAAAGTATTAAAAAAGCAAAAATCCTGTTGCCACAAGGTGGCGCTATGACTGTGAATGAATATTATCACATGGATGACATCAGCTCAGGTCTGTGATCCTACATGTAAAGTTTCATTCAGATTGGAGCATGTTCAGAGAGTTAGACCAGCACTTCCTGTTGCATGGCGAAGGATCAGTAATTCGGGGGGCTGCCATGGCCACACCCTTTGACCGACATAGAAGACTTTGATAACTTTTCATCAGGAAGGTCTGATATATGTACAGACCAAATTTCAGGTCTCTAAGACTTACCCCCGAGGAGGAGTTCATCACAGATTTTTCACAGTTAACGCAAGATATGTCACTTCCTGTTGGGTTTAGAGCATGGCTATGATTGACTTTTTTGTCTTTCCTGATGTGCTGAATATGCCTGCAGAATTTTGTAGCTGTAGATCAAATGTCCTTCCAGTTAGTCTAATGCCACTTTTTAAAATTTTGCAGGGGGCGCTATGGAGCCATTTTGGGACACACATGCACAGACCCCATAAAATATCAAATTTTTCACCGGTCCTGATGTGTGTGCAGATTTTGACGCGAATCGGTGCATGTTTAAGCCCTCAAAAAAGCAATTCATTTGGCGGTAAAATAATAATAATAATTAAAGCTGCAAGCAGCGATGAACGGGTCCTCGCACCCCTTGCTGGTCGGCGACCCCAAGCACGTCCGTCAGGCGATGCTGCGACCGGGAGCGCATTTAGGCCCATGAAGGCAACGAGGGCTGGATTCTGAACACACAGGTCAAATTTCTGGCAGATTGGATTATTACAGACTGTTTATGCAGCACTTACTGTCCATCCAACAGGTGGCGCTATCACTGCGACTGTATATTGGTCTATGGAAATCATCAGGGCTGTAACCTGATCACACATTTAAAGTTTGAGGCAGATAGCAGCACATACAGGGGATTTAACAAGACTTCCTCCTTTCTGGCGAAGCATCAAAGTTCAGTCGGCCGCCATGGCCACGCCCTTTGGGTTTGGCGTATGATTTTCACATATTTTCAACCTGAAGATGCGTTCCATATATGGGCACAATTTCAGATGTTTTGGAGTTATCGTCTGTGAGCAATTAATTTCTGAAAATGAGCAAAAACAGCAAAAATCCCACATTGAAATCAAAATGGCCGACTTCGTGTTGGGCTTAGAGAATGGCTCCAAGAGACTTTTTTGTTCACACTGATGTGTTTCATATGCATGCCAAATTTTGTAGACGTAGGTTAAATTTGATGAGTGGGCCATTTTTTAAAATGCTGCAGGGGGCGCTATGCCACAAGCTGTGAATGTATTTTGGCACATGGATGTGGTCAGGGCAGGAGTGTGATTAAACATGCAAAGTTTGAGGCAGATTGGAGCAAGCAGAGGATATTTACACAGCAGTTGATGTTTCATGGCGAAGCATCAAACTTCAGGGGGTCGCTATGGCCACGCCCTTTGACATTGGAGGAAGCTTTTTATAACTTTTGATCATAATGTCCTGGTGTATATACTGGTAAAATTTGAGGTCTGCATGACTTATCCCCTAGGAGGAGATAGTTCTCAAAAATGAACAACATTCGTCCAAATTTGTCCAATTAATTCAAAATGGCGGACTTCCTGTTGGGTTTAGGGCGTGGCTCCAAAGAGGATTTTTTGTGCGTCCTGATGTGATCTATATGTCCCCCAAATTTTGTGGACGTAGGTTAAATGTACTGCAGGGGCTGTTTGTTAAAAATGCTGTAGGGGGCGCTATAGCACGTGTTGTGCTGAGATGCATACAGTTTTCTTCCTTCAGCTGGTGGTGATGTGTGTGCAAATTTTGGTGATGTTTTGATAATTCTAATGCTGTCAAAGGCAGGTTGTTTTCATATCAACTTTGCGTTGCCACGGCAACAGCATTTCATGAAATGGCAAAGTCTTCACACTGTGCCATGATCATGGTGTGAAGACTCATCACACCAATTTTCAGAATTATTTGACTAAGTTTAGGGCAATGGGATGGGCAAATGTAATTCCAAAACATCCTGTTGCCAGTTGGTGGCGCTATGACTATTTCAAAATTTTTTAGTGTGGATGTCTTCAGACTGTACATGACATTCTGAATGTGAAGTTTGGAGCAGATAGGTTCTTGTTCAGCTGAGATATAGACCCTTGAATTTTCATGGCGAAACATCAAAATTCGCCACGGTGCCACAGACACGCCCGTCGATGAAACGTCACCATTGTCTCTGTGATTCATCATCAATGTGTTCAGGCTTATGTCAGAAGGTCTGAGGTGAATCTGGACAACGGGTTGACAACAGTACATAAAAGTATTAAAAAAGCAAAAATCCTGTTGCCACAAGGTGGCGCTATGACTGTGAGTGAATATTATCATATGGATGACATCAGCTCAGGTCTGTCATCATACATGTAAAGTTTCATTCAGATTGGAGCATGTTCAGAGAGTTAGACCTGCACTTCCTGTTGCATGGCGAAGGATCAGTAATTCGGGGGGGCTGCCATGGCCACACCCTTTGATCGACATAAGACTTTGATAACTTTTCATCAGGAAGGTCTGTTGTATGTACAGACCAAATTTCAGGTCTCTAAGACTTACCCCCTAGGAGGAGTTCATCACAGATTTTTCACAGTAAACGCAAGATATGTCACTTCCTGTTGGGTTTAGAGCATGGCTATGATTGACTTTTTTGTCTTTCCTGATGTGCTGAATATGCCTGCAGAATTTTGTAGCTGTAGATCAAATGTCCTTCCAGTTAGTCTAATGCCACTTTTTAAAATTTTGCAGGGGGCGCTATGGAGCCATTTTGGGACACACATACACAGACCCCATAAAATATCAAATTTTTCACCGTTCCTGATGTGTATGCAGATTTTGACGCGAATCGGTGCATGTTTAGGCCCTCAAAAAAGCAATTCATTTGGCGGTAAAATAATAATAATAATTAAAGCTGCAAGCAGCGATGAACGGGTCCTCGCACCCCTTGCTGGTCGGCGACCCCAAGCACGTCCGTCAGGCGACGCTGCGACCGGGAGCGCATTTAGGCCCATGAATGCAACAAGGGCTGGATTCTGAACACACAGGTCAAATTTCTGCCAGATTGGATTATTACAGACTGTTTATGCAGCACTTACTGTCCATCCAACAGGTGGCGCTGTCACTGCGACTGTATATTGGTGTATGGAAATCATCAGGGCTGTAACCTGATCACACATTTAAAGTTTGAGGCAGATAGCAGCACATACAGGGGATTTAACAAGACTTCCTCCTTTCTGGCGAAGCATCAAAGTTCAGTCGGCCGCCATGGCCACGCCCTTTGGGTTTGGCATATGATTTTCACATATTTTCAACCTGAAGATGTGTTCCATATATTGGCACAATTTCAGATGTTTTGGAGTTATCGTCTGTGAGCAATTAATTTCTGAAAATGAGCAAAAACAGCAAAAATCCCACATTGAAATCAAAATGGCCGACTTCCTGTTGGGCTTAGAGAATGGCTCCAAGAGACTTTTTTGTTCACACTGATGTGTTACATATGCATGCCAAATTTTGTAGACGTAGGTTAAATTTGATGAGTGGGCCATTTTTTAAAATGCTGCAGGGGGCGCTATGCCACAAGCTGTGAATGTATTTTGGCACATGGATGTGGTCAGGGCAGGAGTGTGATTAAACATGCAAAGTTTGAGGCAGATTGGAGCAAGCAGAGGATATTTACACAGCAGTTGATGTTTCATGGCGAAGCATCAAACTTCAGGGGGTTGCTATGGCCACGCCCTTTGACATTGGAGGAAGCTTTTTATAACTTTTGATCATAATGTCCTGGTGTATATACTGGTAAAATTTGAGGTCTGCATGACTTATCCCCTAGGAGGAGATAGTTCTCAAAAATGAACAACATTCGTCCAAATTTGTCCAATTAATTCAAAATGCCGGACTTCCTGTTGGGTTTAGGGCGTGGCTCCAAGAGGATTTTTTGTGCGTCCTGATGTGTTCTATATGTCCCCCAAATTTTGTGGACGTAGGTTAAATGTACTGCAGGGGCTGTTTGTTAAAAATGCTGTAGGGGGCGCTATAGCACGTGTTGTGCTGAGATGCATACAGTTTTCTTCCTTCAGCTGGTGGTGATGTGTGTGCAAATTTTGGTGATGTTTGGATAATTCTAATGCTGTCAAAGGCAAGTTGTTTTTCATATCAACTTTGCGTTGCCACGGCAACAGCATTTTATAAAATGCCAAAATCTTCACACTGTGCCATGATCATGGTGTGAATACTCATCACAACAATTTTCAGAATTATTTGACCAAGTTTAGGCCAATTGGATGGGCAAATGTAATTCCAAAACGTCCCGTTGCCAGTTGGTGGCGCTATGACTATTTCAAAATTTTTTAGTGTGGATGTCTTCAGACTGTACATGACATTCTGAATGTGAAGTTTGGAGCAGATAGGTTCTTGTTCCGCTGAGATATAGACCCTTGAATTTTCATGGCGAAACATCAAAATTCGCCACGGTGCCACAGACACGCCCTTCGATGACACGTCACCATTGTCTCTGTGATTCATCATCAATGTGTTCAGGCTTATGTCAGAAGGTCTGAGGTCAATCTGGACAACGGGTTGACAACAGTACATAAAAGTATTAAAAAAGCAAAAATCCTGTTGCCACAAGGTGGCGCTATGACTGTGAGTGAATATTATCATATGGATGACATCAGCGCAGGTCTGTGATCCTACATGTAAAGTTTCATTCAGATTGGAGCATGTTCAGAGAGTAAGACCTGCACTTCCTGTTGCATGGCGAAGGATCAGTATTTCGGGGGGCTGCCATGGCCACACCCTTTGACCGACATAGAAGACTTTGATAACTTTTCATCACGAAGGTCAGTTGTATGTACAGACCAAATTTCAGGTCTCTAAGACTTACCCCCTAGGAGGAGTTCATCACAGATTTTTCACAGTTAACGCAAGATATGTCACTTCCTGTTGGGTTTAGAGCATGGCTATGATTGACTTTTTTGTCTTTCCTGATGTGCTGAATATGCCTGTCAAATTTTGTAGCTGTAGATCAAATGTCCTTCCAGTTAGTCTAATACCACTTTTTTAAATTTTGCAGGGGGCGCTATGGAGCCATTTTGGGACACACATGCACACACCCCATAAAATATCAAATTTTTCACCGGTCCTGATGTGTGTGCAGATTTTGACGCGAATCGGTGCATGTTTAGGCCCTCAAAAAAGCAATTCATTTGGCGGTAAAATAATAATAATAATAATAATAATCTCTAGCATTACAATAGGGTCTTCGCACCATTCGGTGCTCGGACCCTAATAATCTCTAGCATTCCAATAGGGTCTTCGCACCCTTCGGTGCTCGGACCCTAATAATAATAATCTCTAGCATTACAATAGGGTCTTCGCACCATTCGGTGCTCGGACCCTAATAATAAATAATTAAAGCTGCAAGCAGCGTTGAACGGGCCCTCGCACACCCACGCGTGTCGGGACGTGGCGCACGTCCAGGTGTGGCGCATGTCGGGATGTGGCAGAAATTTGAAGGTGGTCACACTTAGCTGAGCAATTTCAAGGATTGTAGCACAAACTTTCTCGGCCACCATGTACATCAGGGGTGTCATAGTCATTTTCATGCCGGGCCACATCACCATCATGGTTATCCTCAAAGGGCCTGTTGTAATTGTAAGACTTCATAAATGCAAGAAAATATATCCACAGCATTCATGAAACAATAAAGCTGGAGCAGATTGGACACTTTATGTGTGAGTTACAACATCTTCCTAAGGCTTTTTTTGGTTTGTGTGAGGTTCAGATGCCACTTTATTGTTATTGTACATGTAACATGTACACGTCTTTTTACAGCTCAGCCAAATAACCATGTACATTTAAATAAAAACCTGAATCTGTGAATCATTGTAATAGGTCAGTGTTGGATGCAAGATTTATATTTTTAAATGGCAGTGACATGCCACAAGTACCTTGGACATATTTAAACTAAATGCATGAATATACTAAGGTGTGTATTATTTCAAGAACTTAGTACTGAATGCATAATAACAGGGAAGCTGTTTTTATACATGGCAAAAGGCCCAGTTTAATGTTAAACAATATTATATTCAATTCAATTCAATTCAGTTTTATTTATATAGCGCATATTCACAACACAGGTCGTCACAAAGCGCTTAACATTGTAAGAAAGAACAGGAAACAGAAAACCCAACAATCCAAGGTTGCTTTTGGATTCCCTATGAGCAAGCAGTCAGCGACGGTGGGAAGGAACCAAAAACCCCCCCATGGTAGGGAAGGGGGGAAAAAAAACCTCCGACAGAGGTGTATTGTAGGAGATCCCTGCTCCATCTATCCATCAGTTTGGGGGTTGTTGGCCTGAAACTATTGAAGTCTGCTGGCATAATCAGTAGCAATAGTAACAATAGACAGTGGTGTATAATATATTTATGGATAACGTACAATATTTGTAGTGGTGAAAATTATGCTTAATAAAAGGGGAACAATTACACAGGATATACTGCAGTGGAATGGGAATGATTTACATTTTTAACAGAGTGTACAGTAAACATGTGCAGTTATGCAATGATAGATTTTAATGAACAATTTATAGAGCAATAATATGCAGTATTTAGGGGATGTATAGACAGTTAAATTCATTCCGGGGTTTGGTGTGTGTGAAAGAACGATGAAAGGTTAGTGTGTGTGTGTGTTAGGGTTTGTCTGTGTGTGTATGTGTGTGTGTGTTAGGGTTTGTCTGTGTGTGTATGTGTGTGTGTGTTAGGGTTTGTCTGTGTGTGTATGTGTGTGTGTGTTAGGGTTTGTCTGTGTGTGTATGTGTGTGTGTGTGTACGTGTACCTTTAACTTATTGCTACCTATAGGCATGCAAGATGGAAAACTAAATCTATTATAATGAATTAGCATGTACATAACTCTACAAACTGTACCACTGGAACAAAAACTTCCCTCAGAGTAGCACAACATCCAAGTGAACAGGCTGCTAAGAAGAATATTTCCCTCTATAACACACGTCATATCCTTTTGCCACTGACTTGCACTACAAGCATCACTGAATATTAGCTTTTAAATGAGGTAGGCCCACAGCTGTCATGAGACAACACAGTTGGTACAGATTGGACACTACATGTGTGACTTAAAACACCTTACTAAGGCTTTTCTGTTACTTTTACGTTCAGACTCAACTTTACTGTCATTTAACATGTCACAAAATCATTTTATGTATGTTAAAAAAATTAAAACATGAACCTCTCTGTCGCTCTCTCTCTCTCTTTCTCTCTCTCTCTCTCTTTCTCTCTCTCTTGCTCTCTCTCAACCTGCATCTGTGTGTCTCTGTGTCTGTGGTTGTGTGTGTATCTCTGTGTGTGTTTGTGTGTGTCTGTGTGTGTGTGTGTGTGTGTGTGTGTCTGTGTGCCTGTGTCTGTGTGTTTGACATGGGGGAAGGGCTGCAGCAGGACACACAGAGGCTGCTGGAGCTGGGGAGAAGGGTGACAGGTCTCCTCTTCATATGACTCAAAGTTCAGAGGTGCATCGCGGCCGCACCGTTTCACTTTTGTGGAAGATTTTGACAACTTCTCAACTTTAAGGCCTGTTGTATATACTGGCCAAATTTCCAGACTATATCACTAAGTTTGGAGCAATGGAAAGTGCAAATGTCCCAAAATTACCTTCCTGTTACCACTCACTGACGCTTTGACTATGACTAAATTTTAAAATGTGGATGTGTTCAGAAGTGGACTGTTGTCCAGCACATGAAATTTGGGCCAGATCGGATCATGTACAGCTGAGATATAAACACTTTAGTAGTCACGGCGAGACATCGAAGTTCGCCACCCAGCCACAGACACATCGTTTGACTACCAGTGACAGTTTTCTCCATGAATCATCATCAATGTCTTGAGGCTTATGTCACCACATTTCAGATGAATACGGTCAACCGGCTAATAACAGTACATTAAAATGTAAAAAGTCGCATTTCCTGTTGCCAGGAGGTGGCGCTATGACTGTGGATGAATATTGTCATATGGACGTGATCAGGGCAGGACTCTGATCAAATGTGTAAAGTTTGAGGCAGATCAGAGCCTGTGAAGTGTATTTAGACAGCACTAGAAGTTCTATGGCGAAACATCAAAGTTCAGGAGGCCGCCACGCCCACGCCCTCAGACTTTTGCGGAGCGTTTTGATAACTTTTAATCACGAAGGCCTGTTGTATGTACTGACCAAATTTCAGCTGTCTTGCAGTTACCCTGTGTTCGGTTATAGCTCTTGAATATGAGCAAAAATCAGAAATATAAAGCAAAATGGCGGACTTCCTGTACACTTTTGCTGATGGATTGATTAGGCAATTTTGTTTGTCTTGTCTTGGTGCACATGTGTACCAAATTTCATAGCTGTACGTGAAACTAGCCGTATTAACTCCACTAGAGCCCAATTTTCAAGGTGGCGCTATAGAGCCATTTTGCCACACACATGTGCAACTCCCATGAAATATAAAATTTTTCGCCACTTCTAATGTGTTTGCAAATTTTCGTGAGTTTTTGAGCGTGTCTAGGCCCTCAAAAATGCGATTTAAAAGTCGGACAAATAATAATAATCCGAGCGATTCCAATAGGGTCCTACGCACCGTTGGTGCTCGGGCCCTAATAATAATAATAATCTCTAGCATTACAATAGGGTCTTCGCACCATTCGGTGCTCGGACCCTAATAATAATCTCTAGCATTACAATAGGGTCTTCGCACCATTCGGTGCTCGGACCCTAATAATAATCTCTAGCATTACAATAGGGTCTTCGCACCATTCGGTGCTCGGACCCTAATAATAATCTCTAGCATTCCAATAGGGTCTTCGCACCATTCGGTGCTCGGACCCTAATAATCTCTAGCATTCCAATAGGGTCTTCGCACCATTCGGTGCTCGGACCCTAATAATAATAATCTCTAGCATTACAATAGGGTCTTCGCACCATTCGGTGCTCGGACCCTAATAATAATAATAATAATAATAATTAAAGCTGCAAGCAGCGTCGAACGGGCCCTCGCTCCTCACCGCACTCCTCTCCACACGACCTTGTCTAGGGGGCGCCGTAGAGCCGATTAGAATTTCGACTGTGCAAATCTGTTGGTCTTGGGATACTATATGTATGTACCAAATTTTATGTTTGTAGGATAAAGCAGTGATTTTATATGACTATTTGAATATTTCTAGGGGGCGCTGTGGAGCCGTTTGACCACGTCCATTCCTGAATTGTATATTAAATATTAGGTCTTGAGATTAATGAGGATTTGTGTGGATTTGGTGATTTTACATGGATCCCTCCACCTCCAAAACCCATTTCGTTCCACATGGCGATTTTGTTCAAAATGGCCGCCATGCCACGCCCACACCATGTGACGTATCCACGAGAATTTAATAACTTTTCATCCTGGAGGGGTCTAGATGCCACACAGTGAATTTGGTGAAGATCGGACAAAAATCCTGGGAGGAGTTCGTTAAATTCCAATGCCTGCTCACAACGTGTTCCATTGTACAATGTTAAGCTTTTTTGTTCAAAATGGCCGCCATGCCACGCCCACACCGTGTGATGCAGCCACAAGATTTTAATAACTTTTCATCCTGGAGGGGTTTAGATGCCACACAGCGAATTTGGTGAAGGTCGAACAAAAATCCTGGGAGGAGTTCGTTAAATTCCAATGCCTGCGCACCACGTGTTGAAGTGGGCGAGGTTACGCTTTTTTGTTCAAAATGGCCGCCATGCCACGCCCACACCGTGTGACGCATCCACGAGATTTTAATAACTTTTCATCCTGGAGGGGTGTAGATGCCACACAGCGAATTTGGTGAAAATTGGATAAAAATCCTGGGAGGAGTTTGTTAAATTCCAATGCCTGTGCACCACGTGTTCTAGTTGGCGCTGTTTAGCTTTTTTTTTCAAAATGGCCGCCATGCCACGCCCACATCGTGTGTCGCAGCCACAAGATTTTAATAACTTTTCATCCTGGATGGGTCTAGATGCCACACAGCGAATTTGGTGAAAATCGGACAAAAATCCTAGGAGGAGTTCGTTAAATTCCATTGCCTGCACACTACGTGCTCTAGGGGGCGCTGTTGAGCCTTTTTGAAATTTTAAAAGCAGGAATGTTTTTGTCTCGGGCTACTGTACCTGTGTACCAAATTTCATGAGTTTACGTGAAACTAGCCGTATTAACTCCACTAAAGGCCAATTTTCTAGGTGGCGCTATTGAGTCATTTTGCCATTCATATGTGTAATTCCCCCAAAATATCAAATTTTTCACCAGTCCTGATGTGTGTGCCAAATTTGGTGAGTTTTTGAGCATGTTTAGGGGGTCAAATTGAGGTTCAAAGTGGCGTAAGAAAAAGAAACCGCCAAACCGCCAAACAAACCGCCAAACAAACCGCCAAACCGCCAAACACTAGAGGAACAATAGGGTCCTACGCACTGTAGTGCTTCGGGCCCTAATAATAATAATCTCTAGCATTACAATAGGGTCTTCGCACCATTCGGTGCTCGGACCCTAATAATAATCTCTAGCATTACAATAGGGTCTTCGCACCCTTCGGTGCTCGGACCCTAATAATAATAATCTCTAGCATTACAATAGGGTCTTCGCACCATTCGGTGCTCGGACCCTAATAATAATAATAATAATAATAATAATAATAATAATAATAATAATAATAATAATCTCTAGCATTACAATAGGGTCTTCGCACCATTCGGTGCTCGGACCCTAATAATAATAATAATAATAATAATAATAATAATAATCTCTAGCATTACAATAGGGTCTTCGCACCATTCGGTGCTCGGACCCTAATAATAATCTCTAGCATTACAATAGGGTCTTCGCACCATTCGGTGCTCGGACCCTAATAATCTCTAGCATTACAATAGGGTCTTCGCACGATTCGGTGCTCGGACCCTAATAATAATCTGAACGATTACAATAGGGTTCACAGCCCTTCGGGCCTGGGAAACGCGTATGCTAGCATACGCGTGTCCCACGCCCCTCGGGCTTGGCCCCCTAATAATCTGAACGATTACAGTAGGGTTCCCAGCCCTTCGGGCCTGGGAAACGCGTATGCTAACATACGCGTGTCCCATGCCCCTCGGGCTTGGCCCCCTAATAACTTTTCATCCTGGAGGGGTATACATGCCATGAAGCGAATTTGGTGAAGATGGGACAAAAATCCTGGGAGGAGTTCGTTAAATTCCAATGCCTGCGCACAACGTGTTCCATTGTACAATGTTAAGCTTTTTTGTTCAAAATGGCCGCCATGCCACGCCCACACCGTGTGACACAGCCACAAGATTTTAATAACTTTTCATCCTGGAGGGGTCTAGATGCCACACAGCGAATTTGGTGAAGATCGAACGAAAATCCTGGGAGGAGTTTGTTAAATTCCAATGCCTGCGCACAGCATTTTCTAGGGGGCGCCATTGAGATTTTTTGTTCAAAATGGCCGCCATGCCACGCCCACACCATGTGACGTATCCACGAGATTTTAATAACTTGTCATCCTTGAGGGGTGCAGATGCCACACAGCGAATTTGGTGAAGATCGGACAAAAATCCTGGGAGGAGTTCGTTAAATTCCAATGCCTGCGCACAATGTGTTCCATTGTACAATGTTAAGCTTTTTTGTTCAAAATGGCCGCGATGCCACGCCCACACCGTGTGACGCTGCCACAAGAATTTAATAACTTTTCATCCTGGAGGGGTCTAGATGCCACAGAGCGAATTTGGTGAAGATCGGCCAAAAATCCTGGGAGGAGTTCATTAAATTCCAATGCCTGCGCACCACGTGTTGAAGTGGGCGAGGTTAAGCTTTTTTGTTCAAAATGGCCGCCATGCCACGCCCACACCGTGTGACGTATCCACGAGATTTTAATAACTTTTCATCCTGGAGGGGTGCAGATGCCACACAGCGAATTTGGTGAAAATTGGATAAAAATCCTGGGAGGAGTTTGTTAAATTCCAATGCCTGCGCACCACGTGTTCTAGTTGGCGCTGTTTAGCTTTTTTGTTCAAAATGGCCGCCATGCCACGCCCACACCGTGTGACGCAGCCACAAGATTTTAATAACTTTTCATCCTGGATGGGTCTAGATGCCACACAGCGACTTTGGTGAAGATCGGATAAAAATCCTGGGAGGAGTTCGATAAATTCCAATGCCTGCACAGTACGTGCTCTAGGGGGCGCTGTTGAGCCTTTTTTGAAACTTTAAAAGCAGGATTGTTTTTGTCTCGGGCTACTGTACCTGTGTACCAAATTTCATGAGTTTACGTGAAACTAGCCGTATTAGCTCCACTAAAGCCCAATTTTCTAGGTGGCGCTTTTGAGTCATTTTGCCATTCATATGTGTAATTCCCCCAAAATATCAAATTTTTTACCAGTCTTGATGTGTGTGCCAAATTTGGTGAGTTTTTGAGCATGTTTAGGGGGTCAAATTGAGGTTCAAAGTGGCGTAAGACAAAGAAACCGCCAAACCGCCAAACCGCCAAACACTAGAGGAACAATAGGGTCCTACGCACTGTAGTGCTTCGGGCCCTAATTAAAGCTGCAAGCAGCGTCGGACGGGCCCTCGCTCCCCCGCACCGTTGCTGTGGAGACGATCGGAATGTCTGATGCACGCAATTGTGTTTGTCCCATCCGGCTCTGCACATGAACCAAATTTCATGTCTGTACGACGAACCAGTGATTTTATATGAAATTTTAAAATTTCGTAAGGGGCGCTATGGAGCTGTTTGAGTGCGCCACAGTGTTGAGGGATAGCCTGTCATCAAGCATATCAAGTTTCATTCATATTCGACCATGTGCAGTCAAGTTATGAGCATTTCACACTTCATGGCCACAGACTCAAAATGGCCGTCCTGTCACGCCCACACCGTGTGATGCAGCCACGAGATTTTAATAACTTTTCATACTGAATGGGTCCAGATGCCACCCAGCCAATTTGGTGGAGATGGGATAAAAATCCTGGGAGGAGTTCGTTAAATTCCAATGTCTCCGCACCACATTGTGTAGGGGGCGCCGTGGAGCTGATTGGAATTTCAAGTGTACAGATCTGTTTGTCTGGACAGACTATACATGTGTACCAAATTTCATGTTTGTAGGTTAAAGCAGTGATTCTATATGAGTATTTGAATATTTGAGGGGGCGTTGTGGAGCCGTTTGAACACGCCACTTAAGGAATTGTATATCAAACATTAGTTTTTGAGATTTGTGAGGATTTGTGTGAATTTGGTGATATTAGGTGGATCCCTTCACTTCCAAAACTCATTTCATTCCATATGGCAAAATTGGTGACAATGGCCGCCATGCCACGCCCACACCGTGTGACAGAGCCACAAGATTTTAATAACTTGATCCTGAAGGGGTCCAGATGCCACACAGCCAGTTTCATCAAGATGGGATAAAAATTCTGGGAGGAGTTCGTTAAATTCCAATGTCTCCACACGACCTTGTGTAGGGGGCGCCGTAGAGCCGATTGGAATTTCGACTGTGCAAATTTGTTGGTCTTGGGATACTATATGTATGTATCAATTTGCATGTCTGTAGGATAAAGCATTGATTTTATATAACTATTTCAATATTTGTAGGGGGCGCTGTGGAGCTGTTTGACCACATCCATTCCTGAATTGTATATCAAACGTTAGTTCTTGAGTTTCATGAGGATTTGTGTGGATTTGGTGATATTATATAGATCCCTTCACCTCCAAAACCCATTTCGTTCCACATGGCAATTTTGTGCAAAATGGCTGCCATGCCAAGCCCACACCGTGTAACGCAGCTACAAGATTTTAATAACTTTTCATCCTGGAGGGGTTTAGATGCCACACAGCGAATTTGGTGAAAATCGGATAAAAATCCTAGGAGGAGTTCGTTAAATTCCAATCCCTGCGCACCACGTTTTCTAGGGGGCGCCGTAGAGCTTTTTCGATATTTCAAAAGCAGGAATGTTTTTGTCTCGGGCTACTGTAGGTGTGTACCGAATTTCATAGCTGTACGTGAAACTAGCAGTATTAACTCCATTAAAGCCCAATTTTCAAGGTGGCGCTATTGAGTCATTTTGCCATTCATATGTGTAATTCCCCCAAAATATCAAATTTTTCGCCAGTACTGATGTGTCTTCAAAATTTGGGGAGTTTTTGAGCATGTTTAGGGGGTCAAATTGGGGTTCAATTTGGCGTAAGGAAAATAAAGAAAGAAAGAAAGAAAGAAAGAAACTCACGAGGAACAATAGGGCCTTTGCCCTTTGCCTTTTCGGGCCCGGGCCCTAATAAACCGCCAAAGAAACACTAGAGGAACAATAGGGTCCTACGCACTGTAGTGCTTCGGGCCCTAAGAAAGAAGGACGGAAAGAAATCACCAAACAGAGCAGGAACAATAGGGTCTTTGCCCTGTAAGGCAAAGGCAGCGTTCAGTGTTTCACACTGATCGCTGCCCTTTGCCTTTTCGGGCTCGGGCCCTAATAAAGAAACAAACCGCCAAACAAACAGAGTAGGAACAATAGGGCCTTTGCCCTGCAAGGCAAAGGCAGCGTTCAGTGTTTCACACTGATCGCTGCCCTTTGCCTTTTCGGGCTCAGGCCCTAATAATTAAAGCTGCAAGCAGCGTCGGACGGGCCCTCGCTCCCCCCCCACGGCCGCTTTGGATACAATCGGAATGTCTATAGCACGCAATAGTATTTGTCTCATCCTGCTCTGCACATGTACCAAATTTCATGTCTGTAGGACAAACCAGTGATTTTACAGAAATTTGTAGGGGGCGCTGTGGACCTGTTTGAAATTTGGAGTGTGCAAATCTGTTGGTCTTGGGATACTGTACGTGTGTAACAAATTTCATGTTTGTAGGATAAAGCAGTGATTTTATATGAGTATTTGAATATTTGTAGGGGGCGCTGTGGAGCCGTTTGACCATGCCCATTCCTGAATTGTATATCAATTGTTAGTTCTTGAGATTAATGAGGATTTGTGTGGATTTGGTGATATTACATGGATGCCTTCACCTGCAAAAACTGTTTCATTCCATATGGCGATTTTGTTCAAAATGGCCGCCATGCCACGCCCACACCGTGTGAAGTAGCCACGAGATTTTAATAGCTTTTCATCCTGGAGGGGTCTAGATGCCACACAGCGAATTTGGTGAAGATCGGACAAAAATCCTGGGAGGAGTTCGTTAAATTCCAATGCCTCCGCACAATGTGTTCCATTGTACAATGTTAAGCTTTTTTGTTCAAAATGGCCGCCATGCCACGCCCACACCGTGTGACGCAGCCACAAGATTTTAATAACTTTTCATCCTGGAGGGGTTTAAATGCCACACAGCGAATTTGGTGAGGATCGGACAAAAATCCTGGGAGGAGTTCGTTAAATTCCAATGCCTGCGCACGTGTTCCATTGTACAATCTTAAGCTTTTTGTTCAAAATGGCCGCCATGCCACGCCCACACCGTGTGATGCAGCCACAAGATTTTAATAACTTTTCATCCTTGAGGGGTTGAGATGCCACACAGCCAATTTGGTGAAGATCGGACAAAAATCCTGGGAGGAGTTCGTAAAATTTCCAATGCCTGCCCACCACATGCTGTAGGGGGCGCTGTTGAGCTTTTTTTGAAATTTCAACAGCAGGAATTTTTTTGTCTTGGGCTACTGTACCTGTGTACCAAATTTCATGAGTTCTCGTGAAACTAGCCGTATTAACTCCACTAAAGCCCAATTTTCTAGGTGGCGCTATTGAGTCATTTTGCCATTCATAT
Source organism: Dascyllus trimaculatus (assembly GCA_024666655.1). Taxonomy (NCBI): domain Eukaryota; kingdom Metazoa; phylum Chordata; class Actinopteri; family Pomacentridae; genus Dascyllus; species Dascyllus trimaculatus. The sequence continues at coordinate 35,781,833 of CM045454.1, read as the reverse complement.
GTGTAATTCCCCAAAATATCAAATTTTTCACCAGTCCTGATGTGTGTGCCAAATTTGGTGAGTCTTTGAGCATGTTTAGGGGGTCAAATTGAGGTTCAAAGTGGCGTTAGAAAAAGAAACCGCCAAACAAAAAAACAAACAAACAAACCGCCAAAGAAACGCTAGAGGAACAATAGGGTCCTACGCACTGTAGTGCTTCGGGCCCTAATTAAAGCTGCAAGCAGCGTCGGACGGGCCCTCGCTCCTAATCATACTCCTCTCCACACTTTTTTAGAATTTCGACTGTGCATATCTGTTGGTCTTGGGATACTATATGTATGTAGCAAATTTCATGTTTGTAGGATAAAGCAATGATTTTATATGAGTATTTGAATATTTCTAGGGGGAGCTGTGGAGCCGTTTGACCACGTCCATTTCTGAATGGTATATTAAATATTAGGTCTTGAGATTTATAAGGATTTGTGTGTGTGGCGATGCGAGGGGGAGGACAACTTAACTTTGCTGAAATTAATAAATTTAGGACAAAAGGAACCGACAACGCCACCCCAGGAGTTTCACCTGGGGAACTCTGAGTGTAATTTTAACTAATGATGGATAGGCACACAGGTAAGCATACAAAGGCAGGCAGGAGATGTGGTACAGGGTTTTTGTACAAGAAAATAACACTTTATTTATCCAGTTCAGTGCACAGAATAAAATGACAAGTTAAGAGCGAAACTGCTAATAAGCTGAGGCCCTGCTCCCGTGGCTGAGGCTTACCGGCAGTGAGGGACCAGGTGGGAGTGAATCCAAAAGAAACACACAGAAGAACACCCCACTCGTACGTGGCACACACAGTGAAGGTTAAGTGTAAAGAAAACCGCAATCAGGGTCGCACGGCACACAAAGGGACACCACCACCGTGGACACCGCTACCACCGTTGGCTCTCAGCAGCTGAAGGGAGAGGGGAAAACAAAGTTAATATCCATGTCAATGATAAAAGAGGATCAGCAATAATACACAAACCCAAAATAAACAATACTAAATCTTAATCCAACCTAAGAAAGAAAATAAACTATATTATTAACAAATTGGAACAAAATGAAAAAGGTCTCTGGCCAGACATAACACAAATAAACTTAATTCTTCCTTGAAATGAAAACAAATTAATAAGTAAGCAACCAATTAACCCAGACAAATATATTCAATGAAAACTGATAAAATAACCCATTCATTAGCCCCACACCCGCGCGCGCACACACACACAAAGTCCGACCCAGCGACTGTCACAAGCCGGTCACCAGAGGACCGGAGACCGGTCGGTAGCTTGCGGGAGGCGGTGGCCAAGAAGCAGCAGCAAGGTAAGCCGTACGGCGAACCAAGCGAGAAGCAGCGCACCTCCCAGTGGGAATCTTCGTATCAGGACGACAGCTCAGTTCAACCCACGCAGCCGCCGCACATCAGGGGTGGGCGAAGCAGCAGTGTTTCCTTACTTTTTCATATGCAGAGAGTTCAGCCACAAACGCCGAACCGCAGGAATCCTCAGGAATCCCGGTTAGACAAACAGCGGTGCGCCAGTGATGCATTCAGGGTCCGCTGCGTAAACAACGTGAGCTTTTAACAACTCTACTATCAGGCTTGAATTGAATCGCAAGGATATGCATACCTTAATGCAGTAAACGCCGATGTCACAATAACATGAGGCAATCGCCTGGACCCCAACGGACCACTAGAAGATGTAAAGGAGTGGAGATCTGAATTTAACACAGGTTAAAAGAATCAAGTCAAACTGCAAACCATGCAGCCGCGTACCTACCCGCCTGGAGAACAAAGAGAGGAAACGGAAGGCCGGGAAGCGGGAGGGTCTTCGAGCCAGGAAGTGAGAGACTGAGGGAGGGGCATAGCCTCCTTTTATTCCCTCGCCTTGTGCGCTGATAGGCTAATAAACCAGGTTACGTTCAGTGCAGCAGATACGCCTGCATTCTACTGCAGTAGCATATCATACTGCTACAGAAAATTTACACAAGAGCCGAGCTGAGGCACCGCCAGTCACAGGCGCCATCTTGTCCCATCTTCACCAAATTCGCTGTGTGGCATTTAAACCCCGCCAGGATGAAAAGTTATTAAAATCTTGTGGCTGCGTCACACGGTGTGGGCGTGGCATGGCGGCCATTTTGAACAAAAAAGCTTAACATTGTACAATGGAACACGTTGTGCGCAGGCATTGGAATTTAACGAACTCCTCCCAGGATTTTTGTCCCATCTTCACCAAACTCGCTGTGTGGCATCTAGACCCCTCCAGGACGAAAAGCTATTAAAATCTCATGGATATGTCACATGGTGTGGGCGTGGCATGGCGGCCATTTTGAACAAAAAATCTCAATGGTGCCCCCTAGAAAACGCTGTGCGCAGGCATTGGAATTTAACAAACTCCTCCCAGGATTTTTGTTCGATCTTCACCAAATTCGCTGTGTGGCATCTACACCCCTCCAGGATGAAAAGCTATCAAAATCTTGTGGCTGCGTCACGCGATGTGGGCGTGGTATGGCGGCCATTTTGAACAAAATCGCCATGTGGAACGAAATGGGTTTTGGAGGTGAAGGGATCCACGTAAAGTCACCAAATCCACACAAATCCTCATTAATCTCAAGACCTAATATTTAGTATAAAATTCAGGAATGGACGTGGTGAAACGGCTCCGCAGCGCCCCCTACAAATATTCAAATACTCATTTAAAATCACTGCTTTATCCTACAAACATGAAGTTTGGTACATACATATAGTATCCCCAGACCAACAAATTTACACAGTCAAAATTCCAGTCGGCTCTACGGCACCCCCTAGACAAAGTCGTGTTAAGAGGAGTGCGGTGAGGAGCGAAGGCCCGTCCGACGCTGCTTGCAGCTTTAATTAGGGCCCGAGCACTACAGTGCGTAGGACCCTATTGTTCCTGTAGTGTTTCTTTGGGGGGATGGGGGGATGGCGGTTTCTTTTTCTTACGCCGCATTGAACCCCAATTTGACCCCCTAAACATGCTCAAAAACTCACCAAATTTGGCACACACATCAGGACTGGTGAAAAATTTGATATTTTGGGGAAATTACACATCTGAATGGCAAAATGACTCAATAGCGCCACCTAGAAAATTGTGGTTTAGTGGAGTTAATACGGCTAGTTTCACGTAAACTCATGAAATTTGGTACACATGTACAGTAGCCCAAGACAAAAAAATTCCTGCTGTTGAAATTTCAAAAAAAGCTCAACAGCGCCCCATACAGCATGTGGTGCACAGGCATTGGAATTTAACGAACTCCTCCCAGGATTTTTATCCGATCTTCACCAAATTCGCTGTGTGGCATCTTGACCCCTCCAAGATGAAAAGTTATTAAAATCTTGTGCCTGCGTCACACGGTGTGGGCGTGGCATGGCGGCCATTTTGAACAAAATCGTCATATGGAATGAAACAGGTTTTTGAGGTGAAGGCATCCACGTAATATCACCAAATCCACACAAATCCTCATTAATCTCAAGAACTAACAATTGATATACAATTCAGGAATGGGCGTGGTCAAACAGCTCCACAGCGCCCCCTACAAATATTCAATTACTCATATAAAATCACTGCTTTATCCTACAAACATGAAATTTGTTACACACGTACAGTATCCCAAGACCAACAGATTTGCACACTCTAAATTTCAAACAGCTCCACAGCGCCCCCTACAAATTTCAAAAATTCCTATAAAATCACTGGTTTGTCCTACAGACATGAAATTTGGTACATGTGCAGAGCAGGATGAGACAAATACTATTGCGTGCTATAGACATTCCGATCGTATCCAAAGCGGCCGTGGGGGGGGAGCGAGTGCCTGTCCGACGCTGCTTGCGGCTTTAATTAGGGCCCGAAGCACTACAGTGCGTAGGACTCTATTGTTCCTGTAGTTTTTCTTACGCCAATTTGAACCCCAATTTGACCCCCTAAACATGCTCAAAAACTCACCAAATTTGGCACACACATCAGGACTGGTGAAAAATTTGATATTTGGGGGGAATTACACATATGAATGGCAAAATGACTCAATAGCGCCACCTAGAAAATTGTGGTTTAGTGGAGTTAATACGGCTAGTTTCACGTAAACTCATGAAATTTGGTATACATGTACAGTAGCCCAAGACAAAAAAATTCCTGCTGTTGAAATTTCAAAAAAGGCTCAACAGCGCCCCATAGAGCACGTGGTGTACAGACATTGGAATCTAATGAACTCCTCCCAGGATTTTTGTCCGATCTTCACCAAATTCGCTGTGTGGCATCTAGAACCATCCAGGATGAAAATTTATCAAAATCTTGTGGCTGCGTCACACGGTGTGGGCGTGGCATGGCGGCCATTTTGAACAAAATCGCCATGTGGAACGAAATGGGTTTTGGAGGTGAAGTGATACATGTAAAATCACCAAATCCACACAAAACCTCATTAATCTCAAGACCTAATATTTAATATACAATTCAGAAATGGGCGTGGTCAAACGGCTCCACAGCGCCCCCTACAAATATTCAAATACTCATATAAAATCATTGCTTTATCCTACAAACATGAAATTTGGTACACACATATAGTATCCCAAGACCAACAGATTTGCACAGTCAAAATTCTAATCGGCTCCACGGCGCCCCCTAGACAAGTTTGTGTGGAGAGGAGCATGATCAGGAGCGAGGGCCCGTTCGACGCTGCTTGCAGCTTTAATTAGGGCCCGAAGCACTACAGTGCGTAGGACCCTATTGTTCCTCTAGTGTTTCTTTGGCGGTTTATTAGGGCCCGAGCCCGAAAAGGCAAAGGGCAGCGATCAGTGTGAAACACTGAATGTTGCCTTTGCCTTGCAGGGCAAAGGCCCTATTGTTCCTGCTCTGTTTGGCGGTTTCTTTCTTTATTAGGGCCCGAGCACGAAAGGGCGAAGGGCAGCGATCAGTGTGAAACACTGAACGCTGCCTTTGCACGAAGTGCAAAGGCCCTATTGTTCCTGCTCTGTTTGTTTGGCGGTTTGTTTGTTTGTTTCTTTATTTTTCTTACGCCAATTTGACCCCCAATTTGACCCCCTAAACATGCTCAAAAACTCCCCAAATTTTGCACACACATCAGGACTGGTGAAAAATTTGATATTTTGGGGGAATTCTACATATGAATGGCGAAATGACTCAATAGCGCCACCTTGAAAATCGGGCTTTAGTAGAGTTAATACGGCTAGTTTCACGTACAGCTATGAAATTTGGTACACAGGTACAGTAGCCCGAGACAAAAACAATCCTGCTTTTGAAATTTCGAAAAAGCTCCATGGCTCTCCCTAGAAAACGTGGTGCGCAGGCATTGGAATTTAATGAACTCCTCCCAGGATTTGCATCCGATCTTCACCAAATTCGCTGTGTGTCATCTAAACCTCTCCAGGATGAAAAGTTATTAAAATCTCGTGGCTGCGTCACACGGTGTGGGCGTGGCATGGTGGCCATTTTGAGCAAATTCGCCATGTGGAACGTAATGGATTTTGGAGGTGAAGGGATGCACGTAAAATCACCAAATCCACTCAGATCCTCATTAATCTCAAAAACTAATGTTTGATATACAATTCAGGAATGGGCGTGGTCAAACAGCTCCACAGCGCCCCCTACAAATTTCAAAAATTCATTTAAAATAACTGGTTTGTCCTACAGACATGAAATTTAGCAAATGTGCAGAGAAGGATGAGACAAACACATTTGCATAAATAGACTTTCCAAAAGTCTCCACAGCGCCCCCTAGAAATTTCTAATATGAAATTCTCATTTCTGGTATAATCTCAACAACTCAAAATTTTTGCCAAACCCTGACGTGCACTACACCTCGATGTGCACCACGTCCCAACGTGCGTAGGTGTGTGAGGGCCCGTCCGACGCTGCTTGCAGCTTTAATTAGGGCCCGAGCCCGAAAAGGCAAAGGGCAAAGGCCCTATTGTTCCTGCTCTGTTTGTTTGGCGGTTTGTTTGTTTGTTTCTTTATTTTTCTTACGCCAAATTGAACCCCAATTTGACCCCCTAAACATGCTCAAAAACTCCCCAAATTTTGCACACACATCAGGACTGGTGATTTGATATTTTGGGGGAATTACACATAGGAATGGCAAAATGACTCAATAGCGCCACCTTAAAAATTGGGCTTTAGTGGAGTTAATACAGCTAGTTTCACGTACAGCTATGAAATTTGGTACACAGGTACAATAGCCCGAGACAAAAACATTCCTGCTTTTGAAATTTTGAAAAAGCTCCACGGCGCCCCCTAGAAAACGTGTCAAAATCTTGTGGACACGTCACACGGTGTGGGCGTGGCATGGCGGCCATTTTGAACAAACAGCTTAAGATTGTACAATGTCATGACATTTTTATTATTATTGTTGTCGTTGTTGTCTACAACAAAAAAAAGAATTGTCATCCTTCACATTAAGGTTAAGTCCTCAATACATATGCTTATTAAATACATCCAGTATCTATCATTAATTTTGTAACTGGTCAATCACTGCAATCTAAGGTCTATTTTTTCCAGACTAGGGGCAGTTTATAGATGGAATAACATTGCGTTTTAACCAAAATAAGTTCTCAAAATAATTCTTTTACTAGTAAGCAGCTGTCTATATGTGGGATAACGTAAAGTGAGCTATATTACGGAGGGATTCAATTCTACCTGTTAGGCTTTATTTCACTATTTAGCAACCTGCTTACACGATATTATTCCTTACGTACACCTTACCTGTGAAAAGTGATTCCATGGGATCTGGTTTGCATGTTCCGCTCGTTGGAGCATCCATAAGCAGCACAAAAGTCCGGCATCTTTTCCAGTTATATTAAGTGTATGTCAGAAGACTGTCTGCTGACAACATTAAGTAGAATTTGTATTTGCGTAGTAAAACCGGCATTTCTAAAACATCCAAGCATCCTGTGTCATAGCTAAATGTGTAACGTTTTTAACAAACCAAACCGTTTGGAAATCGCTCGAAAATTCAGTGAATAATTCTATTTTAAGATTGTGGAGTACCTCTTACCTCCGTAGACTTACATTCATTCCCGCTGCTGCTAGCCCTGTACCAAGATGGCGGAGCTTTAGGCACGTCCCTCCACAGTCAGTGCGGCGTCTACGTATATATGTCTATAGCTGTGTCCCAATTCAGGGGCTGCATCCTTCGAAGGACCCAGCCTACTCGTCCTTCGAAGGCTGGGTCCTTCGAAGGACGGGTAGGCTGCATGAGAAGGCTGCATGAGCGTTTGTTAAATGAGACGGTCTCGCCCACGATAGGAAGCAGGAAGTTTCCTGCTTGCGTCATGACGTCTCGTAGCGCCGCTCTTTGTTGCCTAGCAACCCTGACAAACAAATTTTCATCCCGACGATCAGGATAAGACGACGTTGTAATTTTATCTAATTTTTGACTAGATTTGATCCCGAAATTGTAATTTTTTTTTAAAAAAATGTTTTATATCATTGAAGACTTGAGGGTCTTGTTCTATCCGGTGGTTCGGGACTAAACTGTCTGAGAAACGAGAAGCGTCCACAGCTGGTTTAAATCTGTTGACATCCATTTCGTGGTGGCCACCGTCAGAAAAAATCGCCATAGTCTCGGTAAAATAAAGCTTAAACACTGAAGCTGAACAACTGGAAAGTAAACGCTTTAAACTGCAGCGGCTCACATCAATAACGTAACTTAATCGTTTTTTAAAACAAATTTTTGTCATTAAAGTTTTTATTGACTTTTTAATGCATTACGAATGAAAAAATAATAATAGAAAAAACAAAACAAAACAAAAATAGAGAATACTGGGATACATTGCACAGGCCAAACAGGCAATTACAAACACAGGATAAAAGATACCTAAACAGACAGGACAACCAATCAAAGAGAAAAATAATCCAACAAAAAACATTGTATATTGTGACTGGAATAGTACAATGTTATTATGATATAGTTATACAGGAGATCCTGATACTGTTGGGGTCTGCACCATGTCCTGGTCCATTCTTATGTGTGCCCAAAAGCAGTCCCAAGAGGTGGTCCCTTCCTCTATATTGTCCTTTAATCTATGCAGCATGGATTCGTAAGATGCTGTCTCTATCATTACATCCACCCAGTCTTTCAGACTTGGACTTCTGTCCGTTTTCCAAAGTCTTAAAATAATTCTAGATGCAGTGATCAAACCAACCATAATGACAGAGAAGGCACTCTTTGAGGCATTCTGTACTTGAATTTTATCACCCAGAAGACAAAGATCTGGGGTCAGAGGGATTGTTGACCCGAACCAGCTACTCAGAACTTGAATAACTTTACTCCAGAAAGGTGCCACCAGAGAACACTCCCAAATACAGTGAAGGAAAGTTCCAACCTCTGTTTTACATTTCCAACATAAGTTATCCTTTAACAGTCTCATTCTATAAAGTCTCGATGGGGTGTGGTAGTACCTGTGCAGAATCTTATATTGTACAAACTTTCCTCGAGCCTCCTTGATATATTTTCCACAATCCGACAAAATTTTCTGCCATCTATCCTGTGAGAATTCTTGTCTTAAATCTTGTTGCCATGTTAGTTTCACATTAGATGACTCACCACTTATATAACTTCCAATCAGTTTATAAAATTGAGAGGCTGTGTGGCGTCCCTGCGGCATGTCAAGATAGTTCAAAATGCAGTTTTCTGCAATTCCCCCCAACTTACATTTAGAGGTTATGCAACTTTTTATTTGTAGGTATTTCCAAAAATTGACCTTGCCCTCCAATTTAAATTTTTGGATTAAGTCTGGGAATGACATAAATGCTCCATCTTTATACAAGTCTCCTATCGTAAGTATGCCACTTGAATGCCACCGCAATGCCACCGCCTCCAGTACACAGGTGCTTTCCCAATACAAATACTGGGATTGTTCCATAGGGAGGTATAGAGCTGTACATATTGTGGTATTTTCAGGACACGATGTGCTTCCATCCAAACCTCTCTGGAGTGATTAAGAATTGGATTTGTTGAACTAACTTTCTGAGTTATTCTCTCTTTTGGAGTAAAAGGTAATGATAATTCAGTCTCAATAGTCAGCCAATCTACTGATTTCCATCCTGTTTCCAGTGTTTAGCTATTTTGACCATCTCAAATGACAAACTGTATAATCTTGGGTCTGGTAGTCCCATACCTCCTTTCTCTCTGGGAGCACATAGTTTACTTAACTTAATTCTGGCCTTCTTACCTTCCCACAAGAACTGTTTAATTAAGCCTTCGTATCTTCTAAAATTGCAGGAGGTATTGTGATAGGTAACATCATAGCCACGTAGTTAAATTGGGGGGCTATGATCATTTTTATAATGTTAACCTTTCCCCAAAGTGTAAGTTTTAACCTCTCCCACTTTTCTAAGCTTGTCTGGATTTTTTGTAACACTGGGTTAAAATTCAATGAGGGTAGCTCTCCTAGATCCTGGCTCAATCTAATCCCTAGATATTTCATACCTTTAGGGATCCACTGAAAATTAAATTTTTGGACCATATATGAGTGACACAGGGCAGATATTGGCATAGCCTCCGATTTGCCCCAGTTTATAGAGTAACCTGAGAGATTGGAGTATGACTTAATAGTATCCATCAAGTGGGGTAAAGAATTAGACGGGTCTGTTACCAGTGCAAGAATGTCATCAGCATAAAGCAGTAGTTTATGTTCCTGACCACCACACTCAACCCCTTTAATGCCTCCATTTGTTCTGATACTGATAGCTAACCCCTCCAAAAAAATAATAAATAACAGCGGGCTGAGAGAGCAGCCCTGACGAGTCCCTCTAGAAAGGTTAAAGAATGGTGAGATAACTCTGTTAGTTATCACAGCCGCCTTAGGCTCTGTGTACAGAATCTTAACCCACTTAGAAAAATGTGGACCGAACCCAAAGTGTGACAGGATGGAGAAGAGAAAGTTCCACTCCACCCTGTCAAAGGCCTTTTCAGCATCTAAGGAAATAGCCGCTATCGGTACATCTTTAGACTGCCCAAGCCACATTAAATGCAGCAATCTTCTTACATTATCTGAAGATGATCTATTTTTCACGAAGCCTACCTGATCAGGGTGTATAATGCTTGGCAGGAATTGTTGGAGGCGTAATGCAAGTATCTTTGTTAAAATTTTGCAGTCCAGATTAAGCAGGCTGATAGGTCGATAATTGGATGGATTTGTGACGTCTTTATACTTTTTAGGAATTAGGGATATCAATGCTTCGTTAAAAGTAGGTGGTATCTGGCCCAGCTCAAAGGCTTTCTGATACACCTTCTGCAGTACTGGAGCAAGGATGTCTATATACTCTTTATAATATTCAGCAGGAAGTCCATCGTAACCAGGGGATTTTCCCATTTTCATTAAGGAAACAGCCTGTCTTATATCATTCTCAGTTATCGGGGACTCCAGCCTCTCCACCTGCTCAGGGAGTAACTTAGGCATATCAATTTTAGAAAAAAACAAATCTTGCTCTTTCTGCTTCTCTTTACATGGTATTGTTGATGTGTATAGTTTTTCATAGAATTTTTGAAACACCTTATTGATATCCTTGCCGGCAGTTATCACTTTGTCCCCTTGCTTTATAGCTGAAATCGTATTTGAAAAGTCCTTTTCTTTCACCTGTCGAGCTAATAGTTTTCCTGTTTTCTCTCCTCCCTCATAGAAGTCTGTTTTTAATGTAAACAAGGCATAAGCCACTGTATTATTGTATATTTCATGTAGTTTAAATTTAAGTGTGCAGAGTTCCTGATACTGAGAATCTGAATAATTTTCAGAGAGTTTATTTTCTTTTAGCTTAATTTCTTTCTCCAGTTCACTAATTTTTTGCAGGCTCTCTCGCTTCTTCTTGGAGGCATAAGCTATAAATTTTCCCCTAACATAAGCTTTAGAAGCCTCCCAGACAGTTTTGATTTCCTTGGTACTGCCTATATTTATTTCAAAAAAAGATTTTAAATCCTCTCTAATTAAAGTTTTAAATGGCTTGTCCTGTAAAAGAGCTGTATTCAACCTCCATCTGCACCCTTTACCCACTTGAGTTTCCATTTTCAAACACAATTCTACTGCTGCATGATCAGTTAGTGAAATACTTTTGATATCACAGCTAGTTACGTTAGTTATCAGGGGGCTTGCAATCAAGAATAGGTCTATTCTAGAGTGAGATTTGTGACAGTGGGAGTAAAAGGTATATTCCTGTTTGTTAGGATTAGTGAGCCTCCATATATCTGTGAGATTTAACTTCTCTTTTAACATCTGAATTGCTTCTCGGTCCTTAGACCTTGGAGTCCCTCTAAGCCTGCTCCTGTCCAAAATGGGATCTAAAACCTCATTATAATCGCCTCCTAATATAATATGACCATCCATATCTCCCAAAATCCTATTTACTTCATGAAAAAAGTGCGGATTCTCATTATTGGGTGCGTAGATGTTACATAATACCACTTTCACACCCTCTATTAGCGCCTGTATACATATGATCCTTCCCGCTGTATCTTTTACTTCTTTAAGGAGAACAAAGTTTATATTCCTTCTAATCAGAATAATTACTTCATTACGTACACTTGACATTGAACTATGAAAAATATGGCTTACCCAACCACCCTTGAATCTAGACTCCTCACCTTCATTTAAGTGGGTCTCCTGTATAAAGACTATGTCTGCCTGGTTGGTTCTTAAATATGCCAGCAACTTACGTCTCTTATTTGGATTTCCACAACCATAAATATTCCAAGTCACAAATTTAAGATATTTCCCTGTCATATTATGTCACACTGTCTGTTTGCATGTCTGTCCATTATACTAAAAGAACTAAGGATCTGTAACTTAATACCCATGAGTGCAATGTTCCCTATCACAATATTGATACTCAGTATGGAAAAAGAATATTTCCAACTTGAAACACACACATAAAGTGAACCAAAGCTCCTGCTGCATAACATTGGCAGCCTTGAACATGAAAAGAAAAAACAGAGAGAGAAAGAGAAAGAGAGAAAGAAAAAGAGAAAGAGAGAAAGAGAAACCTTGTCCGGTCCGTAGGTTAACGCGCCCGTTCCCCTCCTGATGGCAGGTCAGTCCACTCCATCACCGCTCCGATAGTCATTGCATCACTGAGGCTCTTCCATAGAAACATCACTGTGGTCGGCTCCAGTGTCACTCCACATCTGCACACTCCTCCCGGCAACCATCTTTGATGAACTTCTCGGCGGCCGCTGCTGTACTGAAACTTTTGCCTTTCCCGTTCCATGTGAATCGTAAAGTTGCTGGATATGCCAGGGTATACCTCACATCGAGCTCCTGTAGCTTACGTTTCACAGCAGTGAAAGCCTTCCTCTTCTCTGCCAGCTCTCTTGTCATGTCAGGGAACACAGACAGTCGGCATCCTTCCCACTCGAACCCGCGTTTCTCCTTCGCTGCAGCGACCACTTTATCCCTCGCAGATTGTCTCAGGAACCGAATAATTACCGGTCTCGGTGGTCAGCCGGGGTCCGGCACTTACGCTGGTATACGGTGCGTTCTTTCGACTTCGACTCTTTCGAGTTCTGGAGACTCCGAGCCCCTCGACCAGAACTTTCTGAACACAAGTCGGCAAAGTGCCGTTGGTCCCGAACACTTCTTTTAAACCAATCAGTCTCACATTATTTCTTTTGCTGTGATTTTCGAGAGCTTGGATACGGTCCCACATCACTTTCACCTGTCTGTCTCTCCCATCTTCAGCCGTATGTAGCTGTTCTGTCGTCTCCTCTAGACGGGCGACGCAAGCCTCGGTTTCCTCCATTCTTGCTTGTATTGCCCCTACCGTTGTTTTCAGCTCAGTTGTAGTAGCTTTTATTGTAGAAATGTCAGTCGCTACTGTTTGTAGAGTCGAGTTAACTTTGGTTATCTCTGCGAATAAACTCTCCCAGCGGGGAGGTGAGTCCCCACCGCCAGACTCTTCGTAGACAGGGCTAGCCCCAGTAGCCATAGAGCTAGCACTTTTGGTATGTTTCTTTGTCGACATTCGGAGAGCAAGAAATTACTTAATTCTTCGGTACCAGGATAACACCGACCTTTTACCGGTTTAAATACTATTGACACTACATTAACTATGAGCCACTTAATAAGAATAAACAGTAAAACGGCACTTCTCGATCGGAGAGTTGTTAACCAGCTGCCATCTTGTTGCCGTCCCCACGTGACTCCTAAAACAAATTTTAATGTGTTCAACACTTGTACTATCAGAGTGAGCTGTAACATAATACTAATATTTAAAACTAGAATCCTCCATCCATCTTCTCTGTCAGCCGTCAGCAGTTAAAACTCCAGCTGTTGATCGAACTGTCAGCGGCCCGCAATGAATCTTGGGATATTTGGGGCTACGAAGGATACATCGATGCATCCTTCAAATTTGTGGAAAAGAAGGACGCATTCGTTGGCCACATTTGAAGGAGTGTTGAAGTTTTTACGAAATGGGACAGCCTTAAGGCCGGCACACACTACACGATAATCGGGCCGATTTTTGTCCCGATCTCCCCCTTACGATCAAAGCCAGCAAAGGCCCGATTGTCGGATGTTTGCAAACAACATCGGGTCCAATTTTCCTGTAGTGTGGGGTGTGTTAAGAGTGATTTTGTCGGTTCCGATCCGCTCGGAAGGTCTCGGAAGGAGAGATCGTAGATAATGAACATGTTTAATATTTGCGACTAGAAATCCTGTAGTGTGTGGGGGTTTCCTCCGAGAGGAGCCGAGCACGCTCAGTGTGTGATGTCACGTGTACCAGATTTAAGCCAATCAAAACGCGAGCTGACTCAGCTGACTGACGGAACAGGAAGTAAAAACAAACAAGTAGAGTTACCGTCGCTAAAAAAAATAATCAGATTAATCATGATGATGGATTAATCCGCACTAACGCGTCAATTTTGACAGCCCTAAAGAATCTCTGCCCCTCGGCTCAGAGATCTTGATGGTCTGATGAAAAAACAGCTTCAATTCTAGTAACACGCAGCATTTTTGGTAACTCTGTTATAATGATGGGAAGAGTAATCGGTTAGATTACTCGTTACTGAAAAAAGGAACGCCGTTAGTAACGTCATTATTTATAGTACCGTTATTCCTATCATGTTTGTTTATACTGAAGTCACGTTTGACTACGCGAGATTTGGAATATTGAGCGTGAAGAACCTGATAGTCTGCTGAAGAATCGGTTTAGAATCTTATAGTGTGTGGTGTGCTCTGTAGTGAACACCACACACTATAAGATCAGAAGAGAGAGATCTTGTGCGATCTGTCTTTTGTTATCTTCAAGTGTGTGGTCTCTAAATCTGTGAAGTTTTGAAAAATCCTGTAGTGTGTGCCAGCCTTTAGTCGCACCGCTGTGACGTATGCGGCCGAATTATGCAGCCTAGAAGGATGCAGCCCCTGAATTGAGACACAGCTTATGACTACGGCTGTGTCCGAAATCTTCCCCTATGCCCTATATAGTGCACTATATAGGGCGCATGCCATTTTGTAGTAGTGTCCGAATGTTAAGTTACAAATGTCGCACCCTATATAGTGCACTCAAAATATCCCACAATGCACCGTAAAAAGTAGTGTGCATCCGATGGTCACTAACCAAGCAATACGTACCATCATGCATTGCGCGGAGGAAAATGGCAGACGGACAAGAGCGCGAAAACTTTTCGTACAAATGTAAGTAATTCACTGTTTAGGTTGTATTGTTATTTTTGTTTTACCTGTCTCTCAGCCGTGTAATAAATTTGATGTGTTTGCGCTACGTTTATACAGCACGGATCATGGCTAGCGAGCGACTGAGCTCGCTAACGTTAGCTTAGCCTCCTCTATACTGTCGTCGCCGCTAAATATACAGTGGATCAGTAGATAGTAATCTCTAATTGGTACATTGTGAAACTGCATTGGTGCACCGCACAACTGATCGTCAATTTCTTTTCTCTCTGAAGGGACTGATGAGGATGTGGCGAAATTAATTCACCTAAGAGGTGAAAAGGAGTACCTGTTCTCAGGGAGGCGTTTTGCCTCAGCAGCTGGATGGGAGTGAGTAACGTCAAACTCCTGTGAAGAAATCAAGTGTTCTGTGTATTAACAACAAAAAGCAGAACTGCATTTTTAATTTATAACTAAATTACTGTCCATTATCATTGTTACTGACGACAATAGGCCCGTTTGATGTCTCTATACACGTTTCAATGATTTCATTATAATATTCTATACTATTATATCTTGTAGAGCTGTGTTGAAAGATATGGGTCTTGCTGGTCTGGTGAGTCCTGCCAGAGCAGCAAAGAAGTGGGAGAATCTTAAAAAGACATACAAGGTTTGGATTTACTGCATTTACTTATAGTCTTAGGTGATAGAAGCATATATAGAAGGTCACAGTTACTGTTCTCTTTGCTCTGAAGTGCATTTGAAGTGAACACTCCATTAATTGTGCACAGCAAATTTTTCTTGGTAAGACTTTCTAATAAAGATGGTGAATTTATACTGAGGTAAAGCTTTTAAGTGCATGTAAGTAATGTACATGATTTACACATTTATCATAAAGTACCATCTATTGCATATAAAAACTGTTATGTGTGCAGGAGCTTAGGAGGCCGCCAACAGGGAGTGGCACTGAATCAGGGGAGCCCACAGCCGGAACATGGAAGTGGTTCTCCCTCATGGATGAGGCAATAGGAGGGAGGCCATCCATTCGGCCCCCCTACCTGATTGCCTCAGCCTGGGGGGAGAACCCTTCCATTTCTGGTGTGGCATCCCCTGATTCAGTGCCACCTGAGAGACAGCAGCAGACAGGGACAGAGTCAGAGGCAAAGTCAGGGCCAGACAAGCCAAGGCCAGTAAAGAGGCAGCGGCAAGACCCTGTCCTGGAGCTGCTGGAGAGGGCAGAAGAAAGGGCCAGGCGAGATGAGGCGAGGGAGGAGAGACTTTTAAGTTTATTTGAAAGAATTGTTGATAAAATGTAAAACTTAATTAAATGTTTGTTTGAATTATGTACAAATAAAATGTATTTAAAAAAGAGCACTGACAGATCAAAACTATGTTCTACCAAGCAAATTCTAACAGGTAAACATTTACACTATCACTAAATTTAACCAATTTAAACTATTTACATGGATGAAACTTCAAAACAGCACATATGAAAGTGTTCTGTGTCTCCTCAGTAGTACTTGTGGTCGTGAAGAGCATCAGGAGTGCTGTTAGATGCTGACAGAGCAGCAGTGATGGTCCATGCAGCTGCTCACCACACTGGAAGTCTGGGTGAAGCTGACCACCTTCAACATCTGGCCCCATTGCCTCTTCCTCAGGCTCAACTATGTCTCCATCCTGGAGACAAAAGTTGTGCAAAATAGCACAACATGCAATGACCCTTACAGAAAAAACAGGATTCACTTCCAGAGCCTTGAAAAACACAGATCGCCACCTGGTCTTCATGATGCCAAAAGCCCTTTCAATAACAGACCGTGCCTTTGCATGGTGTCTGTTAAACCTGGCTGCCACTGGATTCCTCGTGGGCTCTCTGTAGGGTGTGATAATTGTAATTGGCTCTGATATACATGGATATCCACCATCTCCAAGTATGCAGTAGCCGTGAGGTGGGTACAATTTATCAACAAACAGTGGGCTGTTTTTCAGGACTCTGGAGTCATGGACAGAACCTGGGTAGCCCACAAATATGTCCAGAAACTGACATTGGTGGTCACACACTGCTTGCATTTGGATGGAATAAAACAGTTTTCTGTTGAAGTAGCATTGGGCATCAGCACTTGGTGGCTTAATTCTAATGTGACAACCATCAATGCTGCCTACAACCCTTCCAAATGCTGCAGATCCAGCCAGTCGCTCAAAGCCAGCACCAACCGTTTGAAGCTCCTCTGGTTTGGGAAAGCAGATGACCCTGTTCTTCAGCTGTATTATTTTGTCTGCAACCTTGTGAACAATGTCATGCACTGTAGAGCGTGGGATGCCAAACGCTCTTCACACAACACGGTAGGAGGTTGCACTTGCGAGCCAAAAGAGAAACACCAGGACCCCTATCTCTTGACTCCAGCCATGGTCACATGGAGATCGGAGGATGTGGGTTAGGGGGTCAATTGTGGCTCTGGAGAGGCGGAAGTCAGGCTTCAGGTCACTGTGGCCGTCAAGGTACAAAGCAATGACTGGGGTGTGCGGGTTCAATGCACAGTACCGAGATGGTTGTGCACGCTGCAAATAAAGATATTAAAACTTAAAGCTTTCACACTAAGTTGTGTGTGTGTGTGTGTGTGTGTGTGTGTGTACACATATATATATGTATATGTGTGTGTGTATATATATATATGCATATAGATATAGATACACACACACACACACACACACACACACATGCATGCATCATTTCATGATACCATTCGGTATAACCATACAATCACACACTGTTCTAGTTTACGAGGTGTATCTATTGTAAATATACATGAAAAGGCCTACAGTCATCTTTATCTGTTCACTTACAAGTTGACGTCGTCTTGCTAGTTTAGCAAGAACAATTCTTCGCAGTCTTCTCTGACGATTTATCCAGTTTCTTCGTCTCATCAGAAGAAGCTGGATGATCGTGAGAATAAAAACTGAAAAATTGAGGATTGCGGGCATTTTCACGGATTTCTGAGGCTATTTGATGGCGAATAATCGTACTTTTAAAAGGCAGTTCGTCTGTGTGTAGCTCGGGGAAATGACAACTCATGAGTTATGGCGCGAAAATATGGAAAAAAAAATCGTATTAATATATTTAATGGAAGCAGAGCGATGTTTTGCAAGACAAAATAAAATGTTTTATTATTTTCATTCATTAATTTTGGAAAATACGGTGAGTACAAATATTAAAAACGCCGGGCGGCTCACTACAATAGCCGGCATCGACGTACGTTTGAAATGAGCGACAGCAGTGACGTAATCTGTAGCGCCGAGACTCGCGTAGTGTCCGAAATGTATTTGCCGCGGTGCTCCCTATATAGTGCACTATGTAGTGATCACTATATAGGGAATAGGGAGTAGGGAGTGAGTGGATGATTTCGGACACAGCCGAAGTCTCCATTCCAGAGAAAAAAGTTGTGCAAAAGAGCACAACATGCAGTGACCCTCACATAAAAAGCAGCTTCTATTGAAGTAGCATTTAGCACCAGCACTTGGCGGCTTAATTCTAATGTGACAGCCATCAATGCTGCCTACAACCCTCCAAAATGCTGCAGATCCAGCCAGTTGCTCAAAGCCAGCACCAACTGTTTAAAGCTCCTCTGGTTGGGGAAAGCAGATGACCCTATTTTTCAGCTGAACTACTTTGTCTTTACTTTTGTCTGAACAGAAACCAAATATAATTTATGTTAAACATGTTATCAGATAAGTTGGTGGAACTAAACCAAGAACAGTGAAGATAGTCATGTTTTCACTGGTCTACAGAGAATTACGACCGATAGAAGCTCCAGCGGCATTTTGGAACCATTTTAATTCACCTCCATATAATAATTTAAATAAGGATTAAATATGTGAATATTTATGAATGAATAAGTCGTTTTTAAAATGGCTGCCGCCAGAAAAATATCGCCACAGTCTCAATAAAGTATAGCTTAAAACTGAAGCTATTCAACTGGAAAATAAACGTAATGTTTAAATTTAAACATTATGGGAACTTTAGACACTATAAACTTCATTGGAAAGTAAACGTTTTAAATTGCAGCGGCTCTGCTAAGGGCGGTTAAGAACTCAGACGCAGGCAACAAAGACACAGTGGACAGAATCAGTGTTAATAGTTTAATATGCACAAGTAAATATAGTACAATTACAATCCAGCATACACACAGCCCAAACCAGGTAACGCCAGGCGAGGAAGGTAGCAAACCAAAACTAACAAACTAGCAGACTAGCAAACAAAACGCTAGGCCAAAGCTAACAGACTAGCAACCAAACGCTAATGAGCGGACAGACTCAGTTTCAACTGACAGAGTAACAGGCAACAGACTAGCAAACAACAGGCAGCAAACAAAAGACCAAATGAGCTAAGCTATGACTGACAAAGTGTCTAATAACTGGCATGCAAAAATACCGACATGCTACGTTCGTAGTTAACGCACAGCGAATACTCCAACCAACAAAGGCAGGCAAATAACTACTGTTGCAAGAAACAACTTAGGTGAAGCTACAGTAGAGAGAGCAGGGAAGGATGACAGGCAAGCAGAGAATGGCTGACAGGCAGATGGAGAAGCAGCAGACAGGTGTGTCCGGACAATCCAGCTGGAACACAACAAATCCAAAACCGGGGTTAGGAGACAAGTAGCTGGAGCTGAGACGATCCGTGGAGACTGGAATGAGTTCCCGAACTGCGCACAAGAGAATAACTGTTAGTGACAGGCTTGGAGGCTAAATGGCTAGGCATAGCACGAGGATCACAGACTGACTTAATTTGTACTGCGGTTCAGTGCTGGTTACTGATGAAAATGCGGCATAAGACCTGACGGAGGAAGAGGTTGCAGGTGATGCGATCCAATCACCAGGTGCCACATCAGCTGATTGATGATTCGGCACACCTGTCTGCATTCTCTACCGCGCTCACGCCAACCTGAGAGAGAAAGGGAAAGCGAGAGAGAGGGAGAGAGAGGTGGGAGAAGACCTGGCTGCCACTAACTGGTAGCAGAGGGCATGACAGGCTCACATCAAAAATGTAACCTTTGTGGCAAGGAAGAAGGAGACACACACTAGTTGCTAGTGAGCCAACTTTATTGCTCTCGAGCCACAAAACTATATGCGGAACCGGCGCCAACAATCACCAGTGAGGGATAAAGACACGCCCCTCAAACTACGGCATCCAATGGGTGAGAGAACCTCTATAACCTGTACACCACACAGCCCCCCCCCGAACACCCAGAAGGGAACAGGGCAGGCAAATCAGTGTCTCAACGGGGGACCACCGTCAAGTCAGTGTGAGGAACCTGCAAAACAAGGCGCTCATCAGAACAGTGGGCAGGAACAACATTGTCCATTACAGGATGAGGAACACAGTCAGAACAAGGAAGCAGAACTGGAGGCTTGGAAGGAGGACGGCCGCGGCGAGGAACCAGGCCCGACAACACATCTTCGCCCGCCACAACGTAGGCCGGCTTAAGGCGATCAAGAGATACCAGCTCTCTGCGCCCGCCTACATCCAAAACAAAACCCTTGGTATCCCGTTTGAGCACACGGAACGGACCATCATAAGGGGGCCGGAGGGGCGAGCAGTGGGCACCACGATGCACAAAAACGAAACGGGCAGATAGGAGCGCCGTAGGCACGAAAACCCGTGGGAAAAAGTGGTGCACGGGGCCTGGCGCCAAAGTGCTGCCGGATGAAAAGGGATCCACTGCAGAACGGAGACTCGGTGTGGCCGACTCCAGCAAAAACTCACCGGGGACACGGAGCGGCTGACCAAACACTAACTCCGCAGATGATGCGTCGAGATCCTCCTTGGGAGCCGAGCGCAGCCCGAGCAGGACCCACGGCAAACGATCCACCCAACTGTCACCCACAAGCGAAGCGCGCAGAGCTGCCTTGAGCGAACGATGGAAATGTTCACACAACCCGTTAGCCTGGGGGTGGTAAGCAGTAGTACGATGTACCTGTACCCCCAAGGAACGCGCCATTCCTGACCAGAGCTTCTAAATAAACTGAGAGCCCCTGTCGGAAGTAATGTCTGACGGTACACCAAAACGGGCCACTCAAGCAGAGAGAAAGGCACCAACCACATCGGTGGACGCAGTGGAGGACAGGGGAACCACCTCGGGCCACCTGGTGGTACGATCCACCATAGTGAGCAGATGGGTGAAGCCCTTCGAAGGCGGCAGGGGCCCAACCAGATCCACGTGCACATGGTCAAAACGCCTGGCAGGAATCAGAAAAGGTTCAAGAGGGGCCTTGGTATGCCGGTGCACCTTGGCACGCTGGCATGCAACACAAGAAGCTGCCCACCCCTTGACGTCCTTACGCAAACCAGGCCACACAAAACGGGAACCAACCAGCTTTACAGATGCGCGCACACCTGGATGTGAAAGTGAATGAACAGAGTCAAAAACGCGTCGCCGCCAACCTGCTGGAACCACGGGGCGAGGCCGTCCTGTGGACACATCACACAGGAGTACAGGACCTCTCTCCTGCATTACAACCTCCTCAAGCTTAAGGCCTGAACCGACGGTTTTGTTTTTTTTAAAACAAATTTTCATGCTGTCAACTTTTGTATTGTTAGCTATTGGAGTGAGCTGTAACACAATACTTATATTTAAAACTAGAATCCTCTGCCACTGATGAATCCACCTTTTTTGTCAGCTGTGAGCAGTTAAAACTCCAGCTGTTGATCGAACTGTCTCTGGCACACAATGAATCTTGGGATATTTGAAGCTATGAAGGATACACCGATGCATCCTTTAAATCAGTGGAAAAGAAGAACGCATTCGTCGGCTGCATTTGCGTCGCACTGCTGTGACGTATGTGTCCGACGAATGCAGCCTTCGAAGGATGCAGCCCCTGAATTGAGACACAGCTACTACCTAAACAGTGATCACTATATAGTGCACTATATAGTGATCACTATATAGGGAGCACCTCGGCAAATACATTTCAGACACTATGCGATTCTCGGCGGTACAAATGACATCACTACTGTTGCTCAGTATAAAACGTATATCGATGTGGGCTAATGTAGAGAGCCGACCAGCATTTCTGTGATAAATTAATATTTGTACTGACCGTATTTTCCTAAGTTAATTAATGAAAAATAATAAAAACTTTTTACTCTGTGTTGCAATACATCGCTGTACTTCCATTAAATATATCAATATGAATTATTGTGTTATTATAATACTTTATCAGATATGAATTGTTTCTGCTATACTAGCAAGACGACATCAACTTGTAAATGTACAGATAAAGACGACTGTAAGCTTTTCATGTATATTTACAATAGATACAACTTGTAAACTAGAACAGTGTGTGTGATTGTGTGGTCACACAGAATAGGGGTATGCCATCTGGCCCATCACTTTTGCCCTCTTTCAGCGTGATTTTTGCCCTGGCAAGCTCACTGGCAGTGAAGATACCATTATTGATGTTGAGGTTCTAGAGGAATGATGGTATGTCCTCCTCTTCTCCATCTGCTGCTGTGCCCGGCAGCCTTTGGAAGTGATTGAACCAGGTCACACCCCTTCTTCTGGGCTGTGTCCCTCAAATTGTCCCTCCTTGGTCCTTTTCCATCCAGCCATCTCATCCCTCTAGGCCTCCCCATACAAACTTTGCACCTTCTCCATCAAGGCTTTCCCTTTAATGTTGTCATAGGTACTGAAGAAAAACTGTTTGGCTTCGTTCAGTACCCTGCGTCTCTGCTCAGTTGGCTCCCGCACGAAGTTGCAGCGTGCCTCCTCCACCCTTCTCCTTGCTGCAATGACCTCCGGATGTTTAAACCACAGGGAAGTTCTGGTTCTTTCCAACACTGGCACACACAGCCTGGTCGCCTCTTTGTTCACTACAACAAATTGGCTGTGCTCGATGTTAGGCTCCGCTCCCATATCCAGCTGCTGAAAACGTTTCCTCACCTCCTCCGTGTACCTGGTTTGAAGGCCAGGGTCGGTTGAAAACACTTTCCAGTCATGCCAGATCTTGGGGCTCTGCTTGGGGACCCTGAGGCTCAGTCGCACCCTCATGGTGACCACTGGTGGTGTTTGCTGCCTGTAGTTCATGCTCCATGAATAGGGTGGCTAGATGTTCGTCATTGCGGTTGGTAGAGCCATGATATGTGAAGGGTGCTTCCTGTGGTCCAAGCCTTGCATTGAAGTCACCCATGATTGCCAGGAAGTTACGAGCTGGGACATCACAGACCGCTGTAACAAGGTCCTCATAGAACTTCTCCACCTCCTCAGATGGTGCCATGTTAGTGGGTGAGTACACAACTATGACTGTTGTTACTGGGTTGCCTGAGAACTCTGCGGCATGATGGTAAACCTGATGGAGAGCCTTATGCGCCAGAGAACCCAGCATTAGCCCTATGCCCCCTGTTACCGCCTGGGCCTCGATTCACCACGCAGATGCAGTGCAGTAAATGATCTGGTCATGAGTGTGTACTTATCTGTGTTCCTGGATTTCCAGTGTCTCAGCGCCCCTTTCCTCGGCACAGTGTGCTCGCTCCACCAGTCTAGCTTCTTCTCTCACTGTACATGCATTGAAGGTTCCCATTATGAATGTTCTCTGACAACGCAAGAGTACATTGGGTGGGGTGCTGTGATCGGACAGGAATCTTCCGCAAGGGAATGTCCTCTGCGGGAATGGGGTCCTGTGGTCATGGTGTCTTCCAGAAGGAGGACCAGCACCACCATCTGCTGATGTTCCTGTAGACTCCTGCCGCTGGAAGTATAGGATTTGGAATGACTTTCTTCTTCATGGTTGGGCTTTACGATGTGCATAATTAATGGCTGTGGGGCACAACTCCTTACAGTCCTGGTTTTAATTAGTTTTAATTAGTGTCCTTCTCCTAGATGGGTTGCCCTCTATGACTATGAGCTCCATCTGCCCATGATATTTACCCATAGCTGGGTAAATGTGCTGGCTTTACATTGACACGAAGCATGGCAACAAAAATTGTGTCTTTTTAATAAAAAGAATGACCTTCATTAGTGGATCATTGGTACCTAAATGAGCCAGTACTCAAAATGTCTTATGTATTTTCATGGAACCAATCAATTTTCAGTTTTTAATGGCTTTTTTTATGATTTGTTAAGTATTTTTGCTGTGACTGTACTAAAAGAAATTGCACTTGAAGACCTAAGAGTGATTCTTAATGCAATGCATGGAGTGTCCAAAAACTTTTTTCCATCACTGTGTGACTTTTATGTTTTTCTCCACAACAAACTTGTGGAGAAACATTGTGTTTTTGCATGAATGTATCATGTATTTGTGATCATACCTACCAAGTATTCATTCATTTTCAGTATTTTTAAAGTAAATGAAAAAACATGAATGAAATATTTTCTATATACTAAATGCCAAGAGAAAATTAGACTTAAAAAATCATCCCAATCTGCATGATTTCACACTTTAATGGCACTGGGATCAAAAATTTAATGTGTTGGGAGCATTCAAAATTCCCCACAAAATTACATATACTTGCCAAAATCTATGCAATATGCATTAACACAGTCAAAATGATAAAAAATAAATAAATAAAATGAAAAAGGGCAAAAATGTACCCATGGTCACATGAAAGCTAAAATTTAATTTTGTTTGCATCTCACAACCGCAAAAATGAAAAGTTTATGTGTGCATAACACCCTAGTGCACATGTGTATACATACAACATAAAACATATAATTTTGAATTTAATATTAAACTCACTCTGTGGGATGGCTGAGCTTCTATGTCAGCGATGAGGTGTTCCAGTTAGGGCTTAGGAAGATGTGCAAATTATCTTCGACTGTGCAGTGGTGCCTCCAGAAAATTTTCATAGGGTGGCCAGATGGGGCCACTTAAAATCTTGGGGTGGTACACCAAAACTAAAAGACATAAATCCAGGATTTTATTATACTGTTGTGGTAAACAGGCCAGTAGAAAACTATCAGAAAGACTTAAGGAAACGCCTACTGATATACTTTGGTTTATCGTGTTATTTTTAATGATTTTAATGATCTAATGTGCATAGACTAATGACAGTACAGTTAACATTTTGAGTTCCACAACAATTCTGTTTTATTGAATAATGGATATATTAGGCATATGGTGTACTCTGAGAGTCTTTACTCTGAGAGTATTCCAGCCATTTATGTTTGTTGTACCAGTCTTTAGAAAAGCATTGTCTTCTGTCCCTTTGATACGTACGAGGGAAAATTTTAAATTGTAAATGGTAAATGGTCTGCACTTATATAGCGCTTTTCTCTACCTTGGTGGTATCCAAAGCGCTTTACAATGTGTTTCACATTCACACACCAATGGCGACAGAGCTGCCATGCAAGGCGCTAATCTACCATTGGGAGCAACTTTGGGTTCAGTGTCTTGCCCACGGACACTCTGGCATGCGGAGGGGCCGGGGATCGAACCGCCAACCTTGCGATCAGTGGACAACGCACTCTATCACCTGAGCCACAGCCACCCAATTGTGGCTGCTTGGGCTGCTCTGCTCTTGACTGGGAGATATCTATGATGAAACAAGAGGCAAAATCAGATATTCTGCTGATAAAATAATAACAGTGGTAATAATAATAATACTTAGCCCCTCTCCATAGTAATTATCAATTATAGCTGTAATAATGGCCTGTAGGCATTTCTATTCAGACTAATAAAACTCAACTACCAATAAACATGAATCAAAAAGCTTTAAATAATTATTTCATGATTTGTAATTTAATGGAAACACACTAAACAAAACATACATTCTCTAGATGACGTTACTATCTGGGCTAGCCATCAATTTCGCTATTAGGGCCACACAGTCGTAACTCACTTGTTGGTCCAGGAACAGGTCGAACACAGGCTTTGGCTGAGTCCTGCCTCTCTTCTGTGACCATTGTTGGTGCTGACTGTCCCTGGTCTGCTGCTGTCTCACGTTCTTCCTCGTCACTGTGCTCTACTGATGCTGGCTGTGGATCCTTCTCATGCTGCTCTGTCTGTCCCTCTCCTCCATCCTCCTCCTGATTCTCCTCCATCCTCCTCCTCCTCCTCACTAAGCCTGTGTTGCTCCCCTGTCATCTCTTTCTCTCCTTCTCTAATTTTCTTCTTAAAATAAGAAGAGATGTCTGTAAACTTTCTTTTCATGGTCTGAAAACTGACATAACATACAAGCAGCAGCTAATGACGTTAGCTACATAACTCAGTTATACATGTCAAAAACACATCAAAAAGCTGCTGTAACAGTAAAGCAAATGTCATGACGCATACTTCCCCCTCTTCTTTTACTAAAGAATATTTTTGACTTATTTACTTACTGGTAAGTAAGTAAATTAATCTTCTTTCTTAACAACTTTGAGGATCGTTGACTGCCGGGCACGCGCTGAGCCGTTGCTGTCGGAACGTGCAAAAGCGGCTGGGAGGGAGGGGCTACTGTGAGGGATGGAAGGTCAGAGCAGCTCGCCTGGCTCGCTGTGCATTTTGGATGAAATGCATAACTGACGCTTGTTGAAGCGTGTTTTTTAATTGCTACCGAGGTGTCACCACAAGGCAATGAAGACCCCAAGACAATATATTCATTTAAGAATATTTAGTAGCATTAGATGATCAGAATGTAAGCATACAGGTTCTCCCTTGATCTAGCTCAACCTCTGCATCAAGCTCGTCACAAGGAAGAGAGACCAAGAGACCCTAACTTTAGCAGTATACATAGTTTTCGTATGGAAATGTGCTTCTATCTGATTGGTCAATAGTTGGGAGGATTCGCGGTTTAGACTTGAATCCTCCAATCAGCCAGGAGTTCTTCATCAGTCCGGAGCCGTCTTCTTCCTGGAATTTGATTACTTCATGCATATTCTACTCTAAGTGTGACTCCCTGCTCTGTGGAGAGAGTCTCTTTCTGTGCCAAAGGTTAAACTTCTATTTAGGATGAATAAAGTATGAATTATTTAATTATCTAATTGCCACCATTTATAAAACAGATTTGTTTAACTTATTTATTTAACTGTCAATGTACAGGGTCCTCACTAATTAATTTATGAACTCTTGGTGTTGTATCATTTATCTAATTTTAGTATACAGTATTGTTCAAATTAATATCTTCAAGTGTTATTTATCAATGTCTTATCATCATATACTTTTGGTTTCAATACGCCTTCTTCTAAAGTATTTAATATTAAATGTTGCTTATGCTTAAGCATGTTCGTTAGTCTGATCATTGAACTTTTAACGTTATGTTCTACAGGACTTGTGCTGGTCCATGCTTTAGTTTTCTAAAAAAATACAAAGACCCTTCTCTTCTTCTAAATGAACCGCTGCTTATCTTTAAGTAAGAATTCCAACACCAGACATGAGCAACCTCCCTCGTAGAATATATGGCTTGTCCAAACAACATCCATCCTGAGTCTCGTAAACTCCCTTCACAGTTTTGTTGGTGAGGGTCAATGCTTGGTCAACTCTCCATATGCACACTTCTGCATTTTGTCTGTGATGGTCGACATAGATCCATTATTAGTAATAGCAATTTAATATAGATATTGTAAGCGTGATTTTAATAAAGCAAGCTATGACTAAATATGTTTAAATGATGATTATACAAATGGTGATTAATATAGTTAGTAAATTAAATGTAATTAATTAAACATGATAGAATAATGGTTAAAGAAACAGAATATTCCCAACACGCTACTACAATCTATAATGGCCAGTGGGGTGGCCAATGGGGTGGCCAGCAAATTTATAGGGGGGGCCGTGGCCACCCCTGGTGGCACTATTGCAACTGTGATGTCTGTGTAAGTACTCAACAAAGCAACTGGACTTCTCCTGAAACGTCTTAAGAACCAAAAACAATAGTTCCGTTTATTTTTACTTAAGTTCTAAGGTTTAACCCAGATATGAGTATCAGACTTAGACTCAGACTTCTTTATTGTCATTCGACCCTTACAGGATGAACAAAATACAGATTCTCAGGTCTTGGTGTAACTTATAAAAGATATTAAAGATAAGATAAAATAGACATGTAATAAAAAAAATAAATAAAATAATAATAATAATAATGACCTTCAGCATAATCACAATAAATAGTAAACATTACTAGATGCTAAATGTCTGTATCTATATATATGTATATATATATATATATATATATATATATATATATATATATATGTACATAAACATATGTATATACACACACATATACACCTATACAATATACACAGAAACAAATCAAATGGACACATATAGTATGTACAGTATACAGGGCACAGGCCAGCAGCAGAATTTTAAAGTGAATAGTGACATTAAAGTGACATATGCAGGTTACAGTTCAGAGTGCAATGATGGATGTGGAGCTGTACAGTCTGACTGTATCCGGATAGAAGCTGCTTATTAGGGTCCGAGCACCGAATGGTGCGAAGACCCTATTGTAATGCTAGAGATTATTATTTATTATTTATTACTTGTATGCTTATTTGTACAGTACCAAGGTAATTTATACAAGACAATTTCATTTCCATAAGATTGTACTTGCTTATAAATGTTAAGTCTTTGCAATTTTGAAATGTTAAATCTCTTTTTTGTTTTTATTTTTCAAGTAGTTGGAAAATTGAGTTTTTATTTTCATTATAGCAGACAGTGGTCACTTGCAAATGTACATACAAAAGACTAAGGGTCAACTGCATTTTAATGTTGTCCACTGAAAATGAAATGACAAATGCCCTTGTCATTTTCATTTTAGTATGGTAATAGAATGGCCATAGAAGTATGTGAAAATGAAAACTGGATTACAGCATTTTCATTTATACTTAAGTGACATACACATATGTGGAAAGTTGTATAACTACAGTGGAATTTGATTTTAAATTTTCATTTATTCGATAGTTCCTTAACATTTAAGCTTCCTTCTGTCTGACAGTAATAAAACCACCTCCTTTACTCCAAATGGTTGAGGATTGAAATGCTCAAGTGGCTCAAATAGAGTTAAAAATTATCTCCGGTTTCACTTTAGTCCTGTTATTTCACCTGTGAAAATACTGTTGTCGTAATTTCTTCCTGTAGTTTTCTTAGTGGCTTATGTTGTTTACAGAGGTGAAGCTTCTGGCTGGTTCGGTCCTGCCTGTGGGGGATTGTGTGCATTGCAGCAGAGGCGAAGTCTGACCGAGATGCACTGAGAGGCCGCTGCTGGAGCGTGTGGGAGCGGAAGGTGAATCTCTCGTCTTCCTGTCCCTCCCCGACTTCGGTCTGAGAAAGCTCCACAGACTGCAGCTGGTAGGATGAAACTACTGCTCACATTTCTTCCACTTCGTTTTAGCTCTCGGTGATGTTTGTAACCTGGTAACTATCTCTGGTTGTCCGACATGGCCCCCTGCTAACAGCTGTGAGCTTGCGTTGCCTTTGTTCCCTCTGTAACCGAGTTTACGTTCCTCGTATTAGCATGCATTTGGTCACAGAGCTAACCATTGACTTCGAAAAGTTAATACACTCGTGAGGTTTGAAAAATGCAGAAGGTATTTTAGGTGTCTGCAGAATCCGCAAAGAATTTCTTACCCATCTGGATGAAAAACTATTCTGTCCACTGAAAGATAAAAAGTGTTTCGAACTCGTTTCCGAAGTTGCGCTTCTGTTTCTCTAATGCAAACCAAGATGGCAGCCTTGATTGAACACATACCATTACTTTTTAACAACGTCTTGACCGAAGTTTTTGGTTTCATTTGAAAGATTACAGGAGACTTTCAAATTCTGCAAATACGTTCAGAATAAAAGTGAGTGTTTAAGCGGGTCTCTGATGTAGCCGGTAAACATACTTTACGGTAAAACAATCGTTTGCTCTGTGACCAGGTTTATGCTAAACTCTATGGGATCTTGACTATTTCCCTTGTTACTGGTGCCTTCTATCTCTCACTATATGAAAACTTGTAAAAACGATGTAATGTATGGTAAGATCAAGTAAGCAGGTCTGTTGCTGCGGAGATTGCACGTGACATTGCAGACAAGTTATTGAATAGACTACCCAGGGTTACACGTCGTATTCACGTAGAGATGTGATAACTATGGTTTTTGCTGCACTATTCGTCAGTAGAACGCACATGCTGAATGTGCTGTTTAGTTATGCAATTTTCTTCCAGGGTTACTTGTTTTGACAGCATTTTAAGTAAAGTGTATTTACAAAGTAAATCGCAATTAAAGATAAAAAGACAAGGCTAATAAAGACACAATGCGGCAAATAATACATAAAATAAAGATAGACATTTATGCAGGTATAAATACAGAGACTTAAGTTACTTTTTGAAGATAACCACAGATATGTAGGCCAGCAGTGGAGAGCTCAATACTTAAGGAGACATGGCTTCAAAGTTTCAGTTCATCTCCTCAGCTTTGATTCTGAGGGTGTGTTCCAGTACCCATATTGGCATCAAGCTAGAAAAAATATTTAGAATGTAACAATACAAAGTATATCAGTTGTAGTATGCGAAAAATACCAGGATGTGCTTCTACATCCAGTCTTATTTTGTAGTATGTAAGTTGACATGTTTTTTAAGCCATTCTGACTACAGAGAGCACAGGGGGCTGATTTCACACTGCAGGCTGAAATGGAAATATTAGCAAGACAATCAAACCTTAAGGCACCATATTATTCTGAATTACTGTATCCCAATTTATTCTGTATGCAACAATGTGTACTTTGTAAAAGTAGGTGAAATGCATACTGAAAGAAACAAACCTTGATCTGAGACCTCCAACACCTGCTGGTAACATAAGAATGCAAAAAGTATTAAATGCAGAAAGCACTTTACCAGTGTGGTTCTGAAAGTAATAACAATCTGGAATTAAACTCGGAATCTGATTGGGAACCAGTGTCAAGATATCAGAAGTGGAGTTGCATTAGACCTCTCTGAAGATGTGTTTAAGAATTTGGTAGTTGCGTTCTAGACCAAGTATTTGTGTGTCCTTACTTAATGTTCCTCATTCTTCAGGCACTGCTGAGGCCACTACCGTTCGAAGAGTTTCAACTATTGGTCCTCTCAGCACAGTAATGAATCACAGTGAGACCCGTGAGGGGCCGGTACCAGGCAGAAGACCTTCCATTCCTGCCTCTAGGACATCTGTGGGTACCAAGGGACAAGCAGTACAGAGTGTTCAAAGGCCCAAAGTAACAATAACTCCCTTCCACAG
The DNA here is from genome assembly GCA_024666655.1 of Dascyllus trimaculatus. NCBI lineage: Eukaryota > Metazoa > Chordata > Actinopteri > Pomacentridae > Dascyllus > Dascyllus trimaculatus. The sequence goes on along the minus strand of CM045454.1, from coordinate 35,751,022 downwards.
CTCCCCCATAGTTGGCAATGATGCAACTTTGCGTAGCAGACGACCAGTAGTTTCTGGGAAACTACTTGCATCTCCTGACAGCTTGTTTCTGGGCCTATCTGGACAGGTTACTGCTCTACCTGTCCGAGAAAAACCTGCTGCCACTTGTACTACCACTGCTGCTTCTGCTACAGCTAAGAGCTCAGAGAACCAGGTCCCCAGTTCAGGCTCTGCAAATGTCACAGCAGGAGAAAAAGCACAAGCAAGTCCTCTTATTGCCAAGGTAAACAGATATACAGTTTTTTAAAAATGTGTTTTAAAATGATTTAGATATTTTTTAAACTTCCAGCTATAAGCTGAGTATATCTATTGAACAGTAACTGTACAGTGATCTAAAGTGTGAGGAAGTTCAGAGTTGTTCATATTGATAGAAGAAATGATGTGAAATGTGATTCAGAATAGGGATAGACAAATTATCAGCCTGGCCTATCAGGGCAGATATTTGGCCTTTTTCAATTATCAAGATTTTTATTTTTTGTTAAAAGATTATCAAACAAAAATAAATGCGCTCCTTAGAAATGACCTGGTGTGAAACATGTAAATACCACAAGATTGATAAGTTCCAGCATTAACTGTACTGCTGACAGTACTTTAGAAGGTATGAAGAACATTGTGTTGCACATTCTATCTCATCACTGGAGGATATGTCTGATGTGTATGTGTCTGTGATGTGCTATTGCTTTTCCAAACCCAAACTATGTTCAACACTCTCCAATTCAGAGCATCATCTGAACTGTTGCTCAGAATTTCAGTTTCAATTTCAGAGCACAGGACAGCAGCATGTAGTGATTTTAGAGCTATACACCATATATACACCACCATCGGGTGAAAGTCAATTTTTTTTTTTACCTTATTAACGTCTCCATATGTTGTTTCTATATGCTAGAAGACACCATGAGTGGATTAACTTTCACATTCATACAAGACAAACATAAGGAAGCAATTATTTTAGATCGCAGGGTGGGGCTTTCTGTATCATCTTTGGAATCGGTTTCAAGCTCAAACATCTGTGACTGAATTGCTCTAACAATACAACTTGTTATTATGAAGTGTAGAGTAGTTTTGCAATGTTTGCATAAAATCATAGGTGCGCTGGTATGTTTAAAGTGCAGCAAGCAAGGAGGGGTGAATGGAGAGAGAGGCAGGGACTTGGTAGATCTGTATGTTCTAGAGGAAGAAACAGTGTAGAGTTACATCTAAGCCATTTTAAGGCAGGAAGGGATATTTTCATGGCAAAACATTATCTTAATATGCAAATTTGATAAACAGAGAGGTTCTTAGGGGTTAAATGAATAGCTAAAGATGGACCTAATTTAAGAAAGTCTTTTATCTAGTCTGGTTAATGGTATTTAAGTATTTTTGTAAATGATTTTAGCAAACACACACAAAACACAACAAATCCCCATTACCATTGTTGTAGATCTTTGTGAAATTCATATGCCAAAGTTAAATAGACATTCATTTTTGTTTTTGTAACTGGTTAGTCCATCCTTCTATTTTCTGCTTCTATCCCAGCTATGACAAATCATTATTTCTGATATCATTACAAACAGGGTTTGATGTCTTTAACATTTCCGTCAGTATCACTGTAAAACTCGTTGAATTAAGTTCTATGTGATAATAATTTGTCTTAAAAAGTGGTTAATTCTGTGGACCCTGCAGAAACCCTGACATGTGTTTAGAGTAACAGCCAGCCAGGGCTGAGGGGATCCTACTTGATTATTAATAAATTGTTCATATGTGGGAACTGAGCTATAATTTGTGTTTTAGCAATTAAATAGCAATGGTAAAATGGCTAACATGGCTTTTTCAGTTTAATAAGTGCATCACACAAGTTAATATGTCATTTTTGTCACTATTTACTGACACTGTTGTTACCTTTGTTAGTCTCTGCTTTCATTTAGCTTGTTTGACAATTCATTACTGCCTTTACACAGCTTCCAAACTCTTAGCCTAAATGATGCACATTCCAGAATTCTTGCCTCAATATTTTTTGTCAACTATGCAGTTGTATTCCTTGGACTGTATGCATTACTAATCCATAGACAGGATAATAAAAAAGTGCTAAATTTTAGAAAAAGCAGTAACACTTTATAATGACGATCAGTTGTAAGACATTTATAAGCTATTAGTAGACGTATAGTTAACTAATCCATGAACAAACCACTTATAAACATTTGTAAATTATTATTAAATCATTTACAACTTAAGTTGCAAGACATTTATAAGCTATTAGTAGATCTTTTACTAATTATGAATAAACCAATTATATACATTTGTAAATTATTATTAAACCAGTTAAAACTTAAGGTGTGGTATTGGTCTATATTAATGTTGTACACCTTACATTATAACTGGTTTAATAATCATTTACAAATGTATATAAATGGTTTATTCATGATTAGTTAAAGATCTACTAATAGGTTATAAATGTCTTGTAACTTAAGTTGTAAATGATTTAATAATCATTTATAAATGATTTAATAATCATTTACAAATGTTTATAAGTGGTTTGTTCATGATTAGTAACTATACACTATTATCTACTAATAGCTTACAAATGTCTTATAACTGATCGTTATTATAAGGTGTTCCCAATAAAGTTGATTATGTTAAGATTGTGTTATACTCTACAACGCAATAGCAGAATCAGAATACACTATATTTCAGTGTTTGCTATTTACTGGAATGTTTCTCGAATATTTTTTATTATTTAAAAATATGTAGAAACAGGACTGCACGGTGGCTCGCTGATTAGCAGCATTGTCTCACAGCTAGAAGATCCCTGGTTTGCGCTCCTGGTTAGGACACCTGGGATCTTTCTGTGTGGAGTTTGCATGTTCTCCCTGTGCATGCGTGGGTTTTCACTGGGTACTCCAGCTTCCTCCCACAGTCCAAAACATGCTCAGGTTAATTGATTATTCTAAATTGTATGTATGTGTAAATGAGAGAGTGCTTGGTTGTCTGTCTTTATGTGTAGCTCTGTGATAGGCTGGCGTAGCCTATCCATGGTGCACACTGCCTTCGCCCGAGTCGGCTGGGATGGGCTCCAGTCCCCCCGCAACCCTACAGAGGATTAAGCGGTGTATAGATAATGGATGGATGGAATATGTAGAAATAAATTTTGGCACTAAAACCTTGACAGTTATTGGTGGAAGATGGTCGGTGGACTACAATTATATAAAAACGTCAATATACATATGTTGCTCATATATACTTATATACACATATATACTTACATATACTGTATGTCTGTGTCGATTATCAGTCATCCAAGTCATGGTAATTGTAGGAGCTTCAGTAGGAATCAACTGGACTTCTCTTGTAGGTTCTTGAAGACGTTTCACCACTCATCCAATAAATTTCTTTAGTTCTAACTAACTAATAGGGAATTAGAGAATTTATAGTCACTCCAGCTCACATGGCTAATGTCCCATTAATGGCACAGGATTCATAGGCCTCAAGGTGTGAATTGTTGTGATACCAGGTGGTCCACCAATAACGACAGCAACCATGGTGATGGAGCTGCCGGTTTACACAACAAAGGACATGAATCTGCCATGTCAGGAGTGACTCAAGATGTTAACAATGGCGAAACTTTCTGGGGAGAGACCTTATCACTGCATTATAGGTATAGTTATCTGTAATAACTGTTTTTTTCTTGCCTTCCCTTCTTTTTCTCTAAAGCCTGCAGGCAAGAAGGCATCTAAGTTGACTTTGACAGTGTCACAGAAGGCTGGAATGCTATGTAACACAGAGCTTCATCACAGCCAGAGAGGCAAAAACCAAGAGAAGAGAGCTTTTCCTACTTCCATCAGACCTCGGGCTGGTTTGTCTTCTTTCTTTTGCAAACTTTATAAGTATTAATTAAACTTTTATTGATTGTAGGTTACAGCAGCAACAGAGAGAGCAATGTAGGTAACAAGCTGCAGAAATTTGTTTGATATGTTTTGGTTAAGAATCAGTGTAAGATAGGATATCACTGGTAGCACCTCCCATCTTTGCCCTTTGCCCAGGCAAATCACCTCAATTTGCTGAACATTTTCTAATTGAAAGACACTACACAGGGTTTCCCCCAGAAAACTTGCTAAGCCTGGTGATAGAGAAGCCCACTGGCGGCCCACAATATTTTGGAAAAAAACAAAAAAAATGTTAAAAGTTGACAGGAATTTTTAAAATTATGACTATTATGTGTTATTATAAGCCATTTATTAACAAAACTTAAACGTAGAGTCTTACAAAAAGGCACAATCTTGAAATAAGGTTTTATCAAACACAAAAACTACAATTAAAATAAATAATATTAATTGTTTTCACTTAAGTTAAATCCTAGTGAATCTTAATACAAGCCATTGCTGGTCACATTTAAAAGTAAAATAAATTAACAAATAAAAAAGTGCAAACATGGCCAAGGGGTAAAACCAAGGGACTCAGAGTCTACTTTTTGCTGCACATGGTGCAGGTTTGATCAGTGCAAGCTGTCTGTCTGGGCTTACCATATTTGGTCTGGTAGAGCCATCCGCTAAATTTAGGGTCAGCTAACCATTTTGGATTAAATCCGCTAGTTCCATGTTTACCATCGCAGCTCACAGGAGGCTGCTCCGACGACGTGCTAACATCCATGCTGAGTAGCACTGGCTCTGTCTCATCATGGAGCCGTGGCTCGGTCGGCTCACTGGGGATGCACTCCCCTTGGCCTGGGGGTGAATGAGCGGGCTCATCGTCTCCTCTAGTGGTCTTCCGACTTTGGAAAATGAAAGGGTCCAATGTTTTTTTACCCTTTGTCCGTGACATGTCACGTAAAAGTTGTTAGCGTGTAGAGATTTAGAGGTTTTTGGGCATTCAGCTGATAGAAAATACACCTGACCTCTCACTCTCTATGTGTCCACCTATGGACCATAAAACGTTGCCATTGCGCTTTCAACCGTATCACCAGATGCGGTTAAAAGCTCTGTATACCGTCATTGGTATCACTGTTTTGGTGCATAAAAATACCTATTTAAAATAAATAAACAAGTGACGCTTAGCCTGGCAAGGGGGAGGCAAGAAAAGCCTGGCGGCCCACCAAGCCTATAAAGCACCGGGGGAGACCCTGTAACATTTACAGATGTTCCCTAAATGCCTCATGTTGCAGGCTGTGGTGGATGCAGTGTGCTCAGACGGGTGTGAACAAAAATTACTTTGAAAAGAGTGAAGTATTGCATTCTAATGTCATAATTGTCCAAGATTATATATATATATATATTTAAATGATCAGCTACAAACAGCATCAGGCAGGGACCAACTGACAAGACCATAGAAGAAATAAAAGTGTTACTTTCCACCACTACAGCAAACACATTATCAGCCTGCGCCAGTTAGAGTGACACTGTAACATCTTAATGATCATCATGCATTTGCACAAATGCAGCCACTGAAAATTAACTCTCGCACTCTCAAAAAAAGGTTGCATATGCAACCATTTGGTTGCAGTGTATACATAACAAAGACACTGCATTCACTCATTACATTATTAAAGAATATCAGTGACCTCCAACGTTATTTGCATACATTGTATGTATGAGCAGACTATGTTAGTCATCATATTGTGCCTATCTTCAGTTGTACTTAATTTATGTTATTAAATTGTAACTTTTAATTTTTTGGATTGATTTTTTAAACTGTATGGTGTGATTTTGATTTCCTGCTAGATGGGGAATCCTGTTATTTAAGCCTGTAAACCACAAGCAGCTCCTAGGTGTTTCTTTGGTTATTTATTCTACAGAGATTGAAATATTTAAAGGAGACATGTAGGATGAAGTTTTTCTGACAGAACAGCACATCACAACTGAGAATTTCAAGGACAGGTGGAAAATTGAAATTTGCACAAGGTTTTATGTTTGTTACAGATAAATGTAGTCATTTTGTAGTTTTGTTTTGTTTGAAAGATAACATGCCTTTCAAATTAGCCAGTGGGTTTGAGGGTTCAGAGGATTGAAGTTGCAGCAATCAAAATGTTTTGCTATTTTAGCAAGGAGTGACATTTAAATTATTTAAAGCAGGTGAAAAGCACATTAAGCTGAGTCTAAGTGACTTTTGAAATGTGTATGTTCTCTGTTCTAAACTTTGTTTGTTCTAATAGTAACACCTATTGAGGCGAGAGTTACAGCCAAGTAAATACCAAGGTGACATTTATTAATCAAATAATTTCTAACACATATTCAGGCCAAGATGTAACGTGTGGTCTCTAAGGTGAAAGGATTTTGCTGACTTTTGACAATTTCCTGATGATGATGTCTGGCCTCCATCTTTTTTTCCTAGCTGTGAAGAGGAAGAAAAGGAAGATGGGAATGTACAATCTGGTTCCCAAAAAAAAGGTCAAGGCCCTTAAACTGCAGGAAAAGGCAGGTCCATGTATTCATTTGTTCTTATGTGTCAGACCTGCTAACAGCATTACAAACATGAACCCAGATGAGCAAAGACATGTTTTAGATGATGTGTACACTTTTATACAATGCACATTTTTCAAATTAGGCTAAGGTACTGTCTTGAGTCTAAAATAAGAGCTTATTTACTGGCAGCTTGCATGAATTTATCTTTCTACCAGATTATAAATCACACGATGTGGAAATGTTAGATAATTTCTGAAAGTATTGGGTCAAAAAATGTCATTCCATTCTTCAATCAGAGAGAGGAGCCAGGAACCTGTGTGGAAAAGAAACACATTGCAGCAGAAGAAAAACCTGTGATACTACCAGAGACAGCAAAGGCTGAAGAACAGACAGCTGTCATGAATGAATCCCAAGTAGGAGAAGTGGAATCTGAAGAAGGCAACAATGTTGAATACACAGAGCTGGCTTTGGATTGTCTGGACCTGAAAGCTCAGGAGGAGCTGCTTTCCCCCCCTCTGTCAGGTGGTCAGAAGATCTTAGAAGCTGATTTAGCTTTATTAGATTTACTGTGTTGTTATGTCCCCCTTTGGTGAACAGAAACATTTCTATAGATCAGAGTCCTGCTGTGATCTGTAGTGAAATAACAAAATGTGCGTGTGCAGGTCTAACAGCAGATGCTGAGTTGACAGAAACAGACTTGGCTGAGGAGTTACCACTGTGCTGCTGTCGTATGGAGACACCTAACAGTGGAGGAAGCCTGTCTGCACTGGATCAGACCTGCATGGCGATGGAGAGCATTGATGGAACGGTAACAATCACCTGCATTAATAAAATTACAGATTGCCTCTTAGTAGATATCAGAGAAAAATCTTATTCAGTTACCAGAGACCTGTCTATTAGAGTAAATTCCTCATTATAAATCATTTCAAGCTCATTGAACTCAAAAACATAAATTTCACTGCAATATGTCAGTTGTCTTTGGTTAAACTAGTTTTTCATTAAAGTTTAAACAGCAAGCACACACACACACACACACACACACACACTCAGTTGTGACAGTAGCACCAAAAAATATAAGATGTTAAAAAATGTTTTAAAAAACGGTAATTAAGTAATAAAAAAGTATGTACAGAAAAAAACAGGAATTAATAGAATAAGTATGTACACAAAAATAGAATATAAATAAACATAAAAAAACAGTGCAAAATTTGCTGTGCATATGTGTGAAGGAATTGGATGTACAGGGTTTCCCACAGAAAACTTTCTAAGCCCGGTGGTAGAGAAGCCGACTGGCGGCTCACCTTGTTTTTGTAAAAATAAAAAAAAAGTTAAAAATTGACAGGAAACCATTTATTAACAATACTTAAACGTAGAGTCTTACAAAAAGGCACAATCTTGAAATATGGTTACAAAAAATAATATAAAAATAATAAAATAATATCAATTGTTTTCACTTAAGTTAAATCCTAGTCAATCTTAATACAAGCCATTGCTGGTCACATTTAAAAGTAAAATAAATTAACATAAATAAAGTGCAAACATGGCCAAGGGGTAAAACCAGGGAACTCAGAGGCTGAAGAGGTATGCTGTGCTGTGTGACCCCTTCTACTTGTTGCTGCACATGGTGCAGGTTGGATCAATGCAAGCAATCCGTCTGGGCTTACCATACTCAGTCTGGTAGAGCCATCCGCTAAATTTAGGGTCAGCTAACCATTTTTACAAAGGTGGCTGACTTCGGTTGATGAGAAGAAGATGCAAGGAAGACCAGACTAAATATGGATGGGAGACACTGATGCTGGATGTCATGGCCATAAAAAAAAAAAAAAGTGCAATACAATCCCCCAACTCAAATAATAAAATGATAATAGCAATATTAATCACAATAATAGTGATAATAATAAAATAATAATGATGATAGCCATACTAATTATAATAATAGTGATAATTAAATGATGATAATAATAGAAATATTCATTATAATTAAATGATAAGAATAACATGCTAATATTATTATTATAGTATAATGATAAAATGACAATGATAATAGCAATATTAATTATAATAATAGTGATATAATAATAAAATGACAATGATAATAGCAATAAGAATTATAATAATATTGATAATAATAATAATAACACGATTATGATAGTAGCAATAATAATTATAATGGTGATAATGACAAAATGATCATGAAATAACAATATTATAATAATAGTGATCTAATAATAAAATTATAATGATAATAGCAACATTATAATATTAGTGATCTAATAATATACTTATAATAGCAACAACAAGAATAATAATAATAATAAAATGCAATATATACCTACAAGCAGTTCTCTGAATAAAGACCTGAACGTTTTCTGGCTTGATTTTGTTTTATTAATGTCTGCCTGTCCGTCCTCCATGTCTGACGTTTGTAACAAACAATATATGTTGACAACTGATCGATTTATGATCACTTTTATAGTGCAGACATGTCATTCCTCCATAGACGTAATGCACTGTAGGGGCGAGTGGCACTGTACCAAGATGGCCGCCGCGTAGGCACGTCGGCTCCAATCGGCAGCAGCAGTCAATGTGGCGTCTACGTATATATGTCTATGAGTGTACGTACTTTACGTAACGATGTCGGCGGAAAATGGTCCGACAGTCAATGAAGCGGAGCGCTTGGAACTCAGCGCACACATAAGGCGCACCGGATTAAAGGGCGCACCGTCAATTTTTGAGAAAATTAAAGGCTTTTAAGTGCGCCTTATAGTGCGGAAAATACGGTATTTAAAATGAATAAACGAGTGATGCTTAGCCTGGGGCGGGGGGGTGGCATGGGCAAGAAAAGCCTGGTGGCCCACCAGGCTTATAAAGCACTGGGAGAAACCCTGGATGAAAACACTTTTGTTAACATCAGCCATTGATGCTGAAGTTGTAAAGTTTTACTACAGTTGGAATGAATGATCTGCGGAAGCACTCCTTCTTGTGGGGTGTATGTCACAGTCTGCTGCTGAAGGAGCTGCTTAAAGCCCCAAACAGTCTTATGTAGCGGGTGAGAGGGGTTTTCCATGGTGGAAGTGAGTTTTGCTAACATCTTCCTCCTCTCACCCACCTCCTCGATGGAGTCAGCAAGCAGTCTAAGACAGAACCGGCCCTCCTGACCAGTCTGTTCAGTCTCTTTCTGTCCCTTTCTGCGCTCCCCCCTCCCTAGTAGACCACTGCATACAAAAGAGCAGATGCCACCACAGTGTTACAAAATGTCCTGAGCAGAGTCCTGCACATTCCAAAGGACCTCAGTCTTCTCAACAGGACCCGTGGCCTTTCTTGCCTTCAGCTTCAGCTCACTTCTCACCTGGTCAGCTGTTATGGATAGGTTGGGGGTGGTGGAGGAGGGGTTGATTGGGGGCCTGAGGTGGTGTGAAAAGAGAGCTGACTGGTCGGTGCTTTGATGAGTGGGGGGAGGAGTGGGAGCAGAATCAAATCTGTTGAAGAACAGATTCAGTTCATTAGCCCACAGCCCCAGCTCATGGCCATGAGAGGTCACGGCCTCTGCTGTGACCAGCGATGGTTTTGAGGCCTCTCAAGACCTCCCTTGCGTTATAAAGTTTCCATCTTGGTCTTATAGATGACCTTTCCTTTCCTGATCTTCCTCTTCAGTTCCTACTGCACCCTCCTCAGCTCCTCGTCCCCAGATCCAAAAACCCTCCTCTTCTCCTGCAGCAGTTCAGAGGTCACCCAGGATTTGTTAAAGAAACACCGTACTTTCCTGGTGTTTACGGTGTTCTCAACGCAGAAATTTATGTAGTCTGTGATGCAGTGTGTAATAGTGTCGATGTCCTCACGTTGTGGACTGCACAGTACATCCCAGTCTATCGTCTCGAAGCAGTCCTGCATCGCTTAATGAAACATGAAAAAGAGCCCAAGCCGTTGACCCGGCTTCCTGATTCCCCGAAACCCACTTACTTTCAAAGCACAGGGCAGCAGGATACATTAATGGGAAATACACCAGAGTCAAAAATAAAGGAATAATCCTGACACCTTTGAGGTAGATATCAGTGTTGAACTTCTCTCTCAGCTCCCCTCTTCACTAGTTACCTGGCATATTCGCCTTACTTTTTATGTAGACAACAATATGACAGTTTTTCTAGTAGGGGTGGGATCATTAAGATGTTAATGGTACTACTACTTTTACAGATATTGCTTACCCATCTAGTATTTTAATGGTATTCCTATCGGTACATGTTGATTGTTTATTTTTTAAAGAAAAAACAAAAAAATGTAAACAGAATAAAGGCTGTTTTATTTTCTTATACATACTGTATATAAATTAAAATGTATATGGACACTAATTGGGCTGCACGGTGGCTCGGTGGTTAGCAGCGTTGCCTCACAGCTAGAAGATCCCTGGTTCGCATCCCGGTTAGGACGCCTGGGATCTTTCTGTGTGGAGTTTGCATGTTCTCCCTGTGCATGCGTGGGTTTTCACCGGGTACTCCGGCTTCCTCCCACAGTCCAAAAACATGCTCAGGTTAATTGATTATTCTAAATTGTCCGTAGGTGTGAATGAGAGTGTGCTCGTTTGTCTCTATGTGTGGCCCTGTGATAGGCTGGCGATCTGTCCAGGGTGTCCCCTGCCTTCGCCCTGAGTTGACTGGGATAGGCTCCAGTCCCCCCACAACCCCACAGAGGATTAAGCGGTGGATAGATGATGGATGGATGGATGGACACTAATTGTGGGGGAGATTGCTGCTTCCCCACTACACTATTTGCTGGATCACACAGAATAGAATCCACAGCAGGTGATAGGTCAGAATCACATTTATTTGTTCAGCCAACACCAGTTTCATACAGCCGTCCGTTGATTTATGTGTGTGGTCTGAATAAACATACAGAAATGCAAATTAAAAGAGTATTAGTAATCAAATTAAGTTATCAATAGCATTATTGCCACACCTTAAGCAAATACTGAACTCATACGCCATAACAGCATATTAAGCTAAAAACATCAATACCACACTGTTATCTGGCATACAATAATAATAACTGCAGTCACTAGTCCCAAAAGGATCACACGTTGAACATGCTTCATTAAACACGGGCCGCTGCACAACCGTTAGCCTTAGCAACATAATACACGGCATGAACACATACAAACCCCGAACTAATTATGGCTCTTGAATTATGCTACTTAAACAAACAATACCATGAGAAGGCTTTCTCTCACTCACTTGTACTAGACGCACTGACAACGGATGACAGCCGCAGGAAGAGTAGCAGAAGTGTTGCATTCGGTAATCAGACTGCCAACAGTAATGTATGAATCCAATGTGGGTCTGATTAGTCAAGAAGCTGTGCTGAGTGAGATGCAGGACAAGTGAGGAAAGAGAGCTAGACATACAGCATAACATCACCCCCCCTAGAGGGAGCCTTTTTCACACTAATGTTTTGTTGATGGGAATGATCAGAACACTGTAGACAGTGTCACAGGTTTTGCTCACAAACTCGAACATTCTGCAATGTGTTTTATTAAACTCCTGCATTATATCAGTATTTATAGCTCCACCTTAAACAGACATTAGAAAATATCAGCACACTGTGCTGACAAAACCTCTCATTCTTCACTTTTGAGTATAAAATTAATGTAGGACTTTGACAGTATATTTAGTGTGTGATTTTAATATTTTAAATCAAGAAAACAGTTTAAGTACTTCTTCTACCACTAACACCAACACTAAGTGAGAGGAAAAATGGAAATAAAGTAAGACAGTTAGTCTGCAGCCCTTAAATCACTAAATCCTACTCTTCTGTGCTCTGAAAGTGAAACTGATGATGCTCTGAATTTCATATTGAATTGATGAACACAGCCACAGTTAAACAAACTGATGGAGAATGCTTACTTTTAATCATTACCCAATGTTTGTATATTTTAGTTGGCTCCGTCTTTGGGCTGCAAACAAACATAACATACCTTGCTCTGACAAGCGAATGACTTGTTGCTTTTGTGGCAAAGAACATTTTTTGCATTGCTTGTAGTGAAGTTTAATCAGACTACTGAACATTTACCACCTGTGTGTTTGCTGCACAGAGCTGCAGGTAAGTGACAGAGCTATTTCGCCTCTCAGACACCTTGGATTTAGAAAGTGAAAGTGCATCATAGACACATACACATCAGACACGTCTTATGGTGATGTGATAGAATGTGCAGCACAACGTTTTTCTGATTTTGTAAATTACTGTTAACTAAACTGTTAACGTCAAAGCTTTCTGATCCTCTGGTATCCAGTACCCTCAGTACCCAGCTCTGTTTTTAAAATAAAGTCTGAAAACATGCTTTGCTATCCTTATATTTAAGCAATGTCACATCTCCTCCATCTAAATGAGTGTTTGCTTTTCAGTTAACCTTCCAGCATGGTTGGTGGGATCAAGCACAAATTCTGATCTGTGATTTTGTTCTGACATAGCATAAACCCATGGTGTCCCATGAACAAAGTTGGTTTTCATCTTAAGAGCCATTTATATTTAACACAAAAATCTGTATAAAGTTTGCAGCTGGCTAAGGTTTTGCAGGATCTTAAAGGACTGGTGGTAGTGGAGCACTTTTGGGTTTGATGTTGTGGCAGTGTGGTAGTGTAGGTTATTTATTTGATTGTTTCTCCCCAGCTGAGTCGTTGTCAGAGGCGAGTGATGAAGGAGGAAATGATGCGACCCTCCAACACGGTCCATTTGCTGGTTCTGTGTGAGGGTCACCGTGCCGGCATGGTCAAGCACCAGTGCTGCCCTGGCTGTGGACTCTTCTGCAGGGAGGTGAGGGGAAACAAAGCACACTCGCATACTATAGACATACTAAGGCCCGACATTACTACTATGCTGTATGTAGCTGCAGGCTGATGGGATTGGTTAGATTTGTTATATATGAAAATGAATGGCTGTATATACAGTTGTGGTCAAAAGTTTACATACACTTGTAAAGAACATAATGTCATGGCTTTCTTGAGTTTCCAGTTATTTCTACAACTCTGATTTTTCTCTCATAGAGTGATTGGAACAGATACTTCTTTGTCTCAAAAACATTCATGAAGTTTGCTTCTTTTATGACTTTATTATGGGTTAAAAGAAAAAGTGACCAAATCTGCTGGCTCAAGAATATACATACAGTAATGCTAATATTTGGTTGCGTGTCCCTTGGCCATTTTCTCTTCAATTAGGTGCCTTTGGTAGCCATCCACAAGCTTCTGGCAAGCTTCTGTTTGAATCTTTGACCACTCATCTTGACAGAATTGGTGCAGTTCAGTTAAATTTGTTGGCTTTCTGACATGGTCCTGTTTCTTCAGCATTCTTCAGCATGTTCTCAATGGGGTTTAAGTCAGGACTTTGGGAAGGCCATTGTAAAACCTTAATTCTAGCCTGATTTAGCCATTTCATTACCACTTGTGTGTTTGGGGTCACTGTCCTGTTGGAACACCCAACTGAGCTCAAGACCCAACCTTCAGGCTGATGATTTTAGGTTATCTTGAAGAATTTGAACGTAATCCTCCTTCTTCATGATCCCATTTACTCTCTGTAAAGCACCAGTTCTATTGGCAGCAAAACAGCCCCACAGCATAATACTACCACCACTGTGCTTGATGGTAGGCATGATGTTCTTGGGGTTAAAGGCCTCACCTTTTCTCCTCCAAACATATTGCTGGGCATTGTGGCCAGACAGCTGGATTTTTGTTTTGTCTGACAACAGAACTTTCCTCCAGAAGGTCTTATCTTTGTTCATATGATAAGCAGCAAACTTCAATGGAGCCTTAAGTTGTCGCTTTTGGAGCAAGGGCTTCCTTCTTGCACAGCAGCCTCTCAGTCCATGGTCATGCAAAACACGCTTGACTGTGGACACTGACACCTGTGTTCCAGGAGCTTCTAATTCTTGGCAGATCTGCTTTTTGGTAGTTCTCGGTTTACTCTTCACCCTCCTGACCAATTTTCTCTCAGCAGCAGGTGATAGCTTGCATTTTCTTCCTGATGGTGGCAGTGACAGAACAGTACCATACACTTTATACTTACAAACAACTGTTTGCACTGTTGCTCGTGGGACCTGCAGCTGCTTTGAAATGGCTCCAAGTGACTTTCCTGACTTGTTCAAGCCAATGATTCACTTTTTCAGATCTAGGCTGAGCTCCTTAGTCTTTCCTATTGTAGCGTCTGTGGGCATTCGTATCCAATGAGCCCTAGTTAAATGGCCCCAGAGAAGTCACCAGCTGTAGCTGTAGCAGCTCATTTCATTGACACAACTTTCTAAGTCACCAAAATTGCTAATTCATGTTGCTGTATGTTTATTTTTGAGCCAGCAGATTTGGTCACTTTTTCTGTTAACCCATAATAAAGTAATAAAAGAAGCAAACTTCATGAATGTTTTTTGTGACAAAGAAGTATCTGTTCCAATCACTCTATGAAAGAAAAATCAGAGTTGTAGAAATAACTGGAAACTCAAGAGAGCCGTAACATTATGCTCTTTACAAGTGTATGTAAACTTTTGACCACAACTATATGGTTGTCTGATTTTGTCATCAGTACACCTCAGTTTCAAGGTAGGCTCAGTCATGATATATATATGATATATATATGACTGTTTATATTAACCCTGATATGTTTTCCAACATATAAAAACAACATGTGTACATGTGCGCAAGGTAAAGAACTTTTTCAATTCATGCCCTATTAGTCTATTCCACATGATCTTATAATTTTGAGGAAACAGCCTCATATTCAGGGATACCAGTGTGCATTAGGAATTCGTAATAACAATTATTAACTGTTCATGGCTAATGAGGCAATCAAATATAGGTTAAAAAGTAGTGCTCAATTTGAAGTTCACAATGTAACTCACTGTATGCATGCACTGGGACATTTAAACATTTAAATGGAAAGCCACCATGCACAAATATCCGAAGGCTCATTTTGAACCTTTTAATTTGCCATGGTGGTTGTATTTTCTAATTTTCACATGACTATAAGTTTTTGCATTCTGAAATGAAACAAATAAATTAATTTTGCAGCACTCCTAAGCTGAGGGGGTTGAGGTTATCTTTATAAGGATAGTAGGTGAACATTTGACTAAAGGTTGGGGACCACTCCTCTAAATGTCACAGATGTTTTTTTCCACACTGACAAGAAAAAAATGTCATTTGAAATGTTTGAGTTTAAATACTTGGAGTATTTAAAGAACAGCTTCTTGTTTCCCTTGAACTGCTGTATTTTCGTGGTCCGTTCCACAGGGCAGCTTCATGGAGTGCAGGCCATATGGCAGTATCTCTCACCGTTTTCACCGTGACTGTGCCTCCATCTTGAAGGATCGCAGGTTTTGCCCCCACTGTGGGGAGGATGCCAGTGGGGCAAAAGCAGTTACAGTACCGAAGGCCGATCAGTCACCTTCTGTGCCCAGATCCAACCTTGGGCTGTCCCTCCCTGCCGTACCCACTGTGGCTACTCTGCCATCAGTCCCAACCACACCTGCTGTTCCACAGATCAGTAGAGCTAAGAAGACCAGCGAACCTCAGAGGGGCAGAGACGACAGCCAGAGCAGGTGACATGTCATTTCGTCTTCTTACTAAGAAAAATGAAGACACGCTTCCTTTCCCAAAATGAACAAACTTACAACTATTAAAGGATAATTCCATTTTATGACATCTTGGGCCAAAAAACTATCTTATTGCTGGCTGTCTCTTTCCAGGTTAAAGGATGAAGATGTGTGTGCTGCAGACAGACTTCCTAAAGAGTCACTGGAGAGCATTCTGATGGCACTGGATGATGAAAAGTAAGGTTAACTACCTAGTGTGTGCTACAGCACTAAATAGGAATAACTGATTAACACCTTTATGTTTTTAGCCTGAAACCAAAGAAAGTGAAGTACCCCACCAGGCAGCTGTACATCTCTGCAAAACAAGGGGACCTCCAGAAGGTCATTCATCTTCTAGGTAACTCACATATGTTTTCTGACAGAAAGTGGCCTTAACTACAATAACTTACTATATGCTTTTTAGCATCAGTATGAGGTCAAAGTTTTTACCTTACAGTTGATGGAAAGGATCCTAACTTTTTGATGGAGGGCCAAAACAAACGTACCCCACTTCATGCAGCAGCTTCTGAGGGTCACCAGGACATATGCCACATGCTCGTCCAGGTGAGATGACTTCACTGCAGACAGCACTACAGGGCCTGTGTTTATGAAGTGTCACTAATTGGAAAATTAAATCCATCCACTTGCTACACATCACTATTTCCTATAGAGGGCTACATGGGAGGAACTGAAGCCTACATAAACAGGCAATAAGCCTACAGAGTACAAGATGGACCAGTCGCCAGTCCATCACAGGGCTAACACAGACAGACAACCACACTCACACTCATGCCTACGGCAAACTTAGAATCATTCATTAGCCTACAATACATATCTTTGGAACGTGAGAGGAAATGGGTGCACCTGGAGAAAACTGACAAAGGCGCAGGGTGAACTTGGCCATCCTGAGATTTGAGCCCGAGACCTTCCGTGAGGCGATAGAACTGGATATTTTAAATAGTTAGTTTATTTTTGAATTGAAAAAGAAGTAAATAGAAGCACTGCTGGAAATGGACAGTAAAACACGACAAATTAATTATCCAATCTTTCCGTAAAAACGCATTTCATAGAACCCAGTGTGATTTCCTCTGAAATACTGTTTCCTCTATCCATCCATCCATTATCTACACACCGCTTAATCCTTTGTAGGGTCGCGAGGGGGTGCTGGAGCCTGTCCTAGCTAACTTAGGTTTCAACTCTTTCATCTAAAACCAAAAAAATATTGACTAAAGATGGAATCCTCAAATGTTTGTTTTTTTGCTTACATATGACTAAAATGATTATTTGATTTAAATCCAGAAATCCTGTGGCTGATGTCAGTGTGTAATTCAGTGATGTTGGAAAGATGTATGTATGTGTGCACACACAGGCTGGAGCCAACCTGGACATGTTTGATGAGGAGCAGAGAACACCATTGATGGCAGCCTGTGAAAACAACCATCTAGACACAGTGAAATACCTACTAAGAGCCGGAGCAGCCATCAGTCACACGGTGAGTTAGCACACAACTTTTCCTATCAGCCGGGTGTCTGTTCATGTCAATTTCTGCTTTTCCATCTGGCACTCAGTCTGATCTCACTGTATCAACTGCTACCTTTGCTTAGGGCTTTTGTAGTACTACGACATGTGAAATCACAACACGCATTTTATTGTTTTTATCCTGTGAACAAAAGTCGTAGTGCACATACTAAAAGATGTGCCAATTAAATTAAATAAAGTCATAGTACCTTAATGTGAATCAATTCGCAATTGAAATTATCATACCGAAACAAATAAAAGAAAATGTACATCCCCTTTCAAACTAGTCTCCAATCACTTTGCTTTAGGAAAATGCTTTTTAGCTTTTAATTTAAGAAGAATTAAAACCTGTCTTTCTTAAAACCTGTTACAGCACAGTGCTGCTCTGTTGACATAATATGGACCGCTGCTTTAATTTCAAATCAGTTTTCTAATGTCAACTATTCTACATATTCAGTGACTCATCAATCCCCATTTTTTAACACATGCACACCCAAAAAGTGAGGAAAAACAGAAGAATATAACAAAATACGAATACGAATACGAATACCTTTATTGTCATTGTACTCAGAGTACAACGAGATTGGGTTGCTTCCCTTCTTCAGTGCAAACAATATAAAAAACACGCAGTGCAAATGTGCAGTATATATACAAATGAGATAGGACTATATACATGATAAAGGCTCTGAAATAAATATACATAAAAAAATGAAATAAGACAGGAGGTGAGGTATGTTGGTCAGAGACATTTTTGAGAGTTCAGCATGGTGATGGCTCTCGGGAAGAAGCTGTGTTTTAGTCTGTTTGTCCGTGCTTTGATGCACCTGTAGCGCCTGCCAGAGGGCAACAGGTCAAAGAGCTGAGAACCAGGGTGTGTGCTGTCCTTAATAATGTTCCGAGCTCTGCACAGGCACCGGGTGGTGTAAATGGCACCGGGTGGTGTAAATACCAAAATACCAAAATCAAAGAACAAAACAAATATAGTCCATTACAGCACCTCAGCACAAATGTTATGTTACATCTAGTCTTGATCATCTTCCAAATCTTTTAATGCAGTGAGCTTTTAATATGCAAGAGGAAATTATCCCATAAATGTACAGATTTTACTTGTACATACTAGCAGTTTAGTATTCAAGGGAAGCAGCTTCAGTCATAAATTAAACCCATTCAGGGAGTTGTAGTGTTCTTATGCTTTTCCACTTTCGCAAAACAAGTCATGCTGCAATAACAGTCTGTACTGTATTTTGGTGACACCTTGTGGTAAAAAAAATTTTGTCCCCAAGAAGACAATAGCTGAAGGGAGGCTGGTAAAGGCTGTTTTATCCACTCCCCAAGTTACCAGCACCTTCTTCCTAAAAGGTTGAACACGGAGCATTCCCATTTGCATATAAAAATGTGCTACATGCCTCCTTGCATTTGCTGCACTTTTATTCTTGCATCAGGCCCATCCTGAGTAACTACAGACTAGCATAGTATCTATGTAGTATTTTTTTAGGCCTATCCATTACGAGATATTACATCATGCAATGTCTCGTCCCCAATATCATATCCTAAGTCCCTTTGCCAAATTAAACCTGAAATTCTTACTTTGTGTGTTGATGGTGTTTTTAAAGAACATTGAGGCACTGTGCATTATGTGTGGTGAGTCAAAAAGCTTCTCTTAATCATTAATTGGAGGTATTTCCAGTTTTTTGTGTTTTCAGCTGGCATGCCCTAAATGTAGTGTCTTTATGTAGATCATTAGTTACACAGATATCACTCCTCTGTCAAAACCCCAAGCTAGGTGAACGTTGCTCTATCCGGACCCTGGGCTTATTTCGTAGTCTATATAAAGATTTCCTCATTATTGTATGCACTTAAGGACACACACACTAAAATTGCTTCAATATGTGGTTTCCTTCTCCACCTATTTGCCTTCTCTGTGTTCAAAAGGAGCCATCATATACTTATCTTTTTTATTCAATCAAACTCACTAGTTCACAGCTCCAATTCCAGAGATATCCTTTGACAATTTGATTATATTATTTAAACATCGTATACTGGATTATTAGTGGTATTTTGCCCGAAAGAATAACTACTTTTCACCTTTCCAAATTGTTTATTATCTGTTAAGTTAGTGATAACAAATTGATTTCAGTCAAGTTCTCTAAGTCTGCACATTGTGTCAAATTGAAATATTACATGGACACTAGAAGCCATTTTAATTGGACAGTAGAAACCCCTGATGAAAAACATGTCCTAAATACAGGGAGGGCATGTATTTTTATTTGTGAATTTGGTGTATACTTCCAATAGCACCACTGATAATGCTAAACTTCTGAACTTCCAAACTTATCTGTTTGTCTGCTGCTTTCAGAAAGCAGAAGACCACTTTGTTACCTTTATGTGAATGGAATGTGCACAAAATACTTTTGAATAGGTGACATCAAGCTTGAGGAAGGAATTTAAAACAAGAATCCATCCATCCATTATCTATACACCGCTTATTCCTCTGTAGGGTCGCGGGGGGGCTGGAGCCTATCCCAGCCAACTCGGGCGAAGGCAGGGGACACCCTGAACAGGTCACCATAAAACAAGAATCTGCCTCTGAAAACTTGCATTATGATGAGCTGAAAGCAGCTAGAATGCTAATTACAAATGAGTGGAACTGCAGAAATGCGTGGTAATTGTTGAATTGTCACTAGAAGGCTCACTTTATAGAACAGATTGAAATCCACCACAATTTTGAGTGCCACAGCAAAGGGTCTGACTGATTGTATTATTAAGAATTACAACATTATTACAACAATTAAATTCTGTTCTTGCTTTGTTATTAAGAGTTATTGAGTATTGGTTGATGACTGAGCAAAAATGTTTTAAATTAAATCTACAACACTACCTGTGCAAAATACAAAGGTGAATACTTTCGGAATCTGCTAATTATTTGCTTTAATTTTTGTACAAAATTTATTACAGCAGTATATGTCAGAGGCAAGCACCCGAAGAAAAGGAAAGTAGAAAGAGTTGTCATAAGCATGTGACTGCTCTTGTGAGAAGGAACACTCATTAGCTGGTTGAATCATTAAAAGTGAAAATTTCTAATTAACCTCACCAACTCTAAGGCAAAAAATATGCTCTAGAGACTAGGAGAGGATTAAGTACATAACTGTTGGACTCATTTTGCTTCATTAAGTCTATTCTAATGTTCATATTCACCCATCAGCAAGCCTCATCAACAAGGCCCCTGACCCCCACTGACCCCCCCACCCCCACCCCAGAGACACTTGTCATGGACATGAATGCACATCTGCTTTTTTTTGCACTGTCTCGCACTATCCCCCTGACATTTTGCACATATGCTAGTGTATTTATCTGTATATATTTTATTCTACTTCTTCTGTCTTTTATATTCTTAATGTTATTTTATTTCTTGCTATCTGCTTCCATTAAAAAAAAAACAACTTTTTCTAACTGCTTGCACCAACAGACCAAGACAAATTCCTTGTAATGTAAAAATTACTTGGCAATAAACATGATTCTGATTCTGATTCTGATAAGTTTAGACTTGAGGAGTCTAGAAGCCATTAAAACATCCCTTTCTTTTGGACTTGGACAGTGGTGGCAGCAGGTCTGTGTTATTTATTGTGAATCATGTTGTCACCCCAGGATATCATGGGTTTCACCTGTCTACACCTGGCAGCTAAACTGGGACATTATGACATCGTCAATCATCTGCTATCCAAGGCATCCAAACACATCAACTCTCAGGTAAAAAAACATGCACTGCCTCATTTACTAACTGCTGCTAAAAGCTAATGTGTGTAGATGAAGAATCATGTGTGAGTGTAAATCTTGCTATGAGTTTTTCAGCTTGTGTCTGTGCAGGATGACGGAGGGTGGACTCCAATCACCTGGGCTATTGAGTACAAGCACAAGGAGCTGGTCCACCTGCTGCTTGCCAGAGGGGCTGATGTTAACATCAGAGACAAGGTCAGTGCACACAGCAAACTGTTGGGTTTTAAACTGACACACACACACACACACACACACACACACACACACACACACACACACACACACTCTTCTGTTATTCTGGGTCATATTGCATAGAAGGCATTTCTGAGTTCTCTCTGCTTCCAGCCATGGTTGTGCTATTTCCATAGAGGTGCTGGAAAAATTGTCCACAGTGGGGAAAATGTGTCAGGAGCAAAAAACGCCCATGTTTTTTAGATTTGGTTAATTTTCCTGACACAACTGGAAATCACGCATGATTTCTTACAGGACTGTCCAAAAGTTGAAAATCCAACAGTTCTTTGTGTTTATAGTTTATGGCTGTAATCAGTGGTGTAATTTTGGCGTTTTTCTTTAAGATACTATGCCTTTCAAACTCATCAGCAAGTTTTGAAGTTCAGAAGGTTAAAATGGAATATCAAATGGAACAAGGTGGAATAACGGTTCATTTTTTGGTGTTATCCCATGTTTTGTTTTTCAGTTTTACACCAAAAACAATTTCACTTCAATTTTATTTATATTGGGCCAGCTCACAACATATGTAATCTCATAGCATTCACATAGTAAGGTGAGTTAGGTCATCCACACCTTTATGTCCTGAAGACATGCCTGGTTTCATTTGGCTTTGCAGATAAATATAACTGGATGTAATTTGCATAACAATAGAAATTTAAACAGTGTTTTGTAATAATTTTGGCTAAGGGAAGCATGTACAGTTTTGTTCAAAATAATAGCAGTCCAACATCACTAACCAGATCAGTCACTGTTTTTGGTAGAAATTATGTTTCTACATGGCAAATAATTTACTAGTAGGTGTAGTAGAGTAATAGAAAGCCAACAGAATCAACAGTCATGACATGCATGCTGCGGATTCTGTGTTATTGAATCATTGTTTGAAAGGGGCGTGTTCAAAATAATAGCAGTGTGGAGTTCAATTACTGAGGTCATTCATTCTGTGAAAAAACAGCTGTCAAACAGGTGGAACTCATTTCAGGACGAATGTTGCAAATGTTGTACATGCTGGCTGTAGTTCATTTCTCTCTAAAAATCGGAGTAAAATAGGTCGTTTCAGACATTGTTCAGAAGAACAACCTACTTTGATTAAAATGTTGATTAAAAAGAAATGGAGAAAATTATAGGCTGCTCAGCTGAAATGATCTCAAATGCTTTAAAATGGTAACCAGCACCAGAAAGACGTGGAAGAAAACATTAAGCTAAGACCTAAATCTAATAGAAAACTTGAGGGGTGAAATCAAAAATGCTGTTTCTGAGGCAAAACCAAGAAATGCAGAGAATTGTGGAATGTAGTCCAATCGTCCTGGGCTGGAATACCTGTTCCAGAAGGTGCCAGAAGTTGGTCAACTCCATGCACCACAGATGTGAAGCAGTTCTCAGAAAAAGTGGTTATACAACTAAGTATTAGTTCAATGATCCACAGGAAGGCTAAATCTTCAAGCATTTTTTTGGTTTATACTGTAAATGTTTGCGTTTGTAAAACAAAATGTAGATAGTTATTTTTTTTAACAGCCTTGTATTCCTTTTTCTTCGTTTTCTGTAAAGTAATAACAAATTTGATACATTTTTCTTCATACTTTGATTTGGAATTAAATGTGCAGTGTTCCCAATGCATTTGTATGTATGGAAATAAAAGCTGTTGTAAGGATTTTCAGGGTTTCCCCCGGAAAACTTGCTAAGCCTGGTGGTAGAAAAACCCACCGGCGGCCCACCGTGTTTTTGTTAAAAAAAAGTTAAAAGTTGACAGGAATTTTGAAGTTATGACTACTATGTGTTATTCTAAGCCATTTATTAACAATACTTAAACGTAGAGTCTTACAGAAAGGCACAATCTTGGAATATGGTTTTAACAAACACAAAAATACAATTAAAATAAATAATATCAATTGTTTTCACTTAAGTTAAATCCTAGTGAATCTTAAAACAAACCATTGCGGCCACATTTACATGTAAAATAAATTAACATAAATTATAAAGTGCAAACATGGCCAAGGGGTAAAACCAGGGGACTTAGAGGCTAAAGAGGTATGCTCTTGGTATGCGACCTCTTATCAGTGCAAGCAATCCGTGCACTGATAAGATCCGTGATTTTTAATGCAGTACAAAATCATGCTTACCATACTCGGTCTTGTAGAGCCATCTGCTAATTTAGGGTCAGCTAACCATTTTGGATTAAATCCGCTAGTTCCATGTTTACCATCACAGCTTGCAGAAGGCTGCTCCGACGACGTACTAACATCCATGCTGAGTAGCACTGGCTCTGCCTCATCATCGAGCTGTGGCTCTGTCGGCTCGCTGGGGTACACTCCCCTTGGCCTGGGGATGAACGAACGGGCTCATCGTCTCCTCTAGTGCTCTTCCGACCTTGGAAAATGAAAGGGTCCAACATTTTTTTTACCCTTTCTCCGTGACATGTCACATAAAAGTTGTTAGCGTGTAGAGAGGTAGAGGTTTTTGGGCATTCAGATGATGGAAAATACACCTGACCGCTCACTCTCTATGTGTCCACCTATGGACCATCAAATGTTGCCATTGCGCTTTCAACCGTATCACCAGATGAAGTTAAAAGCTCTGTATACCGTCTTTGGTATCACAGTTTTGGTGCATAAAAAATCTATTTAAAATAAATAAACAAGTGACGCTTAGCCTGGCGAGGGGGAGGCAAGGAAAGCCTGGCGGCCTGCCAGGCCTATAAAGCACTGGGGGAAACCCTGGATTTTGAACTTCACTCACCTTTTAAACACACCGGTATTATTTTAAACACAACTATACAAGGTAAATAATATTGCTCCTAGCATTGGGCCCTGTAGAACTCCATAGCTAACTCTGGTATCAGTGAAAGAATCATCATTCATGCACAAGCTGGAAACTATCTGATAAATATGGTTCAAACCATTTTAGTGCAGTTCCTTTAATCCCAATGACATGTTTTAGTCTTTGTAACAAAATGTTTGTGATCAATTGTATTATTATTGTCACTTTCTTCATGACTCTAAAATTTGCAGGTCTGTCAAGGTGATGCCTGTCTTTGTGTACCAGTATGCCCCATTCTTTTGCTAAAGCCTGTTCTTATGGAAGCCGTCAGAACTGGAGCCGTCAACTCTGACCTCTGATCTGCTCCTTGTTCAGGAAGAGAATGTCTGCCTGCACTGGGCGGCACTGTCAGGCTGTGATGACATTGCCCAGGCTCTGCTGGAGGCTCAGTGTGACCTTAACGCCGTTAACGTTCATGGCGATTCACCGCTTCATGTTGCTGCCAGAGAACACCATCTGGAGTGTGTGATGTAAGTGCGAAGTCTGTTTCGACAAGACAAATTACATGTGGGGAATGCCCAAGTAAGGCTACTGTTATACTTTGCGCATACGTGAGGGTCCACTAGATATAAATTTCATCATTTCCACAAGTCCATGAAAGTCTGTGTGGACCCCTCTGTGGACATTCATGTGCAGCCTAAAATTTGTATTCCATGTGGCAACTATGTTACAAGGGCAGTAATGCACATGCTCTTTAGGAATGAGCCATGCAGAACTGAGAGACGACCTACTGTACATGTATGTAACCGAGTATTCCAAGTGGACTTCCACTGAAAAGTAGAATAATAGCAACAACTACAGGCATCCGTGACTCAACACTGTATTTCTAAGGCCAGGAAATGCAGTTCATTCAATGCGATTTTAGATGACAATGTTTGTTGTGGCTTAATCTGAACCTCATCACCTTTGGATTGAACTGAAATGCTAATTTTGTCACCTGTCATCAGTGTTAGACCTCATTAAGGCTTTTTTGTTTCAATTTTTTTTCAGAAGAAAACTTTATTGTCATGAATACATTTTTAGAGCATTGTAAAATGTTGTTTTCGCATATCCCATTTGGGGTCAGAGCGCAGGGTCTTCCATGGTATGGCGCGCCTGGAGCAGGAAGGGTTAAGGCAGGGCCCAACAATGGCCGCACTGGGGATTGATCCTCTGTCCTTCTGATCAGTAGCCCAGGGACTTAAGCGTTCCGCCACCACTGCCCTGAACCGCAGACACACAAATACAACAACACACCACAACCAATTCATATCCTGGTGGAAAGAAAAGCAGAGGCTGTCAACAGCAACACATAAATGCCTTCGCTTTTTAATGGCGTGTTCAAGTATCACTAATTTCTGGAAAGCACACAAACTGTTTCAGGTTTTCACACTTGAGGAGCCAATGTGTATGAGCTACTGACATATTTAGTTCAGAAATATTTACAGTCATTACCAAAGGTTTACATACACTTATAAAAACCATGCGTATCGTGGCAGTCTTGAGTTTCTAATGACTCCTTTAACTATGTTTCTTTGGTGGAATCATTGAAACCCCCCCAAAAAAAATCATGCATTTAGTTTTTTTCATAGATTTATTATAGGTCTCCTGAAAATATGACAAATCTGCTGGGTCAAAAATAGGGATGGGTACTGAGTCCTGATATTAAACGAGCCCCGGGGCACCAGATTACAACCAATGCAACTTTTTTTTGAGAGTGCACGAGTTAAATTTTCAGTCACATTTGTGTAAGTGAATGTTGATACTTAAGCTGTTTTTATATTTCTCTAACTGACTCAAGCAGCTACTGTGTTAGCAATAGTGGTGGAAAGTCATACTGTTACTTCTTTTATGGCCTAGTCAGTCTGTCCCTGCCTGATGCTATTTAGCTGTTGTGTGTTCCAGAGATAATGTGGTTTGTAGCTGATCATTTTAAAAACAAAAAAGAAGAAAAGAGAAGACAGCTGATGGAGAGCGCAGGTGCAGGCAGAAAGATACCGACTAAACCGATGAAAAAAATGCAATTCATTCAGTTACAGTGGCTAACGATTTTTAGCTATTGTTAATTTGGATTGCCAAACCAATTTAATATTAATCACAATAACAATCTTAGCCTCCCACCATTACATGAACATGATCGAATGCAATATGTACATTTTAAAATGCGCTTCGCTCGTACAGAAAGAACAGTGCATGTAGACAAAATCACTCGGTTTCATCTTGGGTAATTCTGACATTAGAACATTGTATTTCACTCTTTTCAAAGTAATTTTTGCTCGCACACCTGTCTTAGCAAACTGCAGCCTCCAAGAACCATTTACTTCAGCCGGCACTGTGAAGCATCTAGGGAACATCAGTAAGTGTAATGTCTTTTGATAGTAAAATGTTCAGCAAGTGAGGTGTTTTGCTTATGACAAGTGCTACTACTGAAAAAGTTAGTCTGGAGCCCTGTACCAGAGGATCGATTAGCTCTGATGTTAATGGTTCTGCTACTAGTACTTTAGAAGTTGAAAAGTATGCAATGTTGCACATTCTATCTTATCACCATAAGGTATGTGTCAGTGTTGCATTTGCGCTTCCCAAATCCAAAACAGACTCCTGTCTGTTGGAGCTACAGGCTCTGAAAGACAGAACACCTTGTGTGTGTGGGGCAGAGCATCTGTCACTGCAGTACACACAGGTGACAATGGAGGAGAGAAGTAAGCATTTAAAAGTGTTACACTCACTACAGCTGATGAAGACAGTGTTTGCTGCCACAAAAGTAACAAGTCCTTTGCATGTCAGAGCAGAAACACGATCAGTCTGACAAAACATTCAGCAAATATTCATCACAGAGACATGCACAGTTTGGCTGCTGAGCTCATAGTTCATCACTTAAGAGAAGTTAAGAGGCCATGCCACGAAGGGAATTTGATTAGCACAACTTTCTACATCACCAAAACTGATAAGTGAAGTTACTGTATGTACACTATATTGTCAAAAGCATTGGAACACCCCTCCAAATAATTGAATTTGGATATTCCAGTCACCTCCATGGCCACAGATGTATAAAATCAAGCTCCTAGACATGCAGACTGCCTCTACAAACATTTGTGAAAGAATGGGTCGCCCTGAGGAGCTCAGTGAATTCAAGCATGGTACTGTGATAGGTTTTTACCTGTGCAATAAGTCCATTCGTGAAATTTCCTCCATACTAAATATTCCACGGTCAACTGTTTGTGGTATTATAACAAAGTGGAAGCAAGTGGGAACAACAGCAACTCAGCCACAAAGTTGTAGGGCAAATAAATTTACAGAGCGGGGTCAGCGGATGCTGAGGCGCACAGTGCGCAGACATGTCCAACTTTCTGCAGAGTCAATAGCAATAGACCTCCAAACTTGGTGTAGCCTTCAGATTAGCTCAAGATCAGTGCGTAGAGAGCTTTATGGAATGGGTTTCCATGGCTTGGCAGCTGCATCCAAGCCTTACATCACCAAGTGCAATGCAAAGCGTCAGATGCAGTGGTGTAAAGCACGCCGCCATCGGACTCTGGAGCAGTGGAGACGTGTTCTCTGGAGTGAAAAAATCACGCTTCTCTGTCTGACAATCTGATGGACCAGTCTGGATCTGGCAGTTGCCAGGAGAATCATACTTACCTGACTGCATTGTGCCAAGTTAAAGTTTGGCGGAGGTTGGATTTGGGTGTGGAGTTATTTTTCAGGGTTTTGGCTTGACCTCTTCGTTTCAGTAAAACAAACTCCTGTGCTTCAGCATATCAACACATTTGAACAATTTCATGCTCCCACCTTTGTGGAAACAGTTTAGGGATGGCCCCTTCCTGTTCCAACATGACTGCACACCATTGCACAAAGCAAGGTCAATATGGCGTGTCCTTAACGCGATAGAACACCTTTGGGATGAATTAGAGCGGAGACTAAGAGCCAGGCCTTCTGGTCCAACATCAGTGCCTGACCTCACAAATGCACTTCTGGAAGAATGATCAAAAATTTCCACAAACACACTCCTAAACCTTGTGGAAAGCCTTTCCAGAAGAGTTGAGGCTGTTATAGCTGCAAAGGGTGGGCCAACTCCATATTAAATCCTACAGATTAAGAATGGGATATCATTAAGGTTCATGTACGTGTAAAGGCAGACATCCCAATATTTTCAGCAATATAGTGTATATTTTCAATCCAGCAAATTTACTTATGATACATGTATGAAAGAACCAAAACACGATTGTTCTTTTTTTGTGACAAAGATGCAAGGATTTCAGTCTGGTTTCAGCCTTAAAGTCTGTATACTGTTTATCATATTGTGTTAGCTTAATAGTTAATCTTTTTGTGCTTCAAAAACTTTGTCTTACCTAGTCTCCAACATTTACCACAATCCACAGGTTGTTTTTGTCTCGTGGTGCCGACATTAGTCAGAGGAACAGGGAGGGAGAGACAGCTCTGGACTGCTGCTACTGCGGCTCCAAGGTGTGGATGGCTCTCAACACCAACAAGAAGCTGACTGACGCCAGGAGAGGACGGGAAAGCCATGGAGAAAAAGTGCTCAACAGGTAGACCACAGTATTCTTTGTGTAAGAATGCTTGTGTAAAAGTCTGGTTGTAGGATGCATTGTCTTACTTAGGAAGGGTGCTGGTGTCAAGAAGTTCTATTGTCATGGTGGCGTGCTTGGTCTGCAACAATGTTTAAGTGAGTGGTGTGTGTCAAAGTAACATCCATGTGAATGCCAGAACACAAGATTTCCTTCTATTGGTGACAGTCACCACCTCCAAGTCTGAGACCATGATTGTCTATCAGAAACGTTTGGATTGCTCCCTTTGCCACCACAAAAATAGAAGACTCTTTGGTGGTAGCACCTTGTGTAGCGAATGTTACCATCGGCATTGATGGTATGCCCCATGGTCAGAGCTTTGTGAAAACTCTTACCTGAGGGAAATTTGGATATGGTGGAAACATAAACATTGGGTGGGTTAATGTGATAAATGTTACTTGTTGTACTTCAGGTCAACCTAAACTCAGCCAGTGTTTACATCAGTTTTAGCTCTGTGCTCACTAGGGCTCGAATGATTCTTCGAGTAATTTGAGTAATTCGATAACTAAAATGCCTCAAGGCAAAATTCTCTGCCTTCGTTATTTCTGTTGTACAGCGAAATAACGAAAGTTGCATACTTCCACTTCTGATGCTGTAACGCACATGCCAAGTACGGAATGCAAAATGGAGACGGAGACAAACAGAGACGAAAACGGTGAGCGGCAGGGAGAGCAGAATAACCTGCGGAGAAAACGACACTTGTTGGAAGTGTGGGACCATTATCAATTAAACTGGAAGCAAAACACAGTACAATGCGTGTACTGCAAAATAGAATTTTTATCCGTATGAAGGCCTCACTCAATTGAATACTCGATTATTAAAATAATTGATAGCTGCAGCCCTAGTGCTGACGTATACCTCATATTATTACAGCTAAATTTTTTAATAACGCTGTTCTTATTTACATATTTTTCTGTTTCTGTTGTCAGACAGTGAGTGTGAAATAGTGACTACATGTTTTGAATATATGTAAAATGATCACTCAGAGCGGAAAGATAGAAGGCGCAGATTGTCCTGGTCTCACACACTCGATGAAGTCTACAGTCTCTGACAAAAGTCTTGTCGCTTATCCAAGTTGTGGGGACAACAGATAACAACTTGACTCAGTTGGAATCAGAAATGGCTTATATGAAAAGCAAAGCCCTCTAGATTATGCTTATTATACCAAAATAAAGTTTTGTGTCATTTTTTGAGTTTTATAATTTAATTAGGACAGAAAGGTATCTTGTATGCGACAAGACTTTTGTCCAAGCAAAAGTCTTGTCGCATACAGAAATAATGTAGAAATTATGCATATACTTTATTTTGAATACACAAACATGCTACAGTAACATCAAAGCATGAAGTCATGGTGCCTTGCAAAAAATAATTAATATCAAGTTTAATTCCCATGAGCTTGGAGGACTGCATCCATACGTCTCGGCAATGACTAAAATAACTTATTGATGAAGTCATCTGGAATGGTAAAGAAAGCAGTCTTGCAGGACTCCCAGAGTTCATCAGGATTTTTTGGTTTCATCTTCCAAGTGTCCTCCTTTATCTTACCCCAGACATGCTCAATAATGTTCATGTCTGGTGACTGGGCTGGCCAATCCTGGAGCACCTTCTTTGCTTTGAGGAACTTTGATGTGGAGGCTAAAATATGAGAAGAGCCATCCTGCTGCAGAATTTGCCCTCTCTTGTATTTTGGGGATGTAATGGGCAGCAAGAATTTCTTGATACTTCAGGCTGTTGATGTTGCCATTCACTCTGCAGATCTATCGCACACCCCCATACTGGATGTAACCCCAAACAATGATTTTTCCTCCACCAAACTTGACTGTTTTCTGGGGCTGGTCCGAATATCAATATCTGTGCTCTGGATATTCGGATACGATATTCGCCAAATATTTGAATATTTGGGTCGTGCCGTGGTGTCAGCAGGGGGTGGGGGGATAGTGGGGAGGACCAGCCTGTCTCAATCCAAAGTTAGAAAAATATGTCAAACAACACCTCTAAATCTTGGTATATCACACATACAGTTAGGTCCATAAGTATTTGGACATTGACACAATTTTCAACATTCCAGCTCTGTACAACACCACAATGGATTTGAAATGAAACAATCAAGATGTGCTTTAAGTGCAGACTTTGAGCTTTAATTTGAGGGCATTTACATCCAAATCAGATGAACGCTGTAGGAATTACAATATATTATATATGTGCCTCCCCCTTTTTAAGGGACCAAAAGCAATTGGACAAACTAACATAATCATAAATCAAATTGTCACTTTTTAATACTTTGTTGCAAATCCTTTGCAGTCAATGACAGCCTGTAGCGTCGAACTCATGGACATCACCAGACGCTGGGTTTCGTCCCTGGTGATGCTCTACCAGGCCTCCGCCGCAGCTGTCTTCAGTTCCTGCTTGTTCTTTGGGCATTTTCCCTTCAGTTTTGTCTTCAGCAAGTGAAATGCATGCTCAACTGGATTCAGGTCAGGTGATTGACTTGACCATTGCAGAACATTCCACTTTTTTGCCTTTAAAAACTCTTTGGTTGCTTTCGCAGTATGCTTCGGGTCATAGTCCATCTGCATTGTGAAGCGCCGTCCAATGAGTTTTGAAGCATTTGGTTGAATATGAGCAGATAATATTGCCCGAAACACTTCAGAATTCATTCTGCTGCTCATGTCAGCAGTCACCATCCATCCATCCATCCATCCATTATCTTCCGCTTATCCGGGGCCGGGTCGCGGAGGCAGCAGCCTAAGCAGAGAGGCCCAGACTTCCCTCGCCCGAGACACCTCCTCCAGTTCTTCCGGTGGGACCCCGAGGCGTTCCCAGGCCAGCCGAGAGACATAGTTCCTCCAGCGTGTCCTAGGTCTACCCCGAGGCCTCCTCCCTGTGGGACATGCCCGGAACACCTCCCCAGGGAGGCGCCCCAAAGGCATCCGGAACAGATGTCCAACCCACCTCAACTGACCCCTCTCGATGTGGAGAAGTAGCGGCTCTACTCCGAGCTCCTCCCTGGTGACCGAGCTCCTCACCCGATCTCGAAGGGTGCGCCCAGCCACCCTGCGGAGGAAACTCATTTCAGCCGCTTGTATCCGGGACCTCGTTCTTTCGGTCATGACCCAAAGCTCATGACCATAGGTGAGAGTAGGAACGTAGATTGACCGGTAAATACAGAGCCTCGCCTTTTGGCTTAGCTCCTTCTTCACCACGACGGACCGGTACAGCGACCGCATGACTGCAGACGCTGCACTGATCCGCCTGTCAATCTCACGCTCCATCCTCCCCTCACTTGTGAACAAGACCCCGAGATACTTAAACTCCTCCACTTGGGGCAGGATCTCTCCACCGACCCGGAGAGGGCAAGCCACCTTTTTCCGCTCGAGAACCATGGCCTCGGATTTGGAGGTGCTGATCCTCATCCCAGTCGCTTCGCACTCGGCTGCAAACCGCCCCAGTGCACGCTGAAGGTCCAGGTTCGATGAAGCCAACAGGACCACATCATCTGCAAAAAGCAGAGACGAGATCCCGCGGTCCCCAAACGGGACCCCCTCCGGCCCCTGGCTGCGCCTAGAAATTCTGTCCATAAAAGTTATGAACAGAACCGGTGACAAAGGGCAGCCCTGCCGGAGTCCAACGGTTCTGTCCATAAAAGTTATGAACAGAACCGGTGACAAAGGGCAGCCCTGCCGGAGTCCAACGCGCACTGGGAACAGGTCCGACTTACTGCTGGAGATACGAACCAGACTCCTGCTCCGGTCGTACAGGGACCGGACTGCCCTTAGCAAAGGGCCCCGGACCCCATACTCCCAGAGCACCCCCCACAGGACGCCACGAGGGACACGGTCGAATGCCTTCTCCAAATCCACAAAGCACATGTGGACTGGTTGGGCAAACTCCCATGAACCCTCGAGCACCCGATGGAGAGTGTAGAGCTGGTCCAGTGTTCCACGACCGGGACGAAAACCGCATTGTTCCTCCTGGATCCGAGGTTCGACAATCGGCCGGATCCTCCTCTCCAGTACCCTGGAATAGACTTTCCCGGAGAGGCTGTGGAGTGTGATCCCCCTGTAGTTGGAGCACACCCTCCGGTCCCCCTTCTTGAAAAGAGGGACCACCACCCCGGTCTGCCAGTCCAGAGGCACCGTCCCCGACCGCCACGCGATGTTACAGAGACGTGTCAGCCATGACAGTCCCTGCACATCCAGAGACTTGAGGTACTCAGGGCGAATCTCATCCACCCCCGGAGCCCTGCCACCGAGAAGCTTGTCAACCACCTCAGTGACTTCAGCCCGGGTGATGGGTGAGTCCGGCTCTGAGCACTCAGCCTCTGCCTCCTCAGTGGAAGACATGACGGCGCAATTGAGGAGATCCTCGAAGTATTCCTTCCACTGCCCGACGACATCCCCAGTCGAAATCAACAGCTCCCCACCTCCACTGTAAACAGTGTTGGTGAAGCACTGCTTCCCCCTCCTGAGGCACCGGACGGTTTGCCAGAATTTCCTCGGGGCCGACCGATAGTCCTTCTCCATGGCCTCCCCGAACTCCTCCCAGACCCGAGTTTTTGCCTCCACAACGGCCCGGGCTGCGGCACGCCTGGCCTGCCGGTACCCGTCAGCTGCCTCAGGAGTCCCATGAGCTAGCAACGCCCGATAGGACTCCTTCTTCAGCTTGACGGCATCCCTTACTTCCGGTGGCCACCACCGGGTTCGGGGGTTGCCGCCACGACAAGCACCAGAGACCCTGCGACCACAGCTCCGAGCAGCAGCTTCGACAATGGAAGTGGAGAACATGGTCCACTCGGACTCAATGTCTCCAACGTCCCCCGGGATCTGAGAGAAGCTCTCCCGGAGGTGGGAGTTAAAGACCGCACTGACAGAGGGCTCCGTCAGACGTTCCCAACAGACCCTCACAACACGTTTGGGCCTGCCGAGTCTGTCCGGCTTCCTCCCCCGCCAGCGCATCCAACTCACCACCAGGTGGTGATCAGTTGACAGCTCAGCCCCTCTCTTCACCCGAGTGTCCAAGACACGCGGCCGAAGATCAGATGACACAACTACAAAGTTGATCATCGACCTCCGACCTAGGGTGTCCTGGTGCCACGTGCACTTGTGGACACCCCTGTGCTCGAACATGGTGTTCGTTATGGACAAACTGTAACTAGCACAGAAGTCCAATAACAGAACACCGCTCGGGTTCAGATCAGGGAGGCCGTTCCTCCCAATCACCCCCCTCCAGGTCTCACTGTCATTGCCCACGTGAGCGAGCGAGCGAGTCCCCCAGTAGAACAATGGAGTCCCCAGTCGGAGCACTGTCCAGCACCCCTCCCAGGGACTCCAAGAAGGCCGGGTACTCCGCACTGCTGTTCGGCCCGTAAGCCGAGACAACAGACAGAGACCTGTCCCCAACCCGAAGGCGCAGGGACGCGACCCTCTCGTTCACCGGGGTGAACTCCAACACGTGGCGGCTGAGCTGTGGAGACGTGAGCAAGCCCACGCCAGCCCGCCGCCTCTCACCATGGGCAACTCCCGAAAAATGGAGAGTCCAGCCCCTTTCGAGGACCTGGGTTCCAGAGCCCAAACTGTGCGTGGAGGTGAGCCCGACTATATCTAGACGGTATCTCTCAACCTCCCGCACAAGCTCAGGCTCCTTCCCCCCCAGTGAGGTGACGTTCCACGTCCCAACGGTTAGAGTCTGAGTCTGGGGATCGGGTCGCCGAGGCCCCCGCCGTCGACTGCCGCCCGATCCACAAGGCAC
Organism: Dascyllus trimaculatus; assembly: GCA_024666655.1. NCBI lineage: Eukaryota > Metazoa > Chordata > Actinopteri > Pomacentridae > Dascyllus > Dascyllus trimaculatus. The sequence continues at coordinate 35,716,367 of CM045454.1, read as the reverse complement.
CCGGCCCCTACGAGTCCTTCTGCGGGTGGTGGGACCACAGGAAGGCGGACCCATGTCGTCCATTCGGGCTATGCCCGGCCAAGCCCCGTGGGCCAAGGCTCGGCCACCAGGCGCTCCCTTGCGAGCCCCAACCCCAGGCCTGGCTCCAGGGTGGGGCCCCGGCTGCGCCGTGCCGGGCGACGTCACGGTCCTGTTCTTGTTTGTGTCTCATAGGGGCTCAGCAGTCACATCATCAATAAATATAAGAGATCCAGTTCCACTAGCAGCCATACATGCCTACGCCATTACACTACCACCACCATGCTTCACTGATGAGGTGGTATGCTTTGGATCTTGAGCAGTTCCTTCCCTTCTCCATACTCTTCTCTTTCCATCATTCTGGTACAAGTTGATCTTTGTCTCATCTGTCCATAAGATGTTGTTCCAGAACTGCACAGGCTCTTTTAGATGTTTCTTGGCAAACTCTAATCTGGCCTTCCTGTTTTTGAGGCTCACCAATGGTTTACACCTTGTGGTGAAACCTCTGTATTTCCTCTGGTGAAGTCTTCTCTTAATTGTTGACTTGGACACAGATACACCTACCTCCTGGAGAGTTTTCTTGATGTGGCCAACTGTTGTGAAGGGGTTTTTCTTAATGAGGGAAAGGATTCATCTGTCATCCACTACACTTGTTTTCCGTGGTCTTTCAGGTCTTTTGGCTTTGCTGAGCTCACCAGTGCGTTCTCTCTTTTTAAGAATGTACCAAACAGTTGATTTGACCACACCTAATGTTTTTGCTATCTCTCTGATGGGTTTATTTTGATTTTTCAGCCTAATGATGGCTTGCTTCACTGATAGTGACAGCTCTTTGGACTTCATATTGAGAGATGACCTCACCAGATTCCAAATGAATATACCACACTTGAAATGAACTGCAGGCCTTTTATCTGCTCCTTGTAAATGAAATAATGAGGGAATAACACACACCTGGCCATGGAACAGCTGAGTACCCAATTGTCCAATTACTTTTGGTCCCTTAAAAAGGTGGAGGCACGTATAAAATGTGTTGTAATTCCTACACCGTTCACCTGATCTGAATGTAAATGCCCTCAAATTAAAGCTCAAAGTCTGCACTTAAAGCACATCTTGATTGTTTCATTTCAAATCCATTGTGGTGTAGTACAGAGCTGGAATGCTGAAAATTGTGTCAATGTCCAAATACTTATGGACCTAACTGTATATAATTTGTCTAAGCTGAACACAAACAAAAATGTACAAATGAAGTCTTTGTGTCTTTTGTGGAAGCTGCGCTCTGAAGTTGTTTTCAACAAATTATTCCAACCCAGTCAATGTGGTGGAGGGGTAGTGGTGGCGCAACGCGTTAAAACCTGGGCTGCTAATCAGAAGGTCGATTGTTCGAACCCCCACTGCGGCAACTGTTGGGCCCCTGAGCAAGGCCCTTAACCCCCAACTGCCCCCCGGATGCTGCACTGCGGCAGCCCCCTGCTCCAATTACCTAATGGGATGGGTTAAATGCAGAAGCTGAATTTCCCCAAGGGGATGAATAAAGGTTAAATAAAATTAAATAAATAAATAAATAAAAGGCAGGTCGCTGCTGTTCACCAAGAGATAGTTCCCACATGGCACTCCCCCCAAAACCACGATAGTACCACAGCAGTCATGATACAGTTTAATCACTGAGCTAAGACATGTTAGTAAGAGTATTTCTCAGTCTGGACACAGCCAAGCTAGCTGTTTGTCCCTGCTTTCGTTTTTTATACTAAGATCGACTAACTACATCCTGACTCCAGTTCTGTACTTCACACACAGACGTAAGATTAATCTTCTGTTGAACTATTTTCACTGAGTTAATAAAACTCAGGCTTAAGTACTGTGTCCTAATATCTCATAGGGACATTTCTCGAGGGTACGAAGCAGTTCCTATCACCTGTGTTAATGGAGTTGACAGTGAGCCGTGCCCTGGAAACTTTAAATACATACCAGACAGCTGTGTAACCTCCCCTCTGAACATTGACAAGGACATCACTCATTTGCAGGTAAGATTTCAGCTCTCAGTAAAGCTTACATTTATTACAGTACTAGAAAGAAGGAAGAACTACTTCCTGTAGGTTTTCTGTTTCTCCTTTACATTTCATCTGTTGGATTACATTAAACATAAAAAATAATACAGTAATGTAAGATGAAAACTGCAAAATGTACTTCTAATGGCTCACTCACTATGTCACTTAGCACTGCAGCTGTACAGATGACTGCTTATCCAGCACCTGCATGTGTGGTCAGCTCAGTCTGCGCTGTTGGTATGACAGTGTAAGTTAACACACACTACTAAAATGCAATTTGAATTTAAAGTTGGATTTTGATTCAGGTAATGCATTCTATGAAGTTGTGTCAGTGTCCTTTAAATTTAAATAACCAAATAACTTGTCCGGTATCCATTTTGTCATGTTATTTTTTTTTTTGCACAGTGTCACACCCGCTTGGTTACATACTTGTGTACTATTTAATAATATAAAACAGTCACTTAGCAAGTATTAGTTTACCTTAAGGATCTTAACAAATTCTTGTGTCCTTCTCCTGCCTCCAGTAATTGTGGTTTCAGATTCTCAATTTTCTTCTAAACAGTGGAGGGTGGGGTGGGGGGTGGGGGTACACATAGCACAATAGTATGTAGCATGCCAGCACAAGATTTAGGTGTTCCAATATATACACTGTTGCCCATAAAGTTGGAATAGAATATTTTTTACTTCTGTGTCTCCTCCACAAACAACCAATGCAGCTCGCTGGCATTTTCTAATTTCTACGGCAAAGATTAAACATATCCTGATCATCTCGTCTGGCATATAGTCGTGGTTGTCCTGGAGATTTTTGTGGCCTCAAGTGACCCTCCTCTCAATGATGTTTTAGGATTTTACAGTCCGCGCTCTGTGATATTCCAAGGATATTCCAATGTTGGCTTGTTTGTGTCCATCCTGTCGGAGTGCAAGCACTCTTTGGTGTATTGCCAGTTGTGTCGGCCTAGGTATAGCATAAGGAACTTCAGTGTGGAATTTGGTTGAAAATTATGCAGCCAATTCTGAAAACATGATCTTACTGCATACAGATATTAAACAGGAAAAGGAAAACACAGCCATGGACTCAGTATATATAGATGTGTATAAATAGGAGTAAAAGAGGAATGTGTCTAAAACTACATTATTCCAACTTTATGGGCAGCGGTGTAGTATGTCAAATGCAGTATACCAAGATACCAGGATATCCAACTACATCTGGTCAAAGTTTGTAGTTTGCAAACCAGCATGCTTCTCTGGCCTTTCTGGCCAACAATCTTCTGCGCAGGACAAGACGCATCACATATGTCACAGTGTCTCTCACAAATAACAAGCTTGAGCTGCAGAGAGTGAACAGACAAACAATACAGGCTGCGGTGGATATGTAAGCAAGACCATTAAAGCATCAGGCACAATATAGCTCAGTAGTATGTCCCAACTAAATGTATCCTGCACACAACAGTACATGCTTAATTTGGGCAACTGAAGTTCATGCAGAAAGGAAAAGGAAATAATATTGGGGAGAGAGAACTTAGTATTTCTATAATATCTAAGTGTTTAAGAAGTTATAAAATTATTTCTAGCCAGGAAACATGTTTCTCTTTAAAAGCAGCAGATGTTTTCTAAATAAAGAATTTGTGTTTTTATCCCTAATAGCAATTTGTAAGATGTCTAATGGTGTGTGTGTGTGTGTGTGTGTGTGTGTGTGTGTGTGTGTGTGTGTGTGTGTGCGCGTGCGTGTGCACATGCAGGAGGGTCGACTACCTTTGGACTTCTGTCAGCGGGAGCCTCCAGTACTGTTTGAGTGTAACCATGCCTGCTCCTGCTGGAGGACCTGCAGGAACCGTGTGGTCCAGAATGGACTCAGGTGATTTAGGTTCTCTCATGAATCTGTTTGTCTGAAGTGGTACTGCTCTGCTAGCTGCTTGAAGAAAACGTTTCCTTGTTGCTCTTTGTTTCAGAGCCCGACTGCAGCTCTTCAGGACACAGAAAATGGGCTGGGGAGTAAGGGCCATGCAGGATATCCCTCAAGGAACATTCATTTGCGAGTGAGGACAGGGCAGGATTTCTTAGGAAAAACAACTGAATTCAGTGTTTTGCAGCATAACATATTGAACAAAAGCTGATTATGAGCTCTTTTCCTCTCTCCTGATGTTTCCACAGGTATGTAGGGGAGATTATCACTGATGCAGAGGCAGACAAAAGAGAGAATGACTCCTTCCTCTTCACCCTCGACAATAAGGTGTTTGAATTATTTTTACATGAATTTTTGAAGCTGCACCAGTCAGGCATGCATGCAGTAGTATGACATAAGTGTTCACAAGAAGAAAGTGGCGTGATGTTAGAGAGCCCAGCTCTCTGCAGGCATAACGCTCATCTATGTAGTTTCTTTCACTTTTAGATCTTGGTTTTTCCCCAGTAGCTATGTTGAGATCAGGGCAGTGTTTACAAATCACTCCAGAAGGCTGCACTACGAAGTGAAATTAGTGGGTTAGCAAGGTGTGTTGAGCCTAAAGTCAGAGTTTTTAGTATTACAAAGGTGACTGTCTTTTAACCTAACTAGAGCACTATGGTAACCTCTGCTGCAAGTTAACCTGGTTGGGAGCAGGTTATGTTCAGAATTTCGGATATAAATCGGCATTTCCCTTTAAACAAAGCATTTACTGACAATTCTCTATGAATGTGCATTAATAATACCACTGACTGAAGCTGTGCAGTTGAAGTACCACACACTGTGTGCATCGTGTTGTCACTGGAATCCGACATGTATTTAGTTGTGATGTTTAGTTGGTGATGCAGAAATCGCATACATGTGTTTTCATGTTTGGTCCTGATTTGCTGTCAAGTCCTTTTACACTGCTGGTGCTGCAGCTGATAGAACACAGATTTTAGAATGGTTTTTTCTACTGGTATTTATTACAGAGAATATTCAATCATGGGTCCGAGCACCGAAGGTGCGAGAACCCTATTGGAATCCAAAGGATTATTATTATTATCACTCTGAACCATCACCGTCACACCAGTGTTCAGAGTGATGGTGGAGGTGTGTGGTTGCTTAGCCTGCTTAGCCATGCTGGGGTCTGTTGCCGAGAAAGTCTTTGATCCATAGACAGAGGAGGGTTCCAAACTGCAGTGTCGGCAGTTTCCTAACCAGCTTGCTTGGGTTGATGGAATTAAAGGCTGAGCGGAAGTCAAATTGCATCCTGTTGGCAGTCTCCAGGTGGGTGAGGACTTTGTGCAGGGTAAGTGAGATGGCGTTGTCTGTGAATGTGTTTTCCCTGTAGGCAAACTGGTTCTGCTAAAAGTCTGGGGGGTGGAGGCCTTGATGTTGACCAGCACCAGTCTCTCGAAGCCTTTCGCGATAACTGGCATGAGAGCAACAGGCTGGTAATCATTCAGGCTGGAGATGGCTGTGGCTTTGGGGACAGGGATGATGGTGGTTGTCTCCAGGCAGGTGGGGACTGTGGCAAGTTGCAGGGACCGATTGAAGATGGTCATGAAGACTCAAGTGAGCTGGCTGGCACATCCCTTGAGTGCACGGCCCAGGACCTGGTCTGGCCCTGCTGCTTTGTTATTATTGATTCTTTGCAGGGCCATATTCACTTGGTAGGACTGGTGAGTGAGTGCCTGATCATTTGCTGGCGGGGTGGGGGCGTTGGAGAGGTGTCAGTTGGGGTGGGAGTGCTATGGCCTTGTTTATAGTCTTTGAGGTTCCTGATGACATGCTGAGGCAGTTGTTCTCCTTGAAGTTGTCCTCATTTTGTTATTTTTTACTGTCATTTAGCTATTTCAGTCCTTTTGTGCAGGTCTGCTCTGGCTCTCCTGTAGGCTTCCCTGTCTTCACACCTGAATGCTGTGTCCCTGGCATTGAGCAGCACTCGTACTCTGTGGGTGAACCAGGGTTTTTGATTGGGAATTGTCTTCACTACTTTTGTAGTGGTTGCATTGTCCATGCAAAAACTTTGTGTAAGAGAGTACAGTGGATGTATGATGCTCAAGATCAGGATGGTCAAAGAGTTCCCGTTCAGTGTCCTCAAAGCAGCCCAGTGCTGATGTTTTTTCAGTCCAGACCTGCATTGTTTTGGACTGAGGTTTGGTTCTGCTGATCATGGGTCAGTATGTGAGGGTTAAAAACAGACACAGATGATCAGATTGTCCAAGATGAGGGGATGGGTGGGTCCTGTATGCTCCAGGTATTTTGTATATACTTGGCCCAGAGTTCTGCCATTGCATGTTTCAGTGTTCTACATTCCTAAAGAACTTTGTCAGCACATTCTTGAGATTGGAGTGATTGAAATCTCCAGGTACTAGCCCTCCGGGTGTTTGTTTTGCAGCCTGCTGATGACATCATGCTGCTTGCCCATTGCTCAGTTAGCATTAGCTCTGGGGTGGACATACACTGCAGTGATGAACATTGGGCAGATAAAAGGATCCGCATTTCAGCATTATAAACTCCAGGTCTGGCCATTAATGTCTCTCAATCCCTGTGGTCTGTGTGCACCAGCTGTTGTTTACATACACACACACGCCGCCCCCTCTCATCTTATTGGAGTCTGATGTGCGGTCTGCCCAGTAGACAGTGCAGCTTTCCAGCTCCATGGCTGAGTTGGGGATGTTTTCATGCAGCCATGTCTCGGTTATCACAGTGACACAGCTTTCCATGCGGTGGTGGGTAATCCACAGTTTGATATTGTCCATTTTGTTGAAAAAGACGCTCAGGACAGCAGGTTTATGCAGGTGCTCTTGTAGCCGAGCCTGGATGCCGGCTCGTTTGCCCCGCTTCTGTCTCCGTTTGCATCGTTGTCGACGTGTCATTACTTTTCCTCCATTTGTCATCATTGAGCGAGTTATCACCTCCGAGATGGAACTCAGCGCTTCAAGTGTACACCTAGAGCAAGAGTAGTTGTAAGCTCCATTCATGTAAAAATCTGTTTTTTGCTACTAACTCCTAGAATTAGTCTAAATGATCTCAACTTACAGTTGTGGTCAAAAGTTTACATACACTTGTAAAGAACATAATGTCTTGACTCTCTTGAGTTTCTAGTTATTTCTACAACTCTGATTTTTCTCTCATAGAGTGATTGGAACAGATACTTCTTTGTCTCAAAAACATTCATGAAGTTTAGTTCTTTTATGACTTTATTATGGGTTAACAGAAAAAGTGACCAAATCTGCTGGCTCAAAAATATACATATAGCAATGCTAATATTTGGTTGCATGTCCCTTGGCCATTTTCTCTTCAATTAGGTGCTTTTGGTAGCCATCTACAAGCTTCTGGCAAGCTTCTGTTTGAATCTTTGACCACTCTTGACAGAATTGGTGCAGTTCAGTTAAATTTGTTGGCTTTCTGTCGTGGACTTGTTTCTTCAGCATTGTCCACATGTTCTCAGTGGGGTTCAAGACAGGACTTTGGGAAGCCATTCTAAAACCTTAATTCTAGCCTGATTTAGCCATTTCATTACCACTTTTGATGTGTGTTTGGGGTCACTGTCCTGTTGGAACACCCAACTGAGCCCAAGACCCAACCTTCACGCTAATGATTTTAGGTTATCTTGAAGAATTTGAAGGTAATCCTCCTCATTTATTATCCCATTTACTCTCTGTAAAGCACCAGTTCTATTGGCAGCAAAACAGCCCCACAACATAATACTACCACCACCGTGCTTGATGGTAGGCATGGTGTTCTTGGGGTTAAAGGCCTCACCTTTTCTCCTCCAAACATATTGCTGGGCATTGTGGCCAGACAGCTGGATTTTTGTTTTGTCTGACAACAGAACTTTCCTCCAGAAGGTCTTATCTTTGTCCATGTGATCAGCAGCAAACTTCAGTGGAGCCTTAAGTTGTCGCTTTTAGAGGAAAGGCTTCCTTCTTGCACAGCAGCCTCTCAGTCGATGGCCATGCAAAACACGCTTGACTGTGGACATTGACACCTGTGTTCCAGCAGCTTCTAATTCCTGGCAGATCTGCTTTTTGGTGGTTCTCGGTTTACTCTTTAAACTCCTGACCAATTTTCTCTCAGCAGCAGGTGATAGCTTGCATTTTCTTCCTGATGGTGGCAGTGACAAAAGAGTGCCATGCACTTTATACTTACAAACAGTTGTTTGCACTGTTGCTCGTGGGACCGTCAGCTGCTTTGAAATGGCTCCAAGTGACTGAAGTCAATGATTCGCTTTTTCAGATCCATGCCGAGTTCTTTTGACTTTCCCATTGTAGTGTTTGTGGGCGTTCGTATCCAATGAGCCCTATTTAAATGGCCTCAGAGAAGTCACTAGATGTAGTCACTCACAATCACTCACAAGAAGTTAAGAGGCCATGCTATGAAGCTCATTTCATTGACACAACTTTCTTAGTCACCAAAATTGCTAATTCATGTTGCTGTATGTTTATTTTTGAGCCAGCAGATTGTGTCACTTTTTCTGTTAAGCCATAATAAAGTCATAAAAGAACCAAACTTCATGAATGTTTTTTGAGACAAAGAAGTATCTGTTCCAATCACTCTATCAGAAAAAAATCAGAGTTGTAGAAATAACTGGAAACTCAAGAGAGCCATGACATTATGTTCTTTACAATCAATGTAAACTTTTGACCACAACTGTATATACATAAAAAAAATATTTTTATTGGCACTAATGGGCCAAAGTGTGCCAAGAAAATATCTCCCACACCATTATTCTACCACCAGCCTGGACCGTTGATACAAGGCAGGATGGATCCATGCTTTCATGTTGTTTATGCCAAATTCTGATCCTACCATCTGAATGTTGCAGCTGAAATCGATGACTCATCAGACCAGGCAATGTTTTTCCAGTCTTCTGTTGTCCAATTTTGGTGAGCCTGTGCAAATTGTAGCCTCAGTTTCTTGTTCTTAGCTGACAGGAGAGGCACCTGGTGTAGTCTTCTGCTACTGCTACTTCTTCAATGTTCAAGTCACTTAAACCCCCTTTGTTTCCCATTCTGATGCTCAGTTTGAACTTCAAGTTTTCTTGACCCCATCTACGTGCCTAAATACATTGAGTTGTGGCCACGTGATTGGCTGATTAGATATTTGTGTTAACAAGCAATTGAACAGGTGTACCTAATAAAGTGGCCGGTGAGTGTATATATACAATATATTGCCAAAAGTATTGGGATGTCTGCCATTACATGAACATGAACTGACATCCCATTCTTAATCCGTAGGGTTTAATATGGAGTTGGCCCACTCTAACTCTTCCGGGAAGGCTTTTTCACAAGGTTTAGGAGTGTGTTTATGTGAATTTTTGACCATTCTTCCAGAAGCACATTTGTGAGGTCAGGCACTGATGTTGTACCAGAAGGCCTGGCTCTCAGTCTCCGCTCTAAATTCATACCAAAGGTGTTCTATCATGTTGAGGTCAAGACTCTGTGCAGGCCAGTAAGTTCCTCCATACCAAACTCCCAAATCCATGTCTTTTTTGACATTGCTTTGTGCACTGGTGCACAGTCATGTTGGAACAGGAAGGCGCCATCCCTAAACTGTTCCCATAAAGTTGGGAGCATGAAATTGTCCACATGTCTTGATATGCTGAAGCATTAAGGGTTCCTTTCACTGGAACGAAGGGGCCAAGCCAAATCCCTGAAAGACAACCCTGCACCATAATCCAACCTCTGCCAAACTTTACACTTGACACAATGCAGTCAGGCAAGTACCATTCTCCTGGCAACTGCCAAACTCAGACTGGTCCATCAGATTGCCAGACAGAGAAGCATGACTTTTTTCACTCCAGAGAACACGTCTCCACTGCTCTAGAGTCCAGTGGCGGCGTGCTTTACACCACTGCATCTGATACTTTGCATTGCACTTGGTGATGTAAGGCTTGGATGCAGCTGCTCGGCCATGGAATCCCATTCCATGAAGCTCTCTACACACTGTTCTTGAGCTAATCTGAAGGCCACACCAAGTTTGGAGGTCTGTAGCTATTGACTCTGCAGAATGTTGGCAATTTCTGCATACTGTACACCTCAGCATCCGCTGACCCCTCTCTGTGATTTTACATGACCTACCACATCATGACCGAGTTGCTGTTGCTCCCAGTTGCTTCCACTTTGTTATAAAACCAACAACAGTTGACCGTGGAATATTTAGTATGGAGGAAATTTCACGAATGGACTTATTGCACAGGTGGCAACCTATCACGGTGCCACGCTTGAATTCACTTAGCTCCTGAAAGTGACCCATTCTTTCACAGATGCTTGTAGAAGCAGTCTGCATGCCTAGGTGCCTGATTTTATGCACCTGTGACCTTGGAAGTCGACTTCTGGTGGACCAGTGTCAAGATGGCAGCATAGAAAGAGCTCTGCTGAACGTTCCTGAACTATTAACCTACAAACCTGAAAACTGAGAATTTTCCTTAAAACTGAACTTGAACCAATGTAATAATGGATACCAAGCACAAAGGCAGGAAACACAAAAAACAGCCAGAAATGCATGACGAAGAATCTGAACAAACTTAAAGCCACTCGCCAGCTAACAAACACGTAGACGAAGGTATGCTGAAACCACACGAAGAGACCATCGACTGCCATATGAATCTCTGAGAGCTGAGAGTTTTTCGCCAGGAAAATAAAGAAGAGCTTGAGGACATTAAGAGAGAAATAATGAAAACAAACACCAGACTGGGAGAGGCTGAAGAACGAACAGCGATCACTGAAGACAGAATCCAAAACACACAAGACATCTTGACAGAAATGCTAAAGCTACAGGTGCAGCTAGATGCTAAAATATCTGAAAAGGAGAGCCATTCCATACGTGAAAACATCCGAATATATGAAGTACCAGCAGGAGCAGAAAAAGAGTTCCCATCCATGATATCGTTTGTGGAAAACTTGCTTTGAGAAAACCTCGACATACTTGATGGAACAGCTCTACAAAACAAAAGAGGCCACCGCACACTTGGAACTCAGCCACCAGAGAATGCACAATCGAGGTCCATCTTGGTGAGATTCCTCAGTTAAAAACGAAGGAATTAACAAAAATGGGTAGACACAGTTGAGTGACTTCATTAATACTGTGCTTGTTTATTGTTAGAAATAGAATAAACCTGGTAAACACACGAAGCATAATAACTATAGGACATAACGGGACTTTTCAGTGCAGCTATCTTCAACAAGGGCACCCTCTGTCGGTCCCGGGAGAGAAGCTTTCCCTTGGAGGACTTATTAAGGAGCTCACACAGGGTCATAGAAGAGACCTCTATATTGGAAGTCACATTATGTAATGTGAAGTTTCATTCTTTTTTGATTTGTTCTTTTGATACAGTGTTCAACTGTTGCTTGTTCTGTGTTAGTTCTTCTAAGAAGGGAAAAGCTTTCAAAGTCCATGATGGGGAAAAAAGATTTAAAGTTTCTTAAATGCAACATAGTAGCTTCTTTTAATGTCAGTGGTGTACTCAACCCAACTAAGAGAGGGAAAAGTCTAATGAAATTGAAAAGGGACAAAAATCTAATAGCTTTTCTGCAAGAATTCAGAATATCAGAAATCTGGAACGAAGAGGGGGCTACACAGTGTCTCGGTGGTTAGCAGCGTTGCCTCACAGCTAGAAGATCCCCGGTTCGCATCCCGGTTAGGACGCCTTGGATCTTTCTGTGAGGAGTTTGCATGTTCTCCCTGTGCAGCATGGGTTCTCACCGGGTACTCCGGCTTCCTCCCACAGTCCAAAAACATGCTCAGGTTAATTGATTATTCTAAATTGTCCATAGGTGTGAATGAGAGTGTGCTTGTTTGTCTCTATATGTAGCCCTGTGATAGGCTGGCGACCTGTCCAGGGTGTCCCCTGCCTTCGCCCGAGTTGGCTGGGATAGGCTCCAGTCCCCCCGTGACCCTACAGAGGATTAAGCGGTGTACAGATAATGGATGGATGGATGGGACGAAGAGGGCAGATTTGTTTTAATAACTGGAAAAGTTGAAGGGATTTTAATGAGTCTCTTTAACGTTTATGTCCCCCAGGAAGTGATTGCTCTTTCTATAGAAAAATATTTGAAATTATGACCACCAAGAGCCAAGGGATCTTAAGTTGTGACTTTAATGTATATTTAAATCCAAGACTTGACTCCTCAGGTGGGAATTAAGGTCCCTAGAGTACAAGTATAAAGATAAACGCCTTAATGAAAGAAACAGGCATTATAGATGTTTGGAGAGAACTATATCCATCTAGTTGGGGCTACACCTATTATTACACACTTCATGCAGTTTTTTCCAGGATCACTTTTTCATCTTCAGTAACGACCTTCACAGAATAGGACTGTGTGATATCGGCCCAATCGTTCTCTCAGAACAAAACCCTATATATTTGTCAGTGCATCTCAATTAAAGAAAAATTACTCTTTGGATACTGAACTGAAATATTCTAAATAGTTTACAGACTAAAGAAAAATTAAAGAATGATATTAAAACGTATCTAAAGGAAGAGATAAGATCAAATATTTCTAATATAAAGAAAGAAAAGGATGAAATAAATGCTTATCAAGCACTAAAAAAATTCATTTATTCATTCAAATTTCATTGTAAACATTGTTTACAAAACAACGTTACTACATAGCTGGAGGGAAATCTTTGAAACTTAAATCTTGCAGACTACAAAAACAACAGACAGAAAATACTATATGCAAGATGTGAAATTTGGATACAAGAGAAATTGAGAGGACATTTGAAGGAATCCAACAGAGTTTTGACAAGTATTATAAATTGCTGTACTCACAACCACAAATCAATAATCAATCTCAGATAGACTCTTTCCTAGCTTTGTTACGTCTGCCCTCTGTCACAAATGAACAAAATGAAAACTCGATAGCTGAAATTAAAAAAGAGGAGTTATATGCAGCAATTGGAAGACTTATTTACCTTTTTGACTTAAAGGTAAGCAAGTCGGGGCTGCACGGTGGCGCGGTGGTTAGCAGCGTTGCCTCACAGCTAGAAGATCCCTGGTTTGCATCCCGGTTAGGACGCCCGGGATCTTTCTGTGTGGAGTTTGCATGTTCTCCCTGTGCAGTGTGGGTTCTCACCGGGTACTCCGGCTTCCTCCCACAGTCCAAAAACATGCTGAGGTTAATTGATTATTCTAAATTGTCCATAGGTGTGAATGAGAGTGTGCTTGTTTGTCTCTATATGTAGCCCTGTGATAGACTGGCGACCTGTTCAGGGTGTCCCCTGCCTTTGCCCGAGTTGGCTGGGATAGGCTCCAGCCCCCCCGCGACCCTAGTGAGGAATAAGCCGTGTATAGATAATGGATGGATGGAAGTAAGCAAGTCCCCTGGCACGGATGGTCTCACCTTGGAGTGGTATAAATCAATGCAGGAACAAATGGTTCCAACATTACTCAAAACTTTTAACTGTGTGTTACGAAATGGAGAAATTCCTCCCTCATGGAGGGAAGGGATAATTTCAGTTATTCCAAAAGATGGAGAAGACAAACTTGATTGTAGTAATTACCATCCCATCAGTATATTTAATGTGGACTACAAACTGTTTACATCCATACTATTGAAAAGAATAGAAATTATTCTTCAGGAAATCATCCATTTGGATCAGACAGGATTCATTAGACAAAGACAAACACAAGATAATATCAGGAGAACATTGCGCATTATTAGACATGTTACCCAACAGAAAACAGAGACAACCATCATAAGTCTGGATGCTGATTTACTAGGTAAATATGGGACCCTTTCAGGATACAAACTTAATTTTAAAAAAACTCAAATAATCACTTTTAATCATGACCCGCCGAACTATATTATAGAGAAATTTAAATTGAAATGGGATAATGTATTAATCTGATACCTGGGTGTCAACCTGTCCAAAGATATTTCAAATAATTTGATCTTAACTATAGCCCTTTGAATGCAAAGATAAAGTGAGACATATCTAGATGGAAAGTTGTTCCCTTTCTGAATTTGAGTTCTAGAATGGAATCAATCAAAATACATTTTCTGTCTCGATTACGGTATCTCTTTCAAAGTCTCCCAATAAAAGTACCAGCCAAACAGTTCATTGAATGGGGCGTGTTGATATCCAGATATATATGGCAGGGGGAAAAAAACACAGAATTCAATTTAAAACCCTGCAATTAACGAAAGTGTGGTGGTGTGAGTCTCCCCTGCCTACAGGATTATTATTATATCACACAGTTAAAGCCACTAATTTGTTTGTGTATGCCAGCATATTCTGCAAGATGGAAAGGAATTGAAAAAGCAACAATAGAAGGACCACCAATTGAAGCACGATAGCTGACCCTGAGCGACAAAATAAGATGGTAAATAAGGACAACCCTTGGACTGATATATTAATGAAAACCTGGCAAAAGACAATAAAACTCTGTGGATTAATAGACTCATCTAGATTGTTGAGGTGGTGTGCTTATGACACTGATTTTGTGCCAAATAGATCAGATGACAGATTTAAAAATTGGATCGCCAAAGGTTTGAATAATTACTATTCTTTTGTCCACAAGGGGGCGTTTCAGAGTTTTGAGTTGTTGCAGAAAAAACATGATCTGGAAAGAAATGATTTCTATAGATATCTTTAAGTTCGCCACTATTTTAACCAGAACCTTCGTGCAGTTTTAGATACAGGAGAGACAGGGATAATGAAAATATTCTTGTCAACAGCCAAATCAACAGCATGTAATAAGATTGTGTCCAAAATTTATAATGGCATTCTCCATTCCAAGCCTGGGAGTACACTTTACATAAAAGAGAAATGGGAAAAGGAGGGAAATTTCATTATCTCAGAGGAGAGCTGGAATAGAATATGTCAGATTCAATGGAATTCCACAAGTTCTGCTACCTGGCAGGAATTCTGCTGGAAAAATATGATGTTTTTAATTTTGCATCCCATTTGAAAATTGGAGTAACAATGATAGGAAACTGATAGAAAATACTTCTAGCAGCAAGCAAAAAGGCTGTCACAAGAAATGGGTTAAAACATATATATGTATATATATGTGTGTGTGTGTATATATATATATATATATATATATATATATATATATATATATATATATATACAGTATAGGCCAAAACTTTGGACACACCTTCTCATTCAATGCGTTGTCTTTATTTTCATGACTTTTTACATTGTAGATTCTCACTGAAGGCATCAAAACTATGAATGAACACATGTGAAATTATGTACTTAACAAAAAAAGGTGAAATAACATGTTTTATATTCTAGTTTCTTCAAAATAGCCACCCTTTGATTACTGCTTTGCACACTCTTGGCATTCTTTCGATGAGCTTCAAAAGATAGTCACCGGAAATGGTTTTCACTTCACAGGTGAGCCTTATCAGGGGTAATTAGTGGAATTTCTTTCTTTATCAATGGGGTTGGGACCATCAGTTGTGTTGTGCAGAAGTCAGGTTAATACACAGCCGGCAGCCCGATTGGACAACTGTTAAAATTCATATTATGGCAAGAACCAATCAGCCAACTCAATAAAAACAAGTGACCATCACTACTTTAAGAAATGAAGGTCAGTCAGTCCAGAAAATTGCAAAAACTTTAAATGTGTCCCCAAGACAAGTCGCAAAAACCCTCAAGCGCTACAACAAAACTGGCACACGTGAGGACCGACCCAGAAAAGGAAGACCAGGAGTCACCTCTGCTTCTGAGGATAAGTTCATCCGAGTCACCAGCCTCAGAAATCGCAAGTTAACAGCAGCTCAGATCAGAGACCAGATAAATGCCACACAGAGTTCTAGCAGCAGACCCATCTCTAGAACAACTGTTAAGAGGAGACTGTGCGAATCAGGCCTTTATGGTCAAACAGCTGCTAGGAAACCACTGCTAAGGAGCGGCAACAAGCAGAAGAGATTTGTTTGGGCCAAGAAACACAAGGAATGGACATTAGACCAGTGGAATTCTGGGCTTTGGTCTGATGAGTCTAAATTTGAGATTTTTGCTTCTAACCACTGTGTCTTTGTGAGATGCAGAAAAGGTGAACGGATGGATTCCACATGCCTGGTTCTCAAGCTGGAGGAGGAAGTGTGATGGTGTGGGGGTGTTTTGCTGGTGACACTGTTGGTGATTTATTCAAAATTGAAGGCACACTGAACCAGCATGGCTACCACAGCAGGTAGCCATCAGTAGTACTACTAGTAGTATAATAATACTACTATTCAAATGTGGTCTGCTCAGTAACATTGAAGGATGCACCTGGTGCTTGTTGACTGCTGTTCCAATGCTTTAATATATAGTATATGTAGAGTCAGATTTTTAATGATAATAATGCAGATATGTATAATTACATTTTGTTTTTCCTTCTGTGTATTTGTTTCCTCTGTCATGCTTTGGGATGCAACATCTTTCATTATGACAGAAAAAGAACAATTTCCAGAGTGTGGGGTAGGATTCATCATAAATTAGCTGGACGGAAGGCACCCCATATGACTGTGGTTCTTTTGGTTCATCATCTTGTGCAGGTAGGGGAGATCCACTGTATTGATGCGAGACTCTTTGGCAACATTGGTCGTTTCATCAACCACCTGTGTGAGCCCAACCTGTTGGCTGTGAGGGTGTTCACCATGCACCAGGACCTACGCTTCCCAAAGATAGCTTTCTTCTCCAGTAAACCTATCAAAGCTGGAGACGAGATAGGGTGAGTGGTGAAAACGACCACCTCAGCTGTGTTTGCGCCATTGAAATAAAGATAGCATGATAACATGTATGGTATCTTTTTCTCATCAGATTTGATTATGGCGATTCCTACTGGAGGGTAAAGAGCAAGTACTTCAGCTGCCAGTGTGGGTCTCTCAAGTGTCGCCACTCAGCTGCCAGCAGATAGAAACTCACAGATGACCTCTGATCCTTTTTTTCCTGTTTGAACACATTCTGTTACTGTCAGTGGTTTTTGTAGTCTAATCTCTTCTAGGAACATGCATTTTTTATGATGTTTAATTAGTAATTAAACACATTCTTAAAACATCTTTTCATCCTGTTTATTATTAGACATATAATTATAGATAGAGCTTCTTTCATGTTGGGTGATGACAAAATAAATGTTGGGTCTGGTTCACAGCTAGGCCCTATGATGGACTGGGGAATGTCCACGGTGTACCCTGCCCTGTGTCAGCTGGGATAGCCTCCAGTCCAAAAACAACCCAAGAGAGGACAAAGTGGTGTACAGAAAATAGATGGATGAAAATGTTCTGAGTTCAAATGTGTTGGATGGGAGTGGACGTGGAGGGCTCTGTGCAGGCCAATCATTCCAAACTGTTACAACTATTTATTTGTAGAACCTGCTTTATCACATTTTTTTGAACCAGGAAGGAGACAAACACAAATTGTTGACCCAAAGCTGTAAGTAAGAGTTATCACTGGTACTGACAGCAACTTGATAACTGCTTTGGACACTTGTCATCCTTCAAGCAGCTTCAAGGTTCAAGGTAATCTTTATTATCCGTGAGGGGCAGTTTGTTTTGCAGTCAGCAGTACACCACAGTGGTACACAATTTTACCACACTCTAAAATCACACAACAGACAAAAAAATATGACACTAAAAATATAATGGATTAAAAATAATAAACTCATCACCAATTTTAAGACAAAGGAAATATGTAGATAAAGTGGAACAAATGAGAGTAAAAATAAATTAGATAATATAAAATCACATAGTGCTATTTAAAAACACGGTGGTAGCAGGGACAAATGAGTTTTTAAATTTGTTGGTCCTGCACCCACATATGTGGTATCTGTGACCAGAAGGGAGCAATTTAAACTCACCACACAGAAGATGACTTCAATTAAATTTTATGTATATAGCAGAAATTTACAACATATGTTATCTCACAGCGCTTTACATAGTAAGGTAACAGACCTTACGAATTACACACAGAACAGTAACCAGAAAACCCAATAATCCAAAGATGCTTTTAGATTCCCTATGAGCAAGCAGTCTACTAGGACAGACTGGGCCTTTTTTTAAGACTGTGACTTGGTAAAGTACTGAAAGGTTTCTAAGGTCAGTCTCTATGACTTTCTGACATTCTTTAACAATTCCCTCTGACCTGTTCTTGCTTTTCAGGGTAAGAGACCCAAACCAGCAGATAAAAGCAAAAGTTGAAATACATTCAATAAAACAAGAATGGAACATTTCCATAAAAGAGGTATCAACATTGAACCTGAGTTTGCGATAAAAATACAAGCGCTGGTGAGCCTTTCTACAAACACCCTCAGTGTTTGAGTCATAGGTTAGTTGCTTGTCTATTATAGTTCCCAACAGTGACGTGCGGTGAGGCTCATGGCAGGTGAGGCACAGACGTCATCAGTCAGATTTACAAACGTGAACCCTACAGAGTAGCTTATTCACCATTTGATTGTTTAAAATTTCATATCAGCATTCTTTACATTTAAACTGTAGCACAGAGAAAAAGCACAATAAAAACAACGTTATTATCGTCTTACCGTTACTTATAGATGAAGTCCATGCGCCGCTCCTTCTGAAGAAAAGCATCCATCACTTGTTTGTAGAAGTCCTCCTTATCTTTCTTCAGTTTTAATAGTCTCTCTGTCTCAATAGAGATCACTGCAAGTTAAGAAAGTCGCCCTTGACCTGTCCTGCTCCACCAATGCTGTGGTAGCAGGTGTTGTGCCGAGTTATGTCTGCCCGCCAAGATCTGCATCCCTGTCGCGGGAGCGCGCCCCCTCTATTAAAACGGAAACTATGAGACGCCAAACTGTTTTCTATGCCAAGCTGTTTTCTATGGCACGGTACTTCTTCATAATGAAATAATGCTTTATGAAAGCGTTGACTTCTTCGCGTTACAGTCTGTTAGACATGTTGAAGCATCTGATTCAGGCATATCCAGGAATAAAATGAGAGGAGCAGGTTAGAAATTCAAAATGTAATGTGTAAATGTTGAAAAATATGCCCAAAGCGCATTCATTTACAGTAAAGAGGGGATACATTATTCCAGGTGTATCTAATTCACATGGTTTGG
Source organism: Dascyllus trimaculatus (assembly GCA_024666655.1). Classification (NCBI taxonomy): domain Eukaryota; kingdom Metazoa; phylum Chordata; class Actinopteri; family Pomacentridae; genus Dascyllus; species Dascyllus trimaculatus. The sequence goes on along the minus strand of CM045454.1, from coordinate 35,697,365 downwards.
TTAAAAGACCCCAATCTCGAATGGGTTTTGTGTAATTTCATCCAAAATGTCCATAACCACAATTAAAAGGGGGATGCATTATTCGGCAGGACACATTTTGGAGCTGCCGAGATTTGCGTCCCCTGTTTTTTGGGGCCAACTAAGTTCCACATGCATGTAATTCACATGGTTTAGTTGTATACATACATACATACATACATACATACATACATACATACATACATACGTCCAAAATAAAAATGCAATCATCTGTTTTCAGCAAATTTTATTCATTATCATTCTATATGTGGGACCAGCATTAATGTTATTCAGAATTATGGACAACCCCCTTATTTTCATTTGATATTATTTTACAATTGTTATTTGATCGTTTTCTGATGTTTATTATGCAGAACACTTCAGTGAGTTGCAGCTGCCGTAAATAAGAAGTTCAAGCTTCAATAGGGCACTAGAAATTTAGACAGGCACACAAGAGAGCTGATGGGGGTCCTTTTTGAGGGTGCGACCTACAGGCGCGCGTACGTCAATGCATGGACCGAGTAGGAAGTGTTTTTTTCCAGTAGCTAAGCAATAGCTGTGTCTCAATTCAGGGGCTGCATCCTTCTAGGCTGCATTTTTCGGCCGCATACGTCACAGCGGTGCGACTAAGGCTGTCCCATTTCATTAAAACTTCAAGACTCCTTCAAATGTGGCCGACGAATGCGTCCTTCTTTTCCATGAATTTGAAGGATGCATCGATGTATCCTTCGTAGCCCCAAATATCCCAAGATCCATTGCGGGCCGGTGACAGTTCGATCAACAGCTGAAGTTTTAACTGCTGACGGCTGACGGAGAAGATGGATCCATCAGCGGCGGAGGATTATAGTTTTAATATTAGTGTTGTGTTACAGCTCACTCTGATAGCTACGATACAAATGTTGACAACGTTAAAGTTTGTTCTAAAAAAGCGATTGAATAACGTTATTGATGTGAGCCGCTGCAGTTTAAAACGTTTACTGTCCAGTTGTTCAGCTTCAGTTTTAAGTTATATTTTACTGAGACTGTGGCGAAATTCTTTCTGACCGTGGCCACCACAAAAACGACTTATTCAAGCATAAATATTCATATATTTAATCCTTTTTTAAGTTATTATATGGTGAAGAAGTAAAATGGACGTAAATCCTGCTGGAGCTTCTATTGGTGGTTATTCTCTGTAGACCAGTGAAAACATGACTCTCCTCACTCTTCTTAGTTTAGCTCTACCAAGTTATCTGATAACATGTTTAACATACATTATATCTGGTTTCTGTTCAGACAGCGGGTATTTAGTGATCCTCATCAGAAACACTCAGCCCAGAGATTGTGGAGATTTATAATATCTGAAGTTCATATCAGTGGATGTTAACAGATTTAACAATAGGACTACCAGAATTCGAAAACTACTAGAACTCCCGCAACCGTCATTTTGACGGCTCTATTGTTTACATTGTATATTTTTCCCGCCACTCGCATGGCTCTGTTGACGCTGTGTTGCCCATAGCAACAGGCATTTCTCAGCGCTCAAAGAAATAACTTGGCCTGTGTGAGGGTATTTTATTATTTGTTTTATCATTATGTTGGCTATATGGGGTATACAACTTAAATAATAATAATAACAAAAGAACAAAGATGGATTATAAAATGGTTTACTGAGTTTCTTTTCATTTATATATTTTTTCAGAGACATGTTGATATAGAACAAAAATAAATTTAAATGATTAAGTTACAGCAAGTAAAAATATAATAAATACTCATATGCAATTATAATACATTTAAATGCTAAAAATTAAATATGTACAAATCATGTTTTTTTTATTATGTTTTAGGAAAATATTTGAGAGAAGAACAATAAAGGGATAAAATACATTCAATAAATACAGAAGCGAAATAACCATCACAAATATAAATAACAATTAATTAACTAACATATTTACAGAAACTGAAAGAAACTAGGCCTATTTACAATTCAGACACACAACCACAACCTCCCCAGCGCACTGTCCACAAACAACCTTTTCACACTTCACACACGCATTGGTGGAGCGTTTTTTTGCGCAGTTCTTCCAGATCTGGCACTGCCTTCTTCTCGTGTCTGCTGTACCAGCGGAGGAAGGAGAGGGAACAGAGGCAGGTGCAGCAACGAGCCCGGTGAGCGGAGGCCGCTTGGTGCGCATGTGGTCTGCGCACAGTTGGTTGACGAGCTCCAGGATGAAGTCGCGTCTGGGGGTTTTCAGGCCGAGACACTTTTTGTAGAGGACCCACGCGTTGACAGCTGCGATGTCCAGCATGTTGTAAAAAACTACAACTGGCCATCTTCAGGTTGCAGCTTTCACAGAATACATTTTGACCATTTGGTCCAGGACATCCACGCCAACCTTTGTTTGGTTGTAATAAACCACAGGCTCTGGTTTAGCTTTAGGACCACTGAAACTGCCTGCTGCTGAGTGTGCCGTGCTCAAAATACAAACATTTTTTTTACGTTTGCACTGGTAAATGGTCAGGCTGGCTTGGGCATTCTTGAAAACTTTAGTTTCAAAGAGTGGCATTGTCTTGTTGACACAGGATGGAAGCTCTCGTTTCTTTTTGTTGACAGTCCCAACAAGACTAGTTGTCTTCGCCAGCAAAATCCTGGCCAGCTTGAGGGAGGTAAAAAAGTTGTCGGTGCTGATATTTCGCCCCTTGCCAATAAAAGGCTGCGCCAGTTTCAGCACCACGCTCTCCCCGAGGAGCAGGTCACCTGAGCGCGTCTCCTTTTTCCGGAGATACGGTGCACTATTGAGCATGTATTTCGAGCCCACATCTGCTGCTACCCAAAGCTTTATCCCAAATTTATCGGGCTTGTTTCCCATATAATGTGTAAACGGACAACGGGCTTTGGTGGCAAGAAGTTGCTCGTCGATGGTGATGTCCGCGCCAGGCTTGTAGCACAAGATGCTGTTGCTGACAAAGCCATCCCACATCTCATTCGCCAGAGCAAACTTATTCTCCTCAAGGCGTTGAGGTCGAGTGTCCTTTTGGTCAAAGCGAAGGAAGCGCATGATTGTTTGAAACCTATTTCTGGATATCGTCTCCTTGAAAATAGGATTTCCCCCATTCAGCCAACCAAAAGCTGGACAGCTCCTGGTTTCTCCCTCCGGTGGCTCCGCGCAGGTAGTGCAGCGCTATAAAAGCCTTGAGCTCATGCATACTCAACTCCCACGAGTCGTCCTGGAGGACTCGGCGGGCCTCGGACACAGTGCAGTCCCGAATGTGCTCCAGTATTTCAGTGTTTACAAGGCAGGAGAAGGCAGTTACAGCGTCTTGGACTCTCTGCTTTGCGTAAAGAGTGGGTCCCTCGGCCTCAGTCAGGACGTTCTGGATCTGCCGCCTCCCTCTCTCCTCTCCCTGGACCAAAGTCCACACCGTACCATCCTTTCCCTGCTCCTGCCCTGCTGATAGTGCCGGGGGTGAACCTCCAGGTGGCTCCGGCTGTGCTGGTTCTCCTGACCCTGCTGCGGACATGGCAGCTGTCTTTAGAAAAATATCCCATTAGCCTTATATCAATTCACTCGTTGGCCTATGTTGTAAACTAAAGCCAGGTAAAAAGTCCCACCTTGAACCGTGTCGCCACTTTGAGATGAGCGGCTGACTCGGCTCCTCTTAGCGGGCGGCTGATCATCCTCCTCGGAGTCAGAATCAGCTGAACCATCCAGTGACCAGTCTTCATCAGACTCCCCATCTCCTCCTGAATCGGCCTCGTCAATGTTTTGAAGCATATCGAGCACCTCATCAACGGAAAATGTTTGTTTTGGCCGTTTTGCCATGATGTCAAAGTTCAAGCTAACAGTGACAGGGAGGTCAGTCTCGCGCTGAGGAATGCCGGTTGCTATGGGCAACCTGGTGATGCCGTGTCAGCGGTGGGAAATATTACAATGTAATTGATAGAGCCGTCAAATTGACGGCTTCGGTAGTTATAGGAATATTTATTCAGATTTCTTTATTTTTTACATGTTACTTTGAAAATGCAATATGGAAATGCAATTCATACAGATAAAAGAAAAGTCAAAAGACTATGAACATCAGAGATCTGTACAAGCAGAATAATTACACATCAAAGTGTGAGAGCCGTCAAAATGACGGCCTTGGGAGTTCTAGTGTTAAACCAGCTGTGGACGCTTCTTGTTTCTCAGACAGTTTAGTCCCGTACCACCGGACAGAACAAGACCCTCAAGTCTTCAAGTATATAAAACATATTAAAAACAAAAATTACAGTTTCGGGATCAAATCCAGTCAAAAATTGGGTAAAATTACACCGTCGTCTTATCCTGATCGTCGGGATGAAAACTTGTTTGTCAGGGTTGCTAGGCAACAAGGAGCGGCGCTACGAGACGTCATAATGTAAGCAGGAAGTTCATCGTGGGCTACCGTCTCATTTAACAAACGCTCATGCAGCCTTCTAATGCAGCCCACGCGTCCTTCGAAGGACCCAGCCTTCGAAGGACGGGTAGTCTGGGTCATTTGAAGGATGCAGCCCCTGAATTGGGACACAGCTAATGTGTCGGTGTGCTGTGCAACTATACCTGAAGGAGAAGAACATTAAAGAAATCTAAAACTCATGCACGCTTGGAGACCCTTTCTGTCTGAGTGTGCAACAAATATCGGAGGCACTGCTGGGATGTTTAACGATGTGACGATTGTGACAGACGAAGTTTGAGCGACGGTGGTAACGCGCGGCGGCAGAAACGCGCGGCTCCGAGGACACGCGGCCACAAAACACACAATGGATTTGGAGGAGTTGACAGAGACGTTGTCACAGACCAGCTCAAAGAGGTGTGTGTAGAGGGAAAAATACCGAGTAGAAATGTCATTACAAGACGTGCGCTAATCAGAAAAATAACCAAATCTATGGACGATGTGATAAATGATGAGGATCAAGATGTTGCAACACTGTATCTAAATGGAATGCTAAAAACAGTGGAGCAAATGACAACAAAAGTAGGACCCACTGATGACGTGGAAACCACAGAAAGCACACCACAATTAAGCCAGAAACAAGCTGGAGAGGTGGGGAAAAACCATACGGCTGCATCTTAACAGGGAAGTGCTGCAGGATGAAGTTATTGGAGCAGGTGCAATGAGTGAGAATACCAACACTAGTTTCCCAAGCCGAGCTTCAGTTTCACAAAATGTGTTGCCTACAGCTATCAATATGCTTCCTGAAGTGACAATCCGGAGAGATTTTAAGATCTGCGGCCAGATAGGTGAAAAAGGCCAAAAGGACAAACTCTCATATACAAACCTGATGCACCAGATTGACAGAGGCCTGAGTAGAGGGCACAGTGAATCTGAAGTTGTGGAGGCTGTGGTCAAGTCAATCAGTCCAGGTCTGAGTATTCAGGACATGCTGGAAGTGAAAAGTGATCTCACCCTCCCCAAGCTGAAGACAATATTAAAGGGACATTTCAAAGAGGACAGTTCTACAGACTTATACCACTGACTGTTAAACATAACACAAGACAGTCGTGAGTCGCCACAGAATTTTCTATTTAGAGCCATTGAGCTAAAGGAGAGACTTTTACGTGCTTCGAGAGAGGGATCAGATAAACAGTACAGTTCAGAGCTTATCCAAAAGAAATTCTTGAGGTCAGTGAGTACTGGACTGCTGAGTGATCACATAAAGTTTCAGCTGAAGCTGTACCTTGATGATCAGAATACAGCTGATGAAACCCTCATTGACTGGATAAATGAAGCAGCTAGTGTTGAGTCAGAGAGACAAAACAAGCAAAAGAAAAACACAAGTAACAAAGCTCCAAAGATTAACGAGTTAAAGACAGAGGTACATCCCAGAGAGGATGAACAGGGTCTGGCTGAAACCAGAGTGAGTGTTCAAGAGCAATCAGCTGATGTGGTGAAGCCAAAGAACAGAAAAACACGTCCTGTCGTCAGCACAAGAGACACAGAGCTTTATGAAGAAGTAAGACTGCTAAGGGAAGAAGTAGCAGAAATAAAGAAAAGTATAACAAACACTCAAGGAACCTCCCGCCAAGCAAAAAGAAGTGGGAGAAGAGAATGTAAAGTGTGTCAAGAGCAGGGTGCAGGTGACCAATGTGAACACTGCTTTAAGTGTCGACAGGCAGGACACCTGTCAAGTGGCTGTAGGGGACAAAAGAGTCTGGCAGTGAGTTCTGACAGCATGAAAGTTACAACAAGGTGTATGAGTTTCTGTGTGATCGAATCAGGCAGCTGGAGGCAGAGTTACAGAAAAACGGTCAAGCCAAACAGGTTGAAGGTGCAACATATGCCAGCCATCTGCCACTACATCGCCAAGCCAAAGTCAAGGCCCTTATTGGGAAGAAGTGCATTGTGGACTGTTTCTTTGAGGGAGTAGGAGCACAAGCTTTGTGGGATACAGGTTCACAGGTCACCATTATCAATGAAAGATGGAGAAATTCCTGCCTTTCACATGTCCCATTACGGAGTATGGATGAACTCCTGGATGAGAATGAAAACCTTGTTGGCAAAGCAGCGAACCAGACACCCATACCATTCTGTTTAAATCTTTTTGTGATCAGACACGTCTTGTCAAAAACATACCTGACATGTTTCGACGGTAACTTCCGTTCCAAATTTTGACAGGTTGGCACCGCCCCAAAGAACATCAGCTGGTTTTAAGTACGTCACCCACCACCTAGTGACACCTCTGATGAAGACGGAAGTTACCGTCGAAACATGTCAGGTATGTTTTTGACAAGACGTGTCTGATCACAAAAAGATTTAAACATTATGGAAACTCTGGACACTATAAACTTCATTGGACCCATACCATTCGCTGGCTGGGTTGAGCTGAAGTTCAAATTGGGATCCAGTAAAGGGCCCTAACCAGAGCTACTCATCCCAGTATTGATTTCTAATGAGCCAGGAGTTGCAGAACCACCGATCATAGGCTACAATGTGATCGAACATCTAGTGAAGAACGGTATGGAACAGCACCCGGAAGTTACACCTGCAGTGGTGAGAGAAGCATTTTCCATTGACTGTAAAAAAGTAAACACATTGATCCATCTAGTACAAAATGAAGATCTAAATGACAAGGAGGGGCCAGTGAAGGTTGGAAAATTAAAGACTGTGATTCCAGCTGGCCAAACCAAAGAGATTAAGTGTTCTGTCAGAACTGGTCCCCTTTCTACCAAGCAGGACATCCTCTTTGTACCTCAGGAGATCCAAAAGTGGCCAGAGGGGTTAAATATTGCAGAGACACTGATCTGCCTGCAGAAGGGAAATTGGTCCCGAGTAACCATCCCAGTCACTAATATCAGCAACCATGACATTACTCTCACCCCTCGTACAGTACTGGGGCAGTTACAACAAGTCAAGGCAATCTATCCAGCAGATATCAGACCAGCCAGTCCTCCCCCAGTTCAGACAACTAGTACTACTGCTAACCCTAGTACAACAAACCAGCCTAGCACTAACTCTGACCAGTCAACCAGTAGTAACCCAGTAACAACAGTCAGCCCCTGTGAAAACACAGTTGCAGCCTCAGCGAGCCATCAGATAAAACATGGACAGTCTAACTCATGTGATCAGGAGTTGTGGGATCCCCCAGTGTCCGTGGGACATCTGACTCCAGATCAACAGGAAAAAGTCAGATTGCTGCTCCGGGAAGAGTGTGCTGCATTTTCAAAAGACGAGAGTGATGTTGGGTGCATTCCATCTTTACAGTTAAAAATCAGGTTGAGTGACACAACACCAGTCAGGCGCACCTACATCTGCTCAATAGAGGATGGATTCAAAGATCCAGATCCCCATACTCCTCACTGATTGTCTGTGTACGCAAAAAAGATGGGAGTTTGCGTCTCTGCGTAGATTATCGGGAGCTCAACCAAAAGTCAATCCCCGACCGCCATCCCATCCCTCGAGTACAAGATGCGCTGAACAGCCTGAGTGGAAGTGCATGGTTCGCTGTGCTGGACCAGGGCAAGGCGTACCATCAGGGTTTCCTGGAAGAGAACAGCAGACCATTTACAGCCTTCATTACGCCTTGGGGCTTGTATGAGTGGGTAAGAATCCCCTTCGGCCTGTCCTCGGCTCCAGCAGAGTTCCAGTGCAGCATGGAGGAGTGTCTAGCAGGTTTGAGAGATGAAACATGCCAGCCATATTTGGATGATAATCTCGTCCACAGCAAAACTTTTGATGACCATCTGCGTGACCTGAAGGAGGTGTTATGTCGCTATCAGGCTCATGGTGTCAAATTAACAGCGAGAAAGAGTGAGGTATTCAAAGATAAGGTGAAATTTCTGGGGAGGATAGTCTCCAAAGATGGCTACTGCATGGATCCTGCTGAGATAGCACCGGTACAGGCGCTAAAAGAGCGCAAACCGAAGACTGTGGGGGACCTGAGGAAAATGCTGGGCTTTCTATCCTATTACCGCCCTTACATCCCAAACTTCTCACGCATTGCTAAGCCACTATATAGTCTGCTGTCAATCGAGAAGATGCCAGGCAGCAGGATCCACATACCACGTGCACAGAAGAGCAAAAGAAAACGCAGTAAGTCAGACCAACTACCATCTAGCCAGCCGATCACCTGGACAGATAAACACCAGGAAGTGCTCTGCCAGCTACCCCGACTTTGAGAAGCCATTTGTGCTGCACTGCGACGCCTCTCAGGAAGGGCTCGGTGCAGTATTGTACCAAAGGCAACAAGGCAAGCTGGTTGTTATTGGATATGGATCGAGAACCCTAACTGCTCCAGAAGCCAACTGCCACCTCCATTCTGGAAAATTAGAGTTTTTAGCGATGAAGTGGGCAATTTGTGAAAGGTTCAGGGAGTACCTGTACTATGCACCCTCATTCACGGTCTATACTGATAATAATCCCTTGACCTATGTATTGACCACAGCGAAGCTGAACGCTACAACACACCGGTGGATTGCTGAGCTAGCAGACTTTAAGTTCACAATAAAATATCGAACAGGCAAGAGCAATGGAGATGCAGACGGGTTGTTGCGCATGCCACTCAATATGGAGCAGTTCATGTGCGCTTGCTCTGAGGAGACGGGGCCAGAAGTAATAACCGCAGTCACACAAACACTCCAGCTAACTTCAAAGGAACTGGTTTTGCCCAGCCACCATCGCTGCAGCGTGTGCTGAAGTAGAACAAGTCTGAGTAACCTCTCCAGTGACAGAGATTCCCACTGAGGACCTAAAGAAAGCACAAGAGGATGATCCGGTCATTGGCAAGGTTCGGCAATGTGCTCTGACAGGTCAGTGGCCTCGCCTGAAAGGGAGAGAGCACAGGGATGAGACGTCTGTTCTGGTAAGGGAGAGAAACCGTTTGTATGTCAGTGAGGATGGCATTCTGTACAGGAAGTCACCAGCTCGAGTGCAGCTTGTGTTGCCTGCAACTTACCGCCAGCTGATCTACAAGGAGCTTCATGAAGAAATGGGTCATCTTGGAGTGGAGCGTACACTTAGCCTCATACGTGATCGCTTTTACTGGCCACACATGCAAAGAGATGTGGACCATTATGTCACCAAGGTGTGTAGCTGCCTGAAAAGAAAACGCCCAAACAAACCCACAAGGGCACCACTGGTTAATATTGTCACCACCTACCCATTTGAAATGGTCTCGATAGACTATCTGCACCTGGAAAGCTGTAAAGGGGGATATGAGTATATCCTGGTTGTTATTGATCATTTTACTCGCTTTGCGCAAGCATACGCATGCACCAATAAGTCAGCAAAAACTGCAGCAGAGAAGATCTTTGGTGACTTTGTACTCAAGTTTGGGTTTCCAGTGAGGCTGCATCACGACCAAGGCAAAGAGTTTGAAAACAAGCTGTTTTCCAAACTGGAAGAGTACTGTGGTATTCAAGGCTCCTGCACTACGCCTTACCACCCGGCTGGAAACGGCCAAGCAGAAAGGTTTAATCGAACACTCCTGTCCATGCTCAGGTGCCTGACAGATGAAGCAAAGTCAGATTGGAAGAGCTCCTTGACCAAAGTTGTGCATGCGTACAACTGTACGCGCAATGAAGCAACAGGATATGCTCCATACTGTCTCCTCTATGGGAGAAACCCCCGGCTGCCTGTGGACGTTATGTTTGGACTGACAGCAAGTGACCAAAGCCCTTCTCACAGAGAATATGCCAGCAAGTGGAGGAAGAGAATGCAGGAGGCATACAGTTTGGCGTCCAGGACTGCTCAGAAAGAGCAGAATCGGGCGAAAAAACATCATGACCGCAGAACGTATGGTGTTGAACTACAGCCAGGGTGTAGAGTGTTGGTTAGAAACCCTGGAGACAGAGGAGGACCCGGGAAAATCAGGTCGTATTGGGAAGAGGAAGTCCATGCGGTGACTGAAAGAAAACATGCAGACAGCCCTGTCTACACTGTAAGGCCAGAGAGGGGTACAGGAAAAACCAGAGTCCTCCATCGGAACCTGTTACTGCCCTGCGATTTCCTACCTGTGGATGGAGAGCGTCCAGAGGATAGGACAGCAAAAAGGAGAAAGTCAAACACTGACAAGAGGTGGAAACATCAGACTAAACGCTGGGAAAAGGACACTAACAGTAGTTCAGAAGATGAAAATAACTGGAGACTCATCACCACACGACAAACAAAGACAGCTGGCATGGTCAAGAGCCAGCTGAGGGCAGAAGCAGAAGAATTTCAGCCACGAGCAGCTGAAGGAGGAGTGGTCCAAGATGGTGAGGACAAGCTGTGCTCAGGTGGTGACGAGGAATTGAGGATGGAGGCTGAGGTGCAGGAGGAGCAGTCAGCGGGAGCAGAACGAGACACCTCATCTGATGAAGAAGGGGAGAGCTGTGCAGAACAGGTTTCAGTATCTGATGAAGCAGACGAGGGTGTTCCAGTGCTGCAGTCGTCCTCGAGACAATATCCTTTTTGACAAAGAAAGCCACCTAAGACACTCACATATGACATGTTGGGTCAGCCGTCAGTATCACACAGACTCATTTGATGTTCAAAACCAGTTTGAATGAGAGATAAGTTCATAGCCACATGTTTTATTTGTTTATACAAGTTTATGGAAGTATGATCAGAGTAAAAATTAATAATCCACACAGTACAGCCTTTAGGCTTACCTAAACTAATTTGAGTTCATGGATGAAGGACCAGAGGCTGGACCACTGATACATACACTGGAATATATGTGAGGCATACAGTAGTATATCTTGGTCTATGTACTGGGTTATGGGGTGGAAACTGGGGTAAAAACCTCTCAGTCTGTGATACATAACCCGCTTAGGTGGCGGAGAAGCATTCCAGATATCACCTGGCCAGTGGAATCTGTTGCTGACATATGACATGAACAGGGAGATATATGTCATATGAGAGACTGAAGCTGTCCTTAAAGTATCTCTGAAGACTGTCTCCTGTGTAACCCGCTATCATAACTCATTTGCAGATATGTGAACTCTGGGACTGCATAATGTCGAGACGACATTCATTTTGGAGGGGAGAGTGTGGGACCAGCATTAATGCTATTCAGAATTATGGACAACCCTCTTATTTTCATTTGATATTATTTTACAATTGTTATTTGATCTGTTTCTGATGTTTATTATGCAGAACACTTCAGTGAGTTGCAGCTGCCGTAAATGAGAAGTTCAAGCCTCAATAGGGCACTAGAAATTTAGACAGGCACACAAGAGAGCTAATGGGGTCCTTTTTGAGGGTGCGACGTACAGGCACACGTACGTCAATGCGTGGGCCGAGTAGGAAGTGTTTTTTTTCCGGTAGCTAAGCAATGTGTTGGTGTGCTGTGCAACTGTACCTGAAGGAGAAGAACATTAAAGAAATCTAAAACTCATGCACGCTTGGAGCCCCTTTCTGTCTGAGTGTGCAACATATATATATATATATATATATGTATATATATATATATATATATATATTAGTGCTGTCAATCGATTAAAATTTTTAATCACGATTAATCGCATGAATGTCATAGTTAACTCGCGATTATTCGCAAATTAATCGCACATTTTTTATCTATTCTAAATGTCCCTTGAATTATCATTTTATACGAGGAGGAGGCGGAGAATTCGCGTCAGCTGTGTTTGGCCATCAAGTGGTATTACAGACCGGATGTGCTACGATAATAACTCAGTTCACTCTGACAACACACACAGATAACTTTGGTCTTGTCAATCGTCATGCGCACGCCAGGACGCCGTCGCCTGGCGGTGCGGGACGGGGAAAAGGAGCCGACAGAAAGGCATGGAGGCGAGGAGACTGCTGCTGTACCACCGCCAGCAGGAGATCCTGTCGGACTCCGACGGCGAACACCTCACCCTCGCCAACCATGCCCCCGCCCGCATTAATCTCGCGATAAAAAAATTGACGCCGTTAAAATTGATTTGCGTTAACGCGTTAATAACGCGATATTTTTGACAGCACTAATATATATATAGGCATATATATATATATATATATATATATATATATATATATATATATATATATTTGTATGTATATACACACACACACACACACACACACATATACATATATATATATCAATAACATAAGCAGAAATTTGCTTATTAGTGGTGAAAATTTAAATTATATACAATATAATACAATAATAAAAAACATAACACATACAACAAAGTGCTTCTCTTTCCTAATGCTGTATGCAAAGAGGGCATATATATATATATATATATATATATATAACATAAGCAGAAATTTGCTTATTAGTGGTGAAAATTTAAACTATATACAATATAATACAATAATAAAAACATAACAACACACACGACAAAGTGCTTCTCTCTCCTAATCTTGTATGCACAGAGGGCAGAGGTAGTCCTCATTCAAAGCAGGATTCTTCATGCAGTCATGGTGGTACATTCTGCTGCACTTGTCACAACCAATCTGAAAATGTAAAATAATATTCAAGGAATTATTCAACTCTTTCTTATGTGTTTTCTTTTACTGCAGGCATTACTACCACTACTTCAGTAGAATGCAACATTTTAAACCATGTCACATCTAGTTGCTAACTCTGATCTGCTAAGTATGAGTCCTGATATGTTCAGATTCATGTCATTACCCATAGCATGTCATCCATTCCCTCAGACCCACAATGGTGGCAGAGATTCTTGAGCGATTCTATAAAAACATAGAAAAAAATGGCTTGATATTAACCCGACCAAATGTGACACTAAAAAAAAAACACAAATCCACACACAATCCTGTTGGTGCTGAACTTTAAGAGACCTTAACACAAAATAAGCCAAAAAGGAAACCCACCAGATTCACGGAGAAGAGTTGTGGCAATGTCTTCTCTCATCTTGTTGACAGTCCCTCTACTTGGGCTGTCAACAAGATGGGCTGTTCTTCCAATTTACACTGAGCAAACTAAAGACAACAGGTTATTAAATATGGATCTAATGAACAGTGACACTTAGTAGTACGTTGCTAAAAAAAAAGTGGATGAATTACAAACAATAATGAAGAAAGTGAAAGACCAATACAAGCTTAAAACCTGCTATAAATAATGTACACAATATGTAATGGATTGATTTATTCAACATTAAAGTTTAGCTATAAGAAACAGTTACTCACTTTCAAGGCCAAGACACCGCATGATGTGCCGTCATGCCGAAGTCCATGGGGAAGAGTGCTGCATGCCCACCTCGATACTTTGCAGCCTCTCCTCCGCATGAATGCCCTTGGAAAAGAAATGAAAATGAAATACATTTAACTGTCCACACCGGTTTTAAATTTTTGCAACTGCTTTCTTGAAGTTCTTGTTACCATGTTGTTTCCAGGCATCTTTTTATTTTTGCTTGAGATTCTCCCATTGGATCCACAAACAAGGTCTTCTTTTCATGAGGATAAATAACCTTTGCATTTTGGAAGGTAACATTAATTTTAGAACTTTACCGCTACTACCAAGTGAGACAATACAAACAGGGATAAATATTTGTATAAAATATTTCTTAAGGCATAATGATAAACTTTTCATATCAGTCTCCATGTGGGGACTATTTTATAGCTTTTCAAAGTGACAGTCAATGCTTTACCTTTAACATCCAGTGGTGGTGTTCATTAAAAATTCCCAGAATCATTTTGAAGGCCATTGGATCCATCTGAAAATCAATACAAAATAAACGAAAAAACTTAAGGATAATACAAAAGTAAAATTAAACAATGGCAATCAAAGCAATGGCATAACCATTATGCAACTAGAAAAATCTGTTCTCTACAAACCTTCAGTTTGGAGGTATTCTTTGTCCAGATGCGTGTCATTTCAAAGCTGTCAATGACAGCAGCTTGATCCATGTTTTTTTGGTTGTACTGTTGGACAACCAAGGTGAGGTAGGCATTGATCACCTTGAAAGAAGAAAAAGATCTAAGATTTTGTGCATTTCCAAACAACACATTTAAAACATTGATTTATATACTGTAATGATAAAAATACTGCCCTGTAGTGCCTAGCTGGAGCAACTACTGAAGCACCAAATACACAAATTATCCAAACATTCTTAGATCAGTACTTTCAATTCAAACAAGCTCGAATGCAGCTAGAGTCAGCAATGCAAAAAGTCAAGATTTTTTACCTCACTCTCCAGCTCTTGGTCGGGAGCAATCCGGGCAAGGTCCCAACAAAATAATTTGTAGTTTCCAATTTTGGAGAGAATGACATGGTCACTGGAATGCTTTCCAGTCCACACTGCATCTAGATCTGCAAAATTGAGGAGTACTAGTGTAGCGGACATAGACTTCTCCCTCTCTCTCTGGAATGCTACGTGAGAGGTAAAAGAAAAACATTTGAATAGACTTTGCGTCTACTCTGACCATTAAACTGCCACCTCGAACACTGTCCAGACTCGTGAACCTAACAGTTACCAGGAAGGATCACCATTTGTCTCTCACTGGAGCAAATGGCGCTATTTACACTCCTTTGTTCTGCTAACACGAATCTCACGTCATCTGATGTGAGATGAGATAACCCGGGGAACATTGACACTCTGAACCCCCACTTCAAAGGGGAGCTGCATATCATGCTGAGCTGGTGAATGTTTTTCCTGCATCTCCCTCATGGACTCATTTAAAACTCTTCCACTCCTAACTGATAAGAAAGGCCATAAATTTTGAGGTAACACCTGGAACTGTGTCTCTTCTTCATTGTATCCACACAGACATGGACTAAAAATAACTATTGTTCTGTTTATTTGTTTCATGTGTTTATACCTGCATCAGCCTCAATATGATGTCCTATATCAACTGTCCAAAAATCGCATTTCTAAGTAATATGAGAACGAAGATAAGGATTTGCAAAAATATTCACAGTTCTAAGATGGACCCACAGTGCCATCTAGCGACGCCAGAGGCACGGGAGTGCCGACATTAAAACAACCAATTGTAGTAATATGTTGTCATGAATTAAAAGTGATAGTGGGGGAAATCTGACATATTTTGCTACTACACTTCATCCAATGTGTTATATTCACCAGTAATAAGATGAACGTGATATATATATATATATAATTGCATATTAACATATAATGGTTTTTTTATGTTCATTCCCTTTCTGATATAATCGATCGTCTTATGATGTATATGTTGTTACCAATCTTTTGTTTGATATCAATGGGTCATGGTGAGAGATGGATAGATCGTTTTGCGCATATAACACAATTCTTGTATTTCATTCTAAAGGACAACCTTCTCCTGTCTTAAACAAAGAAGCAGAAAGTATTAGCGGGAAACTGCTATCCACGCCCAAAAAAAACACCCACCAAGGGCTGAGGATAAAAGTGGAAGACTGCTTTGTCCTGGGCTCTTTTTCTTTAGAAAACTTCCTTGCTATTTTCTCTGACCATTTTTCAGATATTCCGCGCTTTTTACCTTTTCGTCTTCGTCTAGTTGCTAAGTCAAATTTTTGCGCGTCTTATTGTTGTGGCTCTTTGTTACTCTTTTAGACTTTTTTTATTTAGATTGTGCTCATGCTCATCTAAGTCCGAGCTGCTTCACTATCGCTTCTTCCTCAAGCCGAAAACTGTTCTAACAGAACAGCTTTTAATTTTTTTTAGAGATTTTGCGGCTAACACCAAACGCCGTCAAGTCTAACAGAGCCACAGTTAACAATCAAGTTATTCTCCATCAACCCGGACGACAGCGCACTCCGCGCCCGGCTGCCTACCACCACCGACCACCATCTGTGTGCCAACGTCGGGATTCTGCTGGCAAAATCCCTGGTACTACACGGCTGTGAGGGCTCCAACGGCAGAACGTTGCCTAGCAACCGAGACGACGCTCCGGAAAGCATCCACAGAGGCTCGTCACTCAACGGTTTCATCACGTTCCAGCTCACGGAGGCTCCGACCAGACCGCTCTGTTCAAAAGTAGGCAAAGCCCACCTCTCTATCTGCTCCTGATTGGGTTGATGCTGTAATAACTTGATAACAGGTTTAATTTTAGCGTATCATTCGTTAATCTAAATCAGAACTTTAGATCGTTAGCTAATTACCCTTCTTTCACCATCATCCTCGTCATTCTGTTTGATAATCTGACATCACACATTCACAATACACACACTCTGACTCAACTGCTATAGCTCATGTATGTATATTAGTAGATTAGTTAATAAATATATTCATTTAGACCAATTCCTGATTCTGTGTTTTTCTTTGTGTGGGAACTGAGGTCAATTTAATCAGAATTCACGACTTTCAGCTAAGAGACTGTTCTACTTCATTCAATTAAAGTTTCTTTGAGACTTAATCTCGAATGATAATTTTCTCAGTAATCTGAGATGGTGCCCCTTTATTAACGAGTGCAAATTTTCATTAAAAGTGTAGTTACGCTACATATTTTGGTGCCCCGTGTGAGGCGATTTTAAACCAATGTTTTCCACAAAGAAATACAATTTCTGCTAAATAAATCCAGTGAGCTAAAGCAAGCAGGAGCTTCCTGTCCATCGATTCAGCTTGTTTTGATGTGTGTGAGCACTGACATTTCTTTTTCTAAACGTAAACTTTGCGCATAAATTTCAATCTGAGCCTTAAGACTTAGTTATGACCCAGACCTTATAACTTCGTGGACGCACGTTGTTACAATACGTCTGCGATTAACTGCAACGTTACTGTAAATAAATCTTCCAGCCGTGTGACGGCAGAATAGCACTAGTGAAGCTGCGGTACAGTTAGCTCCGTGCTACGTAAACTTCAAGGCGTCGCCGTACGCCTAACAGAACCTAAAACAGTGTCAAACTTCGCTGCGCTGAGCCAGAAATGTTGATATACACTATGCAATTGATTACAGTTGCTGCGAGCCCGCAGAACTGTAACTGAGCTTTTAATTGTGTGAACCGTACAGCGGGTATCCCCGGAGGTTCATATCTTTTTCTTGGTACCAGTTATTTGTTTACATCGCGCCGCCGTGCGCTTTCTGTAAAAGGCCTGTCTGACGAGTCCCTGCTGCTGCGCAGGGCCAGAGCAGAGATCTCGTCCTGAATATTGTTGGGTTTTGCTGCGAAGTTCCAGAAAGCTTTAGCATATTCAGACCCTCGGTGTTAACTGTTAGATTAGCTACCTAATAAGTTGACAACTGTTAAAACAGTCGAGGTATCTTGTGCTTGTGTGTACTTAGTTCAACACACGTTTCTATTGGAAGTGGGAAGTCCCTGCTGTCCGGTGAAGAGTAAAGCGATTTAAATGCTTGTTAACCAGTTGTAAGCCTGCAGTGCTTTATACTTGTTAAATTCACACAGACGTTCTGTGTAGTCCTTTGCTAAGGCCGCCGCGCCTTGCCGTTGTCCGAGAAATTCCAAGCTAACTAAGTTAGCAGCGCTGCAGTAATCACCTCTGTGTCCCCAGAGAGTGTGAATCGATCCAACTTCAGACCTGCGGGTCTATCAGGGGGCGGTGCTTACGCTTGACGTGCCGACGTCATACGCCCAAACCCTCCTACGACACTTAGAGTAGAAACAAGTTTGGCTCCATCTGGTGGTTGCTTTGAGCTATTGAGCTTGATGTTGAAATAATTTGAAATTCCTCTTACAGCAACTGATGCATGTCACAGGAAATAACTAACACACTCATGATAAAGTGAAGCATGGTGATTTTGTAAATGTAAATGACCTGTTGCGATAAACCACTGTCACTAATCATTTACAATCAATTCCACTCACATTAATCCATGTTTGAATAATAAAATTACACTCACTCTTTGAAATTTCAGACTCAGCTTCTGAATTCAGAACCTAATATGATAATAACTCATCACTGTAACGCAAGTCAGTTTGAGTTGTCTTACTTTAACTGTATCAACTAATCAGTTGAACATCTTTAAAGGGAATATTTAACGTACACTGCAAGGTTTTATAATTTGATTTTCATTTGATTTTACACTACATTTACCAGCCTATCTCCTCTTTAACAAATCTCAAAGTTTAACTTTCTCTTCATCAACAAAGAATAACCAAATCGAATAATTACACCAAGGGTGTTTGCTCGCAACACTTTAACAAATAATCAAACACTAAAACACGCACAAACCGCAGCAGTGTACAGAATCACTTGAAAATAGTTCAAAATCACTGAGTTGCATGCAAATCTACTACACTTCCTGTTGTTGCTGTTTTCTTTTATTGATCTTTCCCAAAGAATAAGCCATCAAGCTCATCGCTCAAACAGACCTACCTTGCGCCTAAAGTGTTTGTTGTTGTCAATTTTTCTTAACCATCGTCGTCAAAGATGGCTCTTGAAATATCCAGCCACAGTGACACCCTTGAAAACCTAGAAGTTGCGTTAGTGGACATGACTGAAGACCTGATACCTGGCTTTGCAAACCGTGTTCACCAAACAGATCCTTCTGGCCTTGAAACAATCATGGCAGGGCTCATCGATGATGCCCTCGCAAAACCACTTAAAGACAAACCCCTAGCTAAAATGTTAGGAAGCATGGCTGCAGTAATGTCTGCACAGCTTAAACATTCATACAAACTTTTAGAACAGACAACCAGTACACTAAAATCTCGCTCACAAGAAGTTGACCTTTTAAGAAAAGAAGTTCAAGCAGCTCAACAACAACATGATCAAGATCAACAACTGTTAATCGAATCCCAGACACGTCTTGACGATCTGGAAGCCCAACTGAATGCTCAGCCCAAGGTCAGGGACCCAGAGCCTGACGATGAAAAATCACATCAGCTAGAAGGAGAAATTGACAGGTTAGAACAAATTATCTCTGAACAACGAAAAGAGTTGATAACTACCGAAGCAGAATTAAGGGAATCCAATAAGGGCTTTACTGAAGCCAAAGACCTACTCAACAGAGCAGTGGATGAAATCAAAGACCTAAAAGCTCAGGTTAAAGTCTATGCTAAACACAAAGATATTGACCAAAAGCGGATAGGAGATCTAGAAAAACAACTAGAAGATAATAAAGATAGACTCACAAGTTTACATCAATTGCACAAAATCAAAGAAGAAGAACTAGCTGATGTCGAGAGGGAATTGAGATATTCCCTGGAGATAACCCAAGGTAAACAAACACGCTTTGATGATGAGGTCGCTGAAGACAGGAGAGACACCTCATCTCCTCGTGATGTTCGAAGGAGGCCGTTTCCATCCGCCTCTCTTTTGCCTACACCAGAACCTGCTCCACGCTTCCGAGACAGTAAGGCACCGCTTGACCAAGCCAAAACAGCATCTACTCTTCGATCCTACTTACCCTCAGGCAGCTTCCTGCCTCAAGGCCCCACCGATCGGGATCTAGACAAGATTGCTCGCAACATATCTCGCTTTGAACCAGGTCTTGCCGGTTCTCACGACACATACACCTACTTGAAAGACATCGACTTCTACTTGAGAAAGTTTCCAAACGCTTCAGTAGACGACAAAACCTACTTAATCAAAGTGACCTCAAGTCGTGATGTCAGCAGCTTCATCGAACGCCAACCTGACTACATTAGAAATGACTACGATCTACTGTGCCAGGCCCTAGAACAGGAATTTACTGATTACATATCGCAGGCTGGGTTGACCGCTGCGATGATAATCAAACAGGGACGACAGGAGTCTCCCCAACAATATTACCACCGACTTCGTCGAGCTTACTTTGGTTCCCAGAATGAACCTGGGATGGAGGAGGACTTGAACTTCAAAACTCTTTTCGTTCAGAACCTCCACCCCACCACCAGTCATCACTTAGGGGTCTCCGCATGTCCCCGCACCTTAACCAGTCGGCAGTTGCGGGAACTAACCCTGAAAGGATTTACTAGACAAAAGCAAAGTCAAAACCGATCAGCAGAGCCAAACACCATCTTGAGTCTCGACACCAAGGCATTACCCTTGGAGCTTGAGGGAGCTTCAGGTGGCCAGCCTCGCGGCTCGACCACCCACTCATCTCAGGCTGCTCAGCCAAGAACAACACAAAGTCACTCCTCAACCCAAAGAACCGATCGGGTTCATGGCTCCTTATCTTGGACTGGCAAGAACCAGAACCACAGAAGATTTGAGCCCAGCCGATACCCCTCAAACTCTCACCAGACAGGGCCCCCACGTCACCCTTGGGGAGGACAAGCAAACCGTGTAGACAGGGACGAGGGTCGCCACAATTTCCATAACAACGATTCGCGACGGAGAGAAGAAAGAAACAGGCCTCGACAGAACAATGACAGCGATGCAGGTAAGCCCAAAACACCTTCTATAAGTGAAGAAGACTTAGAAGCCATTAAGCAGCTACTTCGAGAAATGAAGAAAGAAAAACAAAAACAGAAGAAGGCGGATCTGTTCTCAGTAACATCCGTGTCCCCCACCACTACCATTCCGGATGATTCCCCCAGTCAACCTGAGGTTACTGAGGAGGAATTATACTTGGGACCCGATGAAACTGAGCCAAACTCAGGAGTCCAGGGAAACATTACTGAGGACCCACCACAGGGGGGTGACAAAACAGACCCTCCTAGTGCGGTCTTGGTGGTTCAGTTGGACTCTAAAGATGAGCCGTTCAAAGAGGGCTTGTCAACCATCGAAGTGAAACCTCCATTCCAGCAGTTCCTGGGCCACCTCACTGAAAAAGGGGTAGCCCGGAAATTCTACTTATCCATAACACTTGAAGATATCCTCGCGCATGAAGCTCTTCTCGACACAGCAGCAGACATCACGTTGATGTCATCAACACTCTTTCAAAAGCTGCAAACCATGGTGTGGCAATCGAACAAGGACTTGAAGCTCCAGAAATGTTCTTTAGATGTGCAACCATATGCACATACAACTACTACATTGACATCAATGTCGGTAGTTAAATTTACCATCGGGCCGATGAGCCTTGTCCACCCTGTGTATGTGTCACCCCTTGACGACATACCTCTGCTCATTGGCAAGGACCTCCTCAACCGTTTGGAGCCCATGATTGATTTCAAAAACTCAAAGATCTGGGCACAGGTTCGCCAGCCTCTGCCCATCTTCATTCCCGGAGACACTGGAGCACAATGTTATGTCCTTGAATCCAAGGACATCAAACATGATGCCCAACAATCTCCACTTGTCCAACGAGACACCTTCCTCTGTGCATTGAGCGCCCCCACCACGGCAGATGAGTATTGCCCACAAATCATAGGTGGCATTGAAATTGAAGACGTTAGTGTCCATGATGTGGTGTTGGCCCTCTGGGCTGACAAATCTGCCATCAGCAAAGCCCAATACGACTCCCTATGTCAAACAAAACCCGGTCTACACCTTACAAAGAAAACCATTCGCTTTCCAGTAGACGCTGGGTCCCGGGAGACGTTGGTTGCTGAAGGTGTCTGTGCACTGAAGGTGCAGTGGAACAAAAAGGTACTGACCCATTACTTTCTGGTCATCCCTAACTTGCCACATCCCACCTATGTCGGTAGTGACATGCTGGTCCGACTTGGGGTCCAGGTGGACACTATAAACAATGTTCTCTGGTCACTCACAGAGGCCCAGGATGACCCCGCTCTACCAGACAATGATAACCTCAAATCTGGTCAAACCATCCCTGAAGCTTGCCAGATAACCAATGAACATCACGTGATGGTACCTGCCACCACCAAAAATGTGGCAATACGCATATGCATGCAACCGGGTCAGCGCCTGAACCATTCCCAAGCGTTTTTCCAACCGTCGCCATTGTTCTTTGAACTAGGACTTTCCTTAGAGGCCACTCCTTTGATGGAGCTGCGCTGTAGGTCAAACTACTTGCTGGTACAAAACCGCACAGCAGAAGAAATACTGATTCCCAAGTCTACCCCATTGGGATGGCTCATAAGCACCAAATTCCATGACTTTGAACTAGGGATCCCAGTGATAGGTCACATTCCTTCACTGTTACCTGACCATCCTGACATAAAGGTGGCATACACCAAACCATCCAAAGCTATTGCTATCTTTCAGGCCCTGACACTCCACAGTGAGGTAGTTGGCCGCATTGACTTGACAGATAACAACCAAATGGTCCTTCAAACAGCTACTGTCTTGACAGTTGATGCCTCTCCAGAGGACACTTCTTTCAGATCCCAACCTGAGGTAGGGGCAAAACCTGTGGAAGTGTCCCCCGAACTAAATGCCGATACAAACTCTGACTTTGCAGCCCAAGTACAACAAGTACTTGTACAAGCTGATGCCTTGGAAAATGAAGAAGAGCGCGAAAGACTTCGTGACATTCTATACAAATACCGTACATCCTTCGCCAAAGATTCTCTTGATTGTGGTTTGACTGCCATCCACTCTGTGCGCATTCCAACACCTCCAAGTGCACCCCCAACTTTTGTACGGCAATATAAAATCCCTTTGGCATCGTACCAACCCGTACAAGAAATCATAGACGATCTTTTAGACAAAGGAATCATACGACCATGCAACAGCACTTACTCGGCTCCTGTCTGGCCAGTAATGAAACCCAACGGGAAATGGCGACTAACCATCGACTACCGTAGACTTAACCAACAGATCCCATTGTCTCGGTGGCCCATGACCCAGTTGGAACAAGAACTTCCAAAGGTCAAAGATGCAAAATACTTCTCCACCCTTGACATAGCTTCGGGGTTCTGGACAATCCCAGTACAAGCCTCAGACCAACATAAGTTGGCTTTCACTTTCAGCAACCGACAATACACCTTCACCAGGTGCCCGTTCGGCTATGCTAATTCACCCGCGGAATTCAATATCTTCTTGAACAAGGCATGCCCGGACGCGAACGACCGGGGCACTCTCATCTACGTCGATGACATACTGATGCGGAGTTCCACACTTGATGCGCACCTGAAAGAAATCGATCATGTCCTTGGCCAACTCACGGACGCAGGTGCTAAAATATCACTATCAAAGTGTCAGTGGTGTAGAACGAACGTAAACTATGTGGGCCTCCTTGTGGGACCACAAGGAGTGAAACCACAAGTTAACCGCGTTCAAGGCGTCGTTACCATCAAGGCACCTAGTAACCTGTCTGAGCTCCGTAGCTTCCTGGGAGTGTGCAACTACTCACGACAATTCATTGAGAATTACGCAGACTTGGCAAAACCATTGACAGACTTGCTGAAAAAGGATGCACCATTCGTCTGGGACGAACCACAGGAAAAAGCAATGCAAGCACTGAAAGATAAGTTGTGCACAGCCCCATGCCTGGCCTACCCAGATTGCGACAAAGAGTTCCACCTACAGGTGGGTTTCTCCAATCATTCCTTGAGCGCTGGCCTTTACCAGGTATACGACCAAGACAAACGAGTCGTGGCCTATGCCAGCAAAACGCTGTCAGCCCCTGAACTCAAATACACTGACTGTGAAAAGGCACTACTGGCCACCGTATGGGCAGTCAAACACTTCTCCAACTACCTTGGCGGTCAGAAGGTGATAGTTGAAACTCATCACCAGCCAGTAACCTTCCTTAACAGCCAGAGAATCAGAGAAGGTGTGGTGACTAACGCTCGAGTGGCATCTTGGTTAATGGCACTGCAGAGTTTCGACATGGAAGTCCGTTATGCCCAAAACTGTAAAAGTCCCCTGGGCACTGGACTGGCAACATGTCGGCGATGCTCGGACGATCTTCCTGCCACCAGCACTCCAATCATTCAACCACCATCTCTGGACGACACACACCACCATTACTTTGACCATAACATCTGCAAAGATATGGTCACAGCATATGTAGATGGCTGCTCTTTCCACCATGACACACAGGTCCGAGCAGGTGTGGGCGTGGTGTGGGTAAACGATACACCACATGAGCCGCAAAAATTCCAATTGGGTCCTCAGTCCTCCCAATATGCGGAAATAGCGGCTATCTTGATCACACTGCAACTGGCTGTGACACAGAACCTGAAAACATTGGTCATCTGCACTGATTCCAACTATGCACGCCTTAGCTTCTCCTGCCACATGACTCGATGGCGCCACAATGGTTTCGTCACCTCCAACAGGAAACCTGTCAAACACAAGGAACTATTCATGGCCTGCGACCAAATAGTAACCACACAGGACATGCAACTGTACTGGAAAAAAGTCAGAGGTCACTCACGTATACTCGGACAAGACAAGACGCTTAATGATCTGGCGGACACGCTAGCCAAACAGGGTGCCCTGGAAGGGACTTCTTGGACATTTGAGGCAACATGTCTGCCCGATCCAACATTAAGTGCCCACCCTCCCGCCCCGCATGTCTGTGCTGTTACTCGTGCCCAAGCGACTATGCCTCAATCCGACCACTCTCCTGTGTCAGTCTCTCCTGCTTTCTCAGATTCTGACCTTGTCACTTTGCAGTCTCTTGATCCCGCCATACACAAAATGATCCTGTATCTTACAGACCCGACGAACCACGCTCTGCACGACGCAGACTTTGAATCGGTGCCCGACTTGAAACACCTTTTCAATGCCCGCACTTCCCTTCAGGTGGTCAAGGGCCTCCTGGTTCATGTTTCCGACCCCCTCACTTCTCCTGCGTTTGTAGTGCCTCGGAACCACAGGGGGGTAATGCTGACGTATGCCCATGACTCCCCGTGCGCAGGCCACAGAGGAATAAAGGCGACAAATAACACACTTCAGCAGGTAGCCTATTGGCCACAGATGCGGAAAGATGTGACAGACTACATCAAAGGCTGCCTGGTTTGTTGCCAGTTCCAACCAACAAACACAGTACACAGAGCACCCTTACAACGAAGAGGCATCTCCTTCCCCTGGTCAGACCTCCAAATTGACTGGGTGGGGCCTCTTACCAAATCAACCAAAGGCAACAAATACTTCCTAACAGTGACGTGTGCCTTCACCAAATGGTTGGAATGCTTACCAGCCCCTAATGACACAGCTCAAACAACCGCAATCTTACTAATGAACCATGTCTTCTCACGGTTTGGCCTCCCCACGCGCATAAACTCAGATAGGGGAACACACTTTACCGCTGAAGTAATGCAACAACTGTGGCAGACACTTGGCGTAAAAGCCAATCTCCACATCAGCCACCATCCTCAAGCTTCAGGGCAGGTAGAACGAGCCAACCGAACTGTGGTAGACATCCTAAAAAAATATGTTACATCCAACCACAGAGATTGGGATGTCAAACTACCTTTAGTACTGATGGCCATCAGAGCAACTCCACATGAAGCAACAGGAGTCACTCCCTTTGAAATGATGACAGGGAGACAAATGACTCTGCCACTGCACCTCCTCTACCAACCAGGAGAAGCTAGTGTTGCTACAGCCTACACGACCCATCAGTACATGACTGACCTCACTGATCATCTTAAGGCCACTTTCGCCTTTGCACAAAAACATCTAAACAAAAGTGCAGAAGGACGCAAGGCCTACTATGATAAAAAAGCGTCACAGGACGAACTCCAAGTGGGGGACAAGGTGTGGTACTACATCTTCGTTCAACCAACGGGGAATGCAAAACAAAGTGGGGGAAAGCTTGCCCGCAAGTTCCTCCCCCGCTGGTCTGGTCCTTACGTAATCACAGACAAACTCTCACCTGTAGTTTATCAAATCAAGATAAGTAAAGGCCAGAGAGAACCGACTTTCAAATGGGTACACCGAGACCAGATCAAACCACACAAAACCCCTAGGGGACTCGTTGGGGACAACCGTACCCCAGACCAAAACTAAACATAGGAAACCAGAAACATGAAGCGGTGTAAATAACAAATTGTACAATAGATAAGGAAATAAAAACTAAATCTAACAATCCAGTTGGTAACATAAATTATGGTTAGATAACATAATCGAAAAATTTTTTTGGTAAATGAATAAATTCCTAGAGCTGACATAAACAAAGTTTTTTTTTTAGACTGAATAGACTAAATCCTTTAAAGCCATTTAGAACCCGATTACTTCGTCTTCAGTCAAGTTCACTATTTAACATTATCCGCAATACCCAACAATCCCATCAATTACGAGTGGGGGTGAAACAAATGCTACAAAGTTGTCTTGTTGAATGCCTCACCTGTATACTCTCTGATAATGTATGTGTTTCCCGTCAGGATGATGTGGCTGCTCATTATTGTGATGCTCGGAGGAATGACTGTCCCGGCGCACCCTGAAGTTGTTGAGCCAGGACCAGCCTCCGGGATTGTTCTAAAAGAGCAGTCAGGCCTGTTGATAACAAACTGCCGACTGCACACGCAGAAGGTGTTTGTAAGGTTCAACCCCGAAACGGTATGCAAGAAACACGTTTCTACAACAGCCAAATTAACCTCTTGGGCTGGGACCCGCTGGAAGAGCGAGGTCGTAACCCATGCTGAAGTAGACATTACCCACATCTTAACTCAGCTTCAAAAATTCACTATCACCCAATCAGAATTGAGTGGTATCAACAAACGCGAAAAACGTTTCATTGGAGCACTACTGACTGCAGCTTCTGCTCTCGGTTCCCTATTTAGTCTAGGAGTCTCCTCTGTCAATGCCGTTAACATAGCCTCTATTAAACGCCACGTAGGTGAGCTACAGGCCGAGATTCCCGCAATCCAAGAACAAATGGATCAACAACGGGAACAGTTACAGGCTATCGGAAAGACAGTGCAGGGCACAGTACTCGTACTTAACACCCAAAGCGATGTACTACTCAAGACCGTAGGTGCCGTAGACATGTTACTGTCCGTTCTCCAAGTCGACTATGCTCACACACAGCTAGTGACTATGCTGATGACCGACATGCTTCGAGACATCAGCTCTTCTGTAGATAGTCTGGCAATGGGCAAAATTCCCCCATATCTCGTCCCTCTTTCTCTAGTACAAGACATCTTATCAGTTGCCACTACAGACTCAGTAACACCCTTACAGGCTCACTTAGCTTATACCTTAGGTAATTCAGTACCTATCTATGTCGACCCGGAGGCCAGAGAGCTTGCTTTTATCATCAACCTTCCCATAGTGACTGCCGAAAACATTTATAGGCTGAAAGATGTAGTAAATGTAGGAACCTGGCAAGGTGAGACGCACGTTAAAGTGCACACACCACAGGTGGTAGCCTACCACGACAGCAACCCAGGACTCTATCTCGCGCCCAACCTCCGGATGTGCACACTTACTAAAGACATCCACTACCTATGTCCTAGCAAACCATTTGTCCGTGACAACACAGGCGGTATCTGTGGTCTCAAGCCCATGACCAAAACATCACAATGCCCCACGACTGTGATGCCCCGATACCAGGTCACTGAGACACAAGCCGAAATAGTGGGTAGCCGCTGGCTAGTTAATACTCCAGCCAAGTTTGCCACCCTAGCTTATGAGCGACACGACACTTCGTCTCGCATCGAGTTACCCAGCCAAACTCTGTGGGTGAATGTGCCGGAAGGAGCCATCCTCCATATAGATGACCTAGCTCTCTATCACCTAAATTCCGAACAATACGAAAGTGAGGTTGAGATCTCTGACTTTTTCAGCAAACACACATTAGAATTGGATTCCAACACCATCACCCAAATACAGTATGAGGGCACACAAATCATTGATGTAGGTCCTGTCGATAACGTACTTAAAGAAATTGCCTCCCAGTCAAAAGCACCCCATCAACCTTTGGTTTACTCCTGGTCGACCTCTGATACGGTACTAGCCACAACCGTAGGCCTAGGATATTTAGTAACCTTTGGAATAGCTTTCTTTTACGCAAAACGCACCAAAACACTTCAGTGCAAGTTGGACAAACAAAACGAGAAAATAAACAAAATTTTCAGACGCAACAAACCAGGTCAGGACCGTACCTCTAGACCCCTCGAGGTAATTGAGGAAGAAACTGATTTTGAAGGGAGCAATGTACCCCATTCCCCTGCAATTCTGGAACTCGTCTATGGCTAAATGACCAATTAACCATGACCAAACGACTCTTGTAAAGACTCCCTGGTCAAGAGCTCTGTATATAACGTTAATCATTTTTCTTCCTCTATGTTTATATATCTCTGTTTATTTTATTTTTTTTCCTTTATCAGAATAAGACCTTGTCAGTCTTTGAGTATTAACTTAGGATTGTCCTTTAAAATGCCACTAGGGCAACCTAACAAAAAGTGTTAAGATATCGTATTTAGTAGTAGCAGACATCAACCCAGATCATAGCAGCAACTGTTGTGTCTCATTGTTCCTGATCACCTTGGATGTCCTCAACCTGACGGCCCGAAGTTCCCGGAAGGCAATCATCGAGCCGAGTGGGGGATATGTAGCGGACATAGACTTCTCCCTCTCTCTCTGGAATGCTACGTGAGAGGTAAAAGAAAAACATTTGAGTAGACTTTGCGTCTACTCTGACCATTAAACTGCCACCTCGAACACTGTCCAGACTCGTGAACCTAACAGTTACCAGGAAGGATCACCATTTGTCTCTCACTGGAGCAAATGGCGCTATTTACACTCCTTTGTTCTGCTAACACGAATCTCACGTCATCTGATGTGAGATGAGATAACCCGGGGAACATTGACACTCTGAACCCCCACTTCAAAGGGGAGCTGCATATCATGCTGAGCTGGTGAATGTTTTTCCTGCATCTCCCTCATGGACTCATTTAAAACTCTTCCACTCCTAACTGATAAGAAAGGCCATAAATTTTGAGGTAACACCTGGAACTGTGTCTCTTCTTCATTGTATCCACACAGACATGGACTAAAAATAACTATTGTTCTGTTTATTTGTTTCATGTGTTTATACCTGCATCAGCCTCAATATGATGTCCTATATCAACTGTCCAAAAATCGCATTTCTAAGTAATATGAGAACGAAGATAAGGATTTGCAAAAATATTCACAGTTCTAAGATGGACCCACAGTGCCATCTAGCGACGCCAGAGGCACGGGAGTGCCGACATTAAAACAACCAATTGTAGTAATATGTTGTCATGAATTAAAAGTGATAGTGGGGGAAATCTGACATATTTTGCTACTACACTTCATCCAATGTGTTATATTCACCAGTAATAAGATGAACGTGATATATATATATATATAATTGCATATTAACATATAATGGTTTTTTTATGTTCATTCCCTTTCTGATATAATCGATCGTCTTATGATGTATATGTTGTTACCAATCTTTTGTTTGATATCAATGGGTCATGGTGAGAGATGGATAGATCGTTTTGCGCATATAACACAATTCTTGTATTTCATTCTAAAGGACAACCTTCTCCTGTCTTAAACAAAGAAGCAGAAAGTATTAGCGGGAAACTGCTATCCACGCCCAAAAAAAACACCCACCAAGGGCTGAGGATAAAAGTGGAAGACTGCTTTGTCCTGGGCTCTTTTTCTTTAGAAAACTTCCTTGCTATTTTCTCTGACCATTTTTCAGATATTCCGCGCTTTTTACCTTTTCGTCTTCGTCTAGTTGCTAAGTCAAATTTTTGCGCGTCTTATTGTTGTGGCTCTTTGTTACTCTTTTAGACTTTTTTTATTTAGATTGTGCTCATGCTCATCTAAGTCCGAGCTGCTTCACTATCGCTTCTTCCTCAAGCCGAAAACTGTTCTAACAGAACAGCTTTTAATTTTTTTTAGAGATTTTGCGGCTAACACCAAACGCCGTCAAGTCTAACAGAGCCACAGTTAACAATCAAGTTATTCTCCATCAACCCGGACGACAGCGCACTCCGCGCCCGGCTGCCTACCACCACCGACCACCATCTGTGTGCCAACGTCGGGATTCTGCTGGCAAAATCCCTGGTACTACACGGCTGTGAGGGCTCCAACGGCAGAACGTTGCCTAGCAACCGAGACGACGCTCCGGAAAGCATCCACAGAGGCTCGTCACTCAACGGTTTCATCACGTTCCAGCTCACGGAGGCTCCGACCAGACCGCTCTGTTCAAAAGTAGGCAAAGCCCACCTCTCTATCTGCTCCTGATTGGGTTGATGCTGTAATAACTTGATAACAGGTTTAATTTTAGCGTATCATTCGTTAATCTAAATCAGAACTTTAGATCGTTAGCTAATTACCCTTCTTTCACCATCATCCTCGTCATTCTGTTTGATAATCTGACATCACACATTCACAATACACACACTCTGACTCAACTGCTATAGCTCATGTATGTATATTAGTAGATTAGTTAATAAATATATTCATTTAGACCAATTCCTGATTCTGTGTTTTTCTTTGTGTGGGAACTGAGGTCAATTTAATCAGAATTCACGACTTTCAGCTAAGAGACTGTTCTACTTCATTCAATTAAAGTTTCTTTGAGACTTAATCTCGAATGATAATTTTCTCAGTAATCTGAGATGGTGCCCCTTTATTAACGAGTGCAAATTTTCATTAAAAGTGTAGTTACGCTACACTAGTTAATCAGTCTGTTACAGGACTGAGTACTGATGGAAATACATTTTAACCCTCAATAAAATATCTATTCATCCATCTATCCTGGTACACTTCAACACCACTATCATAGATACATGTATTTATTTTAAGTTTGTAAAGGCAAAAATTGAAATAAAACATACATTTTTGGATTTCTGCATCTGTGTATGCAGCAGTTCCTCCTAAGGCAACAGATGTGGCGGCCGGTCCTGTGGCGGGCGGGACAGAGGCGGCCGGTCCTGTGGCGGGCGGGACAGAGGCGGCAATCCTGTGAGGAATCCGCATAGTTTGCTGCCTGAAGTGCTTCAGGTGGTCAGTGTTAATTTTTTTAAAAACTGTCCCATCGTCCCCAAGCAGATCAGCGCTTTTCCCCTCCACTGCCGTGATGGTGAAGGGGCCAAGAAAATTGGACTCCAGCTTCCCACCCTTATGTTGCTAGTTCCTTATATTCTGCTGCCAAACTTTATCTCCAACTGCAAAGCTGACTTTGCTGCCTCTGGAATGCATTGTCTGCTTTGTCTTACGTTGCGATTTGGAGACATTCTCCATGACGATGGCCCTGACCTCGTCAAGCCGCCTAATGTCTTCCGATACGGTCTCCTCTCCCACAATTTCCTCCACACTGCTGTCCACCTGTAAAATAGACAATTGCTCAAGCTACACACTTTTTGTCCAAATAGAATACAAAAGAAAACATTGACTGGAAATACATTACTTCTTAGACTTCATAAAGACAATTAAAATTAGTCTTGTAGGCATAATGGAATTAAACCTAATACTGCATTTTCACAAACCTGAAAGTCCTCTGGGATTTCTGTGGGGTAGCGGGCTTCCCGACCAAACATTAAAAAGTATGGGGAGAATTTTGTTGTGGTTTGCTTCTTCGTTCGCAGCCCAAACATCACTGCATCCAAATATTCATCCCATATTTCCGGTTTGGATCCAACCAGTTTACAAAGAGCCCTGAAAGAAAAAGGACTGAGATACTTCAAATCTCTTTAACAATAATATAATTTGTGAATGACAACTGCTGTGCTTTCCCTACTTCTGAATGGTTCCGTTCATACGTTCCACCAGACCGTTGGTCTGAGGGTGGTACGGAGCGCATAAGCTTCTCCTTATCCCCAACTTTGCACAGACATGCTTGTTGATCTGTTGGACGCATATACAATGTCAGACAAGTACACTGCATGTTAGACGCTTTATTTTAAGGACAGATTATTATAATAGATTACAATAAATATAACAAATAAGTGTAGCGCTTACCGCATTCAAAAACTTACTGCCCTGGTCGGTAAGTATGCGCTTGGGTGCTTCAAACTGATGCACAAATTTCAAGATTTGATCTGTGACTTCCTCCGCCCTTTTTGTTTTTAGGGGATAGGCTTGTGGCCACTTTGTATAGTAGTCGATGATTACACACACATATGTGTTGCCAGCATTTGTTTTTTTCAATTTCCCAATAAGGTCCATACCTACCAACCCAAAGGGTTGCGACACCTAATGAAAAAAACATTGAAGAAATTAACTTTGACACCAAACAAGTATCTCTAAGTCCCCAATATGAATAATAATAACCATGCCCTCACAGTTGAGATCAACCTCTCACAACACACTAAAAAAAGCCTTGAAATATTAGAAAACTAATAAATGACATAATACCTTTATGGGAGTATACTGGACCTCCTGTTTAATTATATGCTGAGCCGACTGGCACACAGCACATTCTGACACCTGTGCAAAGAACACAAGATAGCTATAAACTAACCATATTTACTATTCTTAGGTTCTATCAGTGTTTCTTCCGAGGGAGCCCTCTGTGTCGTCAGCTGTGGTCGGCTGTGGCTGCCTGGGTGTCGTCCTGTGGTGCTGGGAGGAGGGTGGGTGTCTCTGCCCCGCCTCCCCTGGTGGCCGTGGCCGATCTGCTGCTCTCGTCGCAGACGGCTCCTCAGATGATGCTTCCCCACCTGGTTCATCCTCACTCAGCCTCATGTCCATTATTTTATTTTATTGTTAGTGTTGGTGTGTGTGTGTGTGTGGGTGGGTGTGTGTGTGTAGGGAGCGGGGTGGGGTATGAGTGCAATCCTGTGTCGGTATGCTCGAGGGGTGGGGATGGTTGGGAATGATTTTAATATGATTTTAATATGTAAAGCACTTTGAATTACATTTTGTACGAAAAGCGCTTTATAAATAAAGGTTGATTGATTGACTGATTGATAAACTACAGGAGTTGGATTAAGAAGAAATGTGCTTGAATTATTTTTTCCAACATTATGTTCTACACAAAGCCAAACTGAATATGGTTGTTAGGCCAAACACTACAAAATACAAATATAAACTTGCTTATTCTTACTCATTTATCTATGTCTCTGGTCATTCCAGGCCAGAAAAAGCGTTTGCAAATCGCATCCCTTGTCATTTTCTGGCCACAGTGGGCTCCTGTTGCACTGGCATGAAAATCAACAAAAATGGTGTTTGCTTGTTCTGCACCACAAACCACTTTTGTTTTGATTTCTTTGTCAGATCCTTTGATGTAATACAGTGCACCACCTACAGGATAAATGATAAAATGAATAATCTTATAATATGCCAAACCTTAACGTTATTTAATAGACTGTAATACTGTGAACAAGTATACTGAACTGATGTGACATCCATCAGTGACATTAAGTAGCCTGACAATGTTTTAAACCTATGCTGATACAAATATTTTTCAACTAAAAGAGGATCCTTGCACAACAGTTGATGACGCACCTTTCCAAGTTTTGCACTTGCGGCTTCCTTTTCGTGCATCTTATTCCTTTGCCTCCACAAACAAGACATCATGTCACTTACTTCAGTTGGGTAAACCAATCCTTTTTTTTTATTCAAAAACAAATCAAATGTCCAAATTCAAACTAAAATGAACACTGGCAGCCTGCGGTAAAAAAAATGAATCCCATGTGTGGCACAATTTAACTAATGAGTAGCTCTTTAAATGCGCAGCTTTCAACACCTGAACTAATGTCTAGTTCTTTATATGCTCACTCCTCTCTACACCTAAAGTAATCAGTAGTGTTAGGATTGATTTTTTTTAAAGCACTGCTAGCTGAACACTAAAATTGATATTACATATAAGTTGTATAATACTGACAATAATAACCATTTAATATGCAATGAATCCATGAGCTTTGTTTGACCTTAAAAAGGAAAAAGATGGAGCTAAGCAATAACTCCAAGCTCTGGTGGATATAGACAGGTAGGGCTGGAAAGTTATAGCGGCTTACAAAAATGCTTTTCCTTCTACACACACGCACTGCGCATAGACACACACAATAACAAAGACAGAGCTTTGGCCTTGATAGCCTACACAACACATTCCTGCTTTCTTATAATGTAATAATTAATTTTACTGAAACTGCTAGCTCTAAGTTGTATTAGGGAGCAACCATAATTACCCTCCCTATGAGATGCCACTAATGGTCGCATCACATCTCAACTAACAATGAGTCCCCCCCACCCCCAATCGGAGGTTAACAACCGAGGCGAATATTCGGCATTCCGTTTACTTACCGCGTCTGACGCTACGGACCGAAGCGAATATTCGGTTTGTCCGTCCTACACCACCACCCACCCCATGCCAGCCCCATTCTCTGAAAAAAACCTGCTCCACCAACAATTTAGTCTACTTAGTTACTTTAAAAAACATGGTATGTTCTCACAAAATTTCACATGTTAATGTATTTATTTACTTAAAGCATAGCATTTGATTTTCACGCTAGTTTGACAAACTAAGAACCTAACAAAGAATCTCCTAAGTCCTTACACAAGTTCATAAGCTAGCCAGTCGGCCTTAATGATAGCATACTTACCTTCAACGAGATACTTTGACGCTTTTCTGCGAATTTCGCTCTTTTGCGGTTTTGTCAGTCCATCTTTGTATTTTCCATGAGTTTTGTAGCTCAAAATCTCACTGTACAATTGAGGATCCATCCTTAATTGCTAACTAAGGACTAAACGGCACTTGACACTACATTCAACTACTTCACTCCGTTAAGATTAACACCCCTAACATGCAGGGTTCACGTGGCAGGGTTCAGGGTTCACGTTGCACCCCTTAAAGCTACACCCAAATGCAAAAAGTAACAGTAATTTAAAAAGATGTATTGTAATTGAAGAATTATATATATATTGCCGAATAATGCATCCCCCTTTTAACTGTGGTTATGGACATTTTTGGATGAAATGACACCAAACACATTAGAGATTGAGGTATTTTAACCAAACCATGTGAATTACATGCATGTGGAACTTAGATGGCCCCAAAAAACAGGGGATGCAAATCTCAGCAGCTCCAAAATGTGTCCTGCCGAATAATGCATCCCCCTTTTAATTGTGGTTATGGACATTTTGGATGAAATTACACAAAACCCATTCGAGATTGGGGTCTTTTAACCAAACCATGTGAATTACATACACGTGGAATAATGTATCCCCTCTTTACTGTAAATGAATGCGCTTTGGTCATATTTTTCAACATTTACACATTACATTTTGAATTTCTAACCTGCTCCTCTCACTTTATTCCTGGATATGCCTGAATCAGATGCTTCAACATGTCTAACAGACTGTAATGCGAAGAAGTCCACGCTTTCATAAAGCATTATTTCATTATGAAGAAGTACTGTGCCATAGAAAACAGTTTGGCATAGAAAACAGTTTGGCCTCTCATAGTTTCCGTTTTAATAGAGGGGGCGCTCCCGCGACAGGGATGCAGATCTCGGCTGGCAGGCATAACTCGGCACAACACCTGAACAGTGAGCACCAGCTGGAGCAACTTTGTTGCCTCAGGAACAGTTTGGATGAGATCGATCCTTCTGGGCCAAAAAGCTGAGAAGCTGTCCAGGAGATTTACATTCATCCCTCACCGTTTGTGAGCTATACAGTCCAACCAGATCCGCCTTTAGCTTCACCAAGTCGAAGAATTTGGCATATTTTGACAGGCTCTGCAGTTTCGTATCATCAAAATATTGCGACATTTCACTGAATTTTGCGTAGTCCACCAAACCAAGGAAGGCCAGCTCACCAAAATGATCAAACCTGGCCTTCATCTGACAGCTTATGTTTTCCAGAATGTTACAGAACACTAGTTTTCGTTCACATCTGGTCGACTGTCTGTCTCCACTCTCTGTCAGGCCCAGTGCGCTGCATTTCTGCTCAAATCGTTCACAGAAACTGTCGAACTTCAGTCTCATGCGCTCGAGAGCTGCAACGGCGTCGCAGATGCGTGCAAGACAATATTCAATGTCCACCACTTTGTTTTGGAGCACTCTAAAAAGTGCGTCAGTGTTACGGCCACTGGGATCAGTGGGCCGTATTTCTTTTGGTGGTGGCCGTTTTAAGTATGACTGTGCAAGCCCAGCTGAAGCCGAGTTGGGAGATTGCTCCAGAGGCCAGCTGAACACCATCTCAGCTGATTAGCTGAGCTGAAGACCTGCTCGGAAGCAGCCAGTCTCCCCGCCTCTGGACCTGCCTGATTGGACCTGTGCCTCACCTGTGCAGTCAGGGGACTGCACAGGTGACTGCACGTCACTGGTTCCCAAGTACTTTTATTGCTGGAAAACTTCAACACTGACCATGAATAAAAACAGGGGGAGCGGGCTCTTGCCAAAATTGATGAGCATGTCTTTCATTTTTGACACATTTATGCTCAGATGAGATTGTTTATACAAATCTGGGAATCATCGACCATTGGCCCATGGTCCATGATGTAATCACTTAGCAGAGACACGATGACAGAGTCGTCAGCAAACCTAATGATGTGTCTGTCTTGGTAGTGGCTCTGACACTCATTTGTATATAAAACAAATAAAAGTGGTGAAAGGACACAGCCCTTTGGGGAACCAGTGGAAGATAAAAACTCATCGGATAAAATGCCATTTACTCTCACTCTCTGTGATCTGTCAGCTTAATACCATGGCTGATTGGCTTTCAACCAGCCACGATTTTGAGCCAGGGTCAATGTTATAAAAGCTGGTGAGACGATCTGCTAAAATGTGAGGTTGGATGCAGTTAAAAGCTGAGGAGAAGTCTTTGCTCCCTTCAAATGTTCCAGGACCATGTGAAGCAGGGTATGTATGGCACCCTCAACATCCTTGCCAGACCTGTAAGCGAACTGTAGTGGGTCTCAATCCACCTGAATTGCTCCCACAATCTCATCTTTGATTATTTTTTCAAAGGTTGTTTTACAACCAAAGATGTGAGTGCCACTTGGCGAAAGTCATTTAGGCATTTTGGGGCTTTAGACTTAGGCATTGCAACCAGTATCAATTCCTTCCAGAAGCAAGGGACTTTCTAAAAATGAAGGAAAATATATCGGCCAGTGGCTCTGCACAGTTTCAAAGTAAACGGCCACCAATCTTGTCTGGACTAGAACTTTCCTTCTTCATTTTTCTAAAGAGTTCAAAAACCATGTCCCTATCCACGTATATGTCCGTCTAACCTGTGCAAGCATTACTATATGTGGACAGTTCTTTACTAAAATCAAGAGTGTTAAAACGCATGTTTATTCGCACGTTCAAAGTCGGACTTGCCATCAAAGGAAATGGGGCACTTCTTGGATTTAATGTCCATTATAGATTTTACACCCTCCCAAGCCAGGCGTGATTTTCCAGTACTGAGCAAGGTTTCCACTTTGTCCTTGTACTGAAGTTTAGCAAGCTTAAGTTCCCACTTAACTTGCTTTTGCAGTTCCTTACTGCGGGGGACTTCCCCTTGATTAAAACAGACGTTGATTTATCATGTTTTTGACTGATCTGGACACCCATGGTTTGTTTTTGGCAAAAATGTGAATTTGTTTTTTTGAAACTAATAAGACTTCACAGAAATGTATGTTTGCAGTGATTGTCTCTGTGCGTTCATCCAAATCAGCGCAAACATCTTTAAACAAGTCCCAGTCCGTCCAAAGAAAACAGTCCAAAACCATCAATTTTAGATCGCCCTGTAAGTCCTTGAGCCATGTGCCCGTCAGGGCTATGAGGCTGGCATTCCTGCACTCCTTCGCCTGCAATTTGTCCACCTTGTTACGCAGAGACTGGACGTTGGCGAGGATAATTAGGAGCAGGGGGATCCTCCAGTGGCCTTATTTTTTTCATCTGACATACACCACTTCGTTTGCCCCTTTTCCCAACCTTTGTTGGCCTCGAAGACCCACTCCCATTTCCTTCAGAGACACCATAACAAACGATCTCAGCAGGAAAAGCTGATGTGGAGTCCACAACTCCCGTGCTGGTGGCCCAAAGTAGCAGTAGAAGCTAACAACTATACTGGAGTGGCATCTGATGCTCGCAAAGTCTTCTCCAAAAGTGACAACAAAGTGTCAGAATAAGTAAGGATTATTAGTCTGGGTTTAATCATTATTGCCCCGATCGACCACACACAACCTTAGACACAACCAACTGACACACAAATCCAACTGCTGCTGCTTGTCGCCATTAGTCCAGCACCATTTTGTCATTTAGCTTCATGTCGTCATCTGGAGCTGTTCCAGCAGTCTTGAAGGAGTTCCTACGAATGCTAAGCATGTATTGGCTGCTTTTCCTTCACTCTGCGCTCCGACTCATCTCAAACTATCTTACTTAGTGTAAGATAGTGATTGTGGAGGCTATGTCATCTAATGCAGCACGTCATCACTCTGCTTCTTGGTCAATCAGCCCCTACAGAACCTGGAGGTGTTTTGACTCATTGTACCTGCTGAAAAACTAATGATGGTCCTACTGAGCTCACACCAAATTGTATGATGTGTCACTACAGGATGCTGTGGAAGCCATGCTGGTTGAGTGTTGCCTTGAATTCTCGATAGATCACCAACAGTGTCACAACTCCTCCATGATTTACACATGCTGATAACTCCTGTCCACCTTCTCTGTGTTTCACAAAGACACAACACCTGAAACCAAAAGTCTCACATTTGGACTCAAACATGAGTCCAAATGTGAGATTTTCAAATGCGTTTCTTTGTTCAAGCAGTTCTCTGCCTCTTTTTGATGTATTTCAGTAGTGGTTTCTCTGCAGCAAATCCACTCACAGACTGGATATAAAGACAGACAAACTCTTCATGACATCACCCATAGGTTTCCTGAACAGCAGTTTGAAAGCTGGTGTACGGTGTGCAGCACTTAGTACATCAATTTCTCTCTCTGGCCTGTAGGGGCGACACACAACAAATAAAACACAGAATACTAAACCAAGGTCCTCTCACAGGCTGGTAAAAAATGCTTTCCTAATTAAACATGGTGCACACAAACGAGAATAAAATCCACAATAGGAAATAAACCATAGGTCAACATTAGTAGGAGACAAGAAACAGAAATTTGCACCCAGTAGTAATGACTAGAAGAAAGGTGAAAGTCAAAGTCCACAGTGAAACCAGGGTAACTTTTAGACTTTTGGCCCTAACGCTATACAGTGGCAAGAAAAAGTATGTAAACCTTTTGAAATTTTTTTGGATGAGTTTTGCTGTTGTAATGCTTTGAGAATATATTCACAACTAACACTTTAAGAGATGTGTTTAGGTACGACGCCTATCATAAATTGTAACACCATCCCTGCCATGTTGAAAGATATTGGATCTACAGTGGCAAGAAAAAGTATGTGAACCCTTGAGTTATTGACCTCAGAAAAGCTAATTGGACTCAGGTGTTAGCATACCTGGAGTCTTGTTGAGAAAATGAGTTTTGAGGTGTGGACTAGAGCTCCTTTGACTGATAAAACCCACTCAAACGCTATCAGTCATTCAGGGGAAGATGAATTCCCAAGTATATCAAAAAATTCTTCAGGATAATGTGAGAATGTCTGTACATCCGCTGAAACTGTGCAAAAGTTGAGTGATGCAACAGGACAATGACACCGGAGCAAGACCACAACAGAAAGGCTTAAGAAAAACAAATTCTGCCTTCTGAAGTGGCCAAGTCAGAGCCCAGACCTCAACTCTGTAGAGATACTATGGAATGACTTGAAGAGAGCAATACACAAAAAGATGTCCAAAAATATGTAAGAGCTAAAGCAGTTCTGCCAGGAAGAATGGGCTAAAATTCCTCCTGAACGATGTGTAGGTAGGATCCACAGCTACAGGAAGCGCCTGGTTGAGGTCATTGCTGCTGCTGCTGCATGTGTACACATTACTGTACTAGATGAAAAAATAGAAGGAAAGATTTGGAATACGATAAAATTGTTTGGGTGCAAATTGAAGTTGGAATGTTTAATTAACTTTTATAACAAAAAAATCTATACAGCTTGAGTTAGAGAGGCATATTGTAAAACAACTTTTTTTCTTTTTAACCCTTAGTTTTTGTACAGTCTATGACTCACAACCATGTTCTTATTTTGCTTATTTTGAAAATAATCGTGGCAGTCTGTTATTCCGTGTAACTTGACACCGGTGTGGCCCTCGCACACTCTCTCCTCCCTGTTGCCATGGAAACAGGGCCGGTCCAGGTGGAGCCACTGGCTGGCGTTTCGTTGGTCACGTGGGGTCTGTGGCGGAGGAGCCGTTGAGAAAGTGGTTGTCTTCACGTTCACATGAACGGCGAGTTCGTGGAAACAAGCAGCTCAGCCGTGATTTTTCTTCGAGGGACGACTTAAAGTAACGGCGTGTTTTTGTCGTCCGAGGGCGTGTTCTTCAAACCGGAGTCGCTCGGTGTTGGACTCAGCCCACAGAGTCTTTGGGAAACAAAAATGCCGTTTGTATCTTGACTGGTCGCTGTGAGGACTCGCGGTGTTGTCTCTGCTGTGCTCTTTTGTGTGAAATTGCCAATTTCTGTCTTTTTATCTTCCATCTTTTTATGTCTTTATTTTTTACAAGGGGTTTGGTTCAAGGCGCCTCCTGTGGCGTGGACATTTTACCGTTTACGCCAGTATATCGCGGCTGCCTCTGAGGACCGGGGCAGCCAGCCAGAGGAGAAACCCCCATGAAAATGATGCGTCGTGGAAATTTAACCTCGAAACTTTGAACAACAATTCTTCGCCGTGGAGAGTGACAGCATGGGAAGCGGCAGAGCCGAGGAGCTAGCAGCCCGACGTTGATGAGACACAGCCTCCCTGTCCGTGTTCTATTGTGAATGTTTGTCTCTGCTGCTTGTGGCCAGTACACGCACCTAAAGGACCTTCTGGGTGACGGGACGGCAGGGTGCGTTGTGATGCTTCTTCTCCATTTTTTTTCTGGTTTCAATTTTGGTTTCTCCAGCAACATCCGTGCTATCCGAAAATGGCTCGCTTTGAAGACGAACTGCCCAGCCGTTACGGGGGCAGCTGTCCCGCGGTCCCGGCCAGAGGGGCCAGTCGGCAGCCGGGGCCTCCGGGGGGCCAGAGGATGTACAAGCAGACTATGGCCCAGAGAGCCAGAACCATGGCAATTTACAACCCCATTCCAGTCAAACAGAACTGTCTCACTGTCAACCGCTCTCTGTTCATCTTTAGCGAGGACAATATCATACGGAAATATGCCAAAAAGATCACCGAATGGCCATATCCTTATAGTCCAGTCTCAGGCAAGCCGTCCTACCCTGCACAACACATGGCCCACCTCGCCGAACTCCGCCGAAAAATGTGGCCATTTAAGGTTCCTTGCTTAGCGGCAGATGAAACGTGCATCTCGGTTATGATACACTATCATCAGTCAAAGGAAATCATTGCACTCTTTAATTCGGCATGCCTACACTATGAACAGCACCGTTAATATTAGCAAAGTTTAAAACTTCCACAGTTGCATCCCTTGTTGTTCTCACCACATAAAAGGATGAGCAGCGGGCTGTGCCACAGTTGGGAGCTTACCAAGAATAAACATCTTGCCATTTTTATTTCAGAAAAGAATTTACTTAGATGTATGTTACTTCATCTGCTGACAGTCAAGGGAACCTTAAAGAGACTCATAATGGAGATATTTTTTCATATTATGCCACAGAGAAAACAGCTTTAATCAA
Organism: Dascyllus trimaculatus; assembly: GCA_024666655.1. Classification (NCBI taxonomy): domain Eukaryota; kingdom Metazoa; phylum Chordata; class Actinopteri; family Pomacentridae; genus Dascyllus; species Dascyllus trimaculatus. The sequence goes on along the minus strand of CM045454.1, from coordinate 35,655,637 downwards.
TCAGTATTCATTTTTTGGGAAGCCTTTGTGCTTACAATGTTATTTGGTGTTACAAATAACATAGGTTACATCAAAGTTTAGTAACCTGATTAATGCTAAGTCTTCTATTACTGGGTCTTATTTTCTTCGAGATTTTTATTGTTCTTCTGTGTTGTGGGAGATGGGATGAAACCTCTGATCAGAACAGATACCATACATTGGTGTCAAATGTGTCAAGGTGAGGTTTAAAGTTGATTTGTGGGCTTTTGGTCACACAGTTGTGGGACTTGCAGACTTGTCTCCCTGAAATGTCCTGGTGAAAGCTGTAATCTGCAGGAGCTGTCCAAGGTGCTGATCTCTCAGCAAAGAGCAGGCTGCCCTTAGCAATACGGCCGTGTCAGTGTACATGGGTGTGACACCAAACAAACAAGATGTAGCAGGAAAATATAGCAGCTTTTAAAGTAGCAAAATTTTAAGAAATTTAGGTTGCAATGACTGAGTGCCACCTGTTGAGCTTTGACAAAACAATTTCTCACTGGTATAGATTTTTTAAGTAGGAGTCACTGGCTTAACATGTTATTAGTTAAAGAGTGTTTAAAGGTGTTGAGATTAATTCATATCAAGTTATGTAATGGCCTCCATTGCTTAAGTCATGAGTGGATTACCCTCAGTACTGAACAAATATTTTTCATGTTTTGATGTCGCAGTGCATTACCTGAACCCTTTATGTTGATGCTGATGTATCATGGCCCCGAGCAGCTGGAGGCCCAGTGTCTGGAGTCCATTAACTGTTTCTGTCTCCTCTCTGATACCCTCCTCCTAGCAGAGCTGGAACAGTCCTGAGGGGATGTTAGAGTGGTAGTGCTACTAATACAACAGTGGTGCAGTGCAGAAGGAAAGGTATCCAAATAATCTATACAAATCTATATGGTATTTCTTGAAATAATCAGAGATCGTCCTGTTATTCAGTAGTGCAGAAATACTGTATGTTGATAAGGTTCCCTGAAGGCTGTAGACTGTGGCAGAGTGGTGGATATTACGCTGTTTTTATGTGACAGGAAAAAAGGTGTGTGATCTTATTGCTGTTAGTCACTGAGGAATGTATGAGAAAGTAAATAGAACCAGCTAACAAAGTAGTTGTACAGTTTGTTTTTTTTAAACAGTCACTCCACCAAATGCACACCAAAATCTGACAAATAAAAACAGCTGTTGTCATTAAGGTTTCACAGGCTGAGCTTTAAAATGTTTAACAGACCTGTAACTAATCATTAAATAAATAACTGTGAAAATTCTCTCTGTTTGACCGATAGAATAATTGGTCAAACGGATATCTGGTCTATTCCTGGCATGCGCCACTGGAAATCAATCAAACTTTGACCTCACTACAGTCAATTACACTTCTGCAAGTGCAATATTAACTTCTTTTTATGAGTCCCTTATTTCCTAGCCAATTTACAGTCTGAAGCAATTTGGATATTAATTATGATAGAAATGGAGATAATTGCAACAGTTATTAAGTACCTGGTGATTAAATTCCAAGTTTTCAATTGGAAAATATAACATGAAATACAGTGTATGAACTGATGTCAACAGATATCTGAGTTTCTTAGAAAGTTTACCGAAATTCTTAATTTGGATTCTTGCTAAATTTGAGCTGCCATATGTTACTTATGTGCTTGGTAATTGGCAACACATTGCTTGATTTATATTCTGACCTGCAGTTTTCAGATGTAGTGGAAATTGATCAACAAATAAAACGTAATTTGTTATAAATTTTCACTCACTCGGCAGTTCAACATATGTCCAGCTAATTTCAGCAGACCAGGTCTGTAAATTACAGTGACTACGTGGCAAATTTTCTGTCTGATCCAGTTTTGTTTGCCTTTCTAGGAACTCTGGTAGATCAGTTTATGAAATATTTTGTAGTATACAGTACAAGCACATTACAATAAAGTGTCTATGTTCACGACTGTTTTGTGTGAAAAAAAAAACTCAAAACAGTCGTGAACAGAAGCTTCCATACCCTTGTAAAGACCATGTGTATTATGGCAGTCTTGAGTTTCCAAGGGCTCCTCTAACTTAATTTTCCATGATAGAATCATTGAAGCCCATGCACATTTGTCACACACACACACACACACAAAACAAAACAGTCAGACATTTTGCTTCTTTTGTACATCTATTACAGGTCTTCTGGAAGAATTACAAAATCTGCTGAGGTAAAAATATACATACAGCAATTGTAATATTTACTTTTGTTATGTCCACAAGCTTCTGGCAAGTTGTGGAACATTTCTTGTGTGTACAAGACTTCCTTAACACTTTCACTCCATTTGAGTACATGATCCTGGCCACCATTATAGCAAACTGCATTGTGCTGGCCTTGGAGCAACATCTACCGGCCTCAGATAAAACCCCGATGTCAGAGCGTTTGGTGAGTATTAGTCATCCTCATTGTTTCACACAGTTTCTTTATTTTTTCACACAATAGAAAACAGTAAAATACAACTGCTGTGATTATTTTCTGCTTTATTGACAAATTCTGAACAATGTTTAGGTTTTTGATGTCTCTGTTAGTGAAACCACTCTGACTCCAGTTTGTAAAACTGTAAAACAGCTGAAACAAAACCTGAAGATCTGGTTGTTTTCAGTTGACAGACTGACTGCTGGCAGAAAGTTCTGGACTTCCCCTTTGCTTAATTGAACCCTTCCTCTTATTTCCTGTTCACATGCTCATGGATTTGGCCATTTCAGCTTCAAATGAGTGGAAATATGAAATGTTGCACTTGCAGCAATACTAATGCACACTATTTAGTGAAAGATAGTTTTGAATACCAAGTACAGTTACAAGGACTGCTTGATATGTTGTTTTCCCATCGACACTGCAATGTGTACAAAAGTCATATGGCAAGAAGTTTGATGTGATGTAAGGCAAATTAACTTTCTAACTTTTTTTTTGCTACTTGGTACAAAAGAAATTGCACGGTTTTCATTCCCCATGACTAATCTACAAGAGAAGTCTGTCTGGCAAACCATCATTTACTCTTATGTAACGCTTTCCTGATACACTGTGTGTGTTTCTGTAACTTTATTTAAAAGACGGAGTTTATTGACATGCAAATTTAGCAAGGAACAGGAGTGAAACACTGAAAAGAAAGATTTGGTTGCAAAAAAACTCAGTTGTATGAAAGTATCTCAGCTGCAGAAAGGATGATGGTCATCAAAAACGGGTGCTTTTTAACTGTTTGAGCATATTCCTTGATTTATGTGTCGCACTACAAGTCAACACAGCCACTTTGTTTGACCATTTAAACCAGGAGCGCAGAGGTGTATATGACAGGTGCGAGTCCGATCTGAAGGCCATTCAAGAAAAAAGATTATTTTTGGGGTGTCCTAATAGTTTCCCTGGTTGAGTACCAGGGCTAGAGGCCCTAAGGTCAATGCCAGCTGATTGTGATTTGTTGCATCCCATTTTATTCCATTTTATTTTTTCCCTCAGTTAGGGTGTCAGCGAGTGTCAGTTAGGATCTCTCCCCCTCAGTGCTTCAGAACCCTGCAGAGCTGCCTTTGATCCCTGTTGTATATCATTACCCCAGATTACCCCTGCTGTGCCCTTCCCTACCCCAGTATTCTTGTTAAATCTTTTCATTAAAGAAGCAAGTGCTGCAAGCCCTTCTGTTCAATCAAAGAGCTGGCAGTGGTAAAGGCATAGCTGATTTAAGAATGAAATGTCACTCCCCGAGGCAAGGAGCCTCCCAGGTGCTGCTTTGATTGATCCTTGCCAGAGAGTCATGGCCATTGAGGAAGGCTGGCAGTCAATGATTATTTTCAGAACTGATTCATCTGCCAATTATTTTACTATAAGCTGTTAATTGTCCAAAACATTTAAAAAATAAAGAACATTGCCATTTCTCAGAATTCAAGACCATTGTTTAGTTTATTATGACGTATGACAAAAAAAAATTGAGATGTCTCATTTAAACAAAAAATTTAGCAAGCTGGAAACATGCCTAAAAGAAATTATTGACTGTTCAAATAGTTTCCAAGTAATTTTGTGTGAGTTGACTACTCAGATAATTGGCTAATCATTTCAGCACTAGTATATTCAGATCTTACTGTTTTTTCTTTTACTTATGTCTTTGCTAATGTAGGAATTGAAGATTCCTGTTTTACTAATTATCTTTAGGCTCTAATTAAATCCATGTATTCAAAACCAAACACAGAAACTGCAAAACACAAGGTCTGGTATAATTTAGGCTTTTACTAGGCTTTTACATTGAAAGAGCAATTTTAGGAGGAGATCCTTAATTTTTAAAGGCTTCCTAGCGTCAAAATACTGCCAAAGGTGTATAATAGTCCGAAGAAGGAAAGGTAATATGAAAATGGTTGTTTTATCTTTCGTCTGAAGGACTGCAATGTAGTAACATCACCCCATTCAAAGTTACAGGATAACCGGGAATATACACTTTCCTGTATCTGAATGATTGAATTGCTTTTTGACAAAACTTGCTCTAGGTTAGACAGAAAACACAGTGTTTTCAACAAAAAGTTTGTTTTTCTGTCCTCAAGAGCCCCTATCCAGCATGTTTGAAATGTTTCCCTCTTCCAACACACCTGATTTAATGATCAGGATCGTTATCAGGCTTCTGCAGAGCTTGATGATGAGCTACTCATTTGAATCAGGTGTGTTGGAAGAGGAGAAACATCTAAAACATGCTGGATGGGGGCTCTCAAGGACCAGGATTGGGCACCCCTGCACTATAACAATGAATTGGTCACATTGAAAAGATTAAGGAAGCTGCTCTTTTTCCACACAGTGCTAATGTCAATCAAAGCACACCATTACATTGAAGAAGATATCCCTTACCCTGTATAAAAGCTTCCAAGCAGTTTCTGGGTGTTTTTTGCTCCTGCATTTTTTTCCCTCACTGTGGGCTCATTTTTCACTGCAATACAAAGTCCTACGCCTCTATGGAAACACCTCAAACATGGCTAGAAAGAGAAAGAGCTTCAAAGTGTCTTCTGTGCTGTATAGCAATGTTAAACTGCCATAATTGTCAACTAAGGTTGTACTTCTTTCTTTCATCTTCTTTTTTTTTGTTTTACAAAAGCTGAAAAAGGCAACACTAAAATCCCCGTGTAGAACACTTTCCCACTTTACACAGGGTTGATAAAGTTACTGTTATAAAACAGTTCATGCAGTAGGCTACATCATGTGAAACAGTAGCTCTGCTAAGAACCGTCATAGAGCCATGTGTTTAAAATAGTGTTGTTGCTGTTTTCGGATTTTGTCAGTGTCAGTAGTAAGATTTGGGATTTGGAGCTCACTTGTATCCAGACTCCAAAAAAACAAGATGCCTCCATGAATAGTTTGGATTTTAAGCAGTTTCTATATTAAAATGAGTTATTATGTTTTCTTTAACCATAATTTACCATTGCCAAGATTTAAATACACTTTCATAACCATTCCTACCAGCACTCTAATTAGGTGGTGAAATACTGCATGTTTCCATATTTATTAATTTTCTTGGCTTGAAAGAAGTCAAATTACATAATAGTGAGGCATAAAATACTGGATTCATCCAATGATATTCACATCATGTGTAATTTCTTTAACTGCAGAACTCCTTTGGATTTCTGAGGTTCTACTAAAACTCCCACATTTACAGAAAAATAATCAAAAGACATGATTTCAGTCTGTCAGTGGTAGTTTTTCAGGGTGTTGAAGTATCTGATGCCGCATTGACAATGATCATGGATAACTTAATCTTCTGGACCTACAGACTGAAAACCTGAATCTATTGAACTTATCTTTTCGACCCCTCAATCTATTCTTTTCATTTCATTAACATGGATAAAAGTCTGTAATTTCATGACTCCTTCTCACTGTACTCTCCTTTTCCCCAACAGGACGACACAGAGCCCTACTTTATTGGAATCTTTTGTTTTGAGGCTGGCATCAAGATCATTGCCCTGGGCTTTGCCTTTCACAAAGGCTCCTACCTGCGTAATGGCTGGAATGTAATGGACTTTGTGGTGGTCCTAACAGGGTGAGTAGTACTGGCCTAATGGCTGATACAACTGCTAACTGACAGAACGGATGGATAGCAGCGATTAATAAGGGAAGGAGAGAACTTTGCTGTGTGTGTGTGTCTTGCATTTCTGATGATTAGTAGAGTTCAGCCATTCCAGATGGCAGGGTGTTTTCTTCCTGTCTAAATAAGCAGATAAGGTGGCATTGTCTGCATTAGATGTGCAGAAAACTAGAGAGAAATTATTGTACACAGTGCAGAAATTACTGCAACACAGAATTTTAGTCTCTTCTTTTGGTGTTCACACATTTAGAAACAAACCAGTCAGATGTTGTAGCTATAACAAGTTTTTCCTTTTCCATGATAATTCTTTTGAGTTGACAGGCACAGGAGTCAAACAAAGAACCAGATGATACAAAAGGGGCAGACAGGCAGACTCGCCTCCGTCAGTCTACCCCAGGGCAGCTGTGGCTGCATACGTAGCTTACCACCATCAAGTATGGAGTGAATGAATAATGCAATGTAAAGTGTCTTTGAGTGCCTAGAAAAACACTATGTAAAACCAATGCATTATTATTATTATTATTTTACGATGAGGCAAATGGCGCTAACATGATAGGCAGTGTTAGTTAGTTAGTTACCTGCAGTATTTACAGCAGAGGATGTATTAACATTGCTGCAGCTACTGGGTTGAGATTCACACCGGAGCGGATCGAAAACGCGACATTTATTCAAAGTTATTGCATGCTGTGTGTGCAAATGTTCATGCATATTGGTAGTATTTCCTCCCTTTGATGAAATATCCACTTTGCAAGTATTGCAAGTTGCCCTTTTGCCATCCTTTCTCATGAAATGTAACCAAACTTTTGAACGTTTCTTCCACTAGGGCACCATATTGCCTGCTGGCTGCACTGGTGAAGGATTGTGTAGTTTGTCTAAATTATTCGATGTGTGTGGTGACGTCATTCACACCCACTGTAATCGATAAGGGAATTGTTTGTAAAATTGGCAAACAACTCCGGTTCTCAACAAGAACTGGTTTTCGATTCCCATCCCTAGTGAGGAGGGTGTCCGGTTTGGGACCTCAGGATTGATCTCTGCTTTTTGTGGATGATATTGTTCTGTTGAACTTCATTGTACTATGATCTTCAGTGTGCCCTGGGGCAGTTTGCAGCCGAGTGTGAAGCGACTGGGATGAGAGTCAGCACATCCAAGTTCAGGGCCATGGTTTTCTGCTGGAAACTGGTGGACTGCTCACTCTGCATTGTGGGGAAGTGTTGCCCCAAGTGAAGAATTTAAGTACCTCAGGATCTTGTTCATGAGTGACGGGAAAATGGAGTGGGAGATAAGCAGGTGGCAGCATCAGCAGTAATGCAGGCATACCGAGCTGTCTTGGTGAAGAGGGAGCTGAGCCTGAGGGCAAAGCTCTCGATTTTCCAGTCAATCTCCATTCCAATTCTTGCCTTTGGTCAGGAGCTCTGGGTAGTAAGGTAAAGAACCAGATCATGGGTACAAGCAGCTGACATGAGTTTCCTCCATAGGGTGTGTCATGGACCAAGCAGTCAAGCACAAGACACAGGTTTAAAGTTCCAAAAAGAAATACATTTATTTTCCAAAAAACAACATAACTTTTACAAAACAAATGACTATAGGTAATGAAAACAAAGTTATAGGGCCTTTAAAAGAGGTCAACCAAAATGTAACTCAATTACTAAAATACAGCTAACAAAACTAAACACCAACTGAACTAACTGACCTGCCAGAATGTGCCCCTGGGGCAACATATATAGTGGTTGACCAGACCAGTTCTGACACATAAGGGAGAAACAATATACACAATAACTAAGACTACATCAAAAGTGGTACCTGCCAGGTAACATCATTTGTGTGGCTGTGGGCTCAGCCATCACAGGGTGGCTGGGCTCAGCCATAGAGATAGGGTGAGGAGCTTGCAAATCTGGAGAGAGCGCAAAGTAGAGTTGTTGGTCCTTTGCTTTGAAAGGAGCCAGTTGAGGTGGTTTGGATATCTAATTAGGATGCCTCTTGATCGACTTTCTTTGGAGGGTTTCTGGGCACGTCTAGCTGGGAGGAGACCCCAGGGTAGAACCAGAAGTCACTGGAGCAATTATACAGCTCTGGAAAAAATTAAAAGACCACTGCAAAATGATCTTTTTCTCTAATTTTACTATTTATATGAATGTTTATGAGTAAATTGAACATTCTTCTTTTATTCTATAAACTACTGAAAACATTTCTCCCAAATTCCAGGTAAAAATACTGTCATTTAGAGCATTTATTTGCAGAAAATGACAAATGGTCAAAATAACAAAAAAGATGCAGTGTTTTCAGACCTCAAATAATTTAAAGAAAACAACTTCATATTCAATTTTAAAACAACACAATGCTAATAGTTTAACTTAGGAATAGTTCAGAAATCAATATTTGGAGGAATAACCTTGATTTTCAATCACAGCTTTCATGCGTTTTGGCATGCTCTCCACCAGTCTTTCACATTTCTGTTGTGTGACTTTATGCCACTCCTGGTGCAAAAATTCAAGCAGCTTAGCTATGTGTGATGGCTTGTGACCATCCATCTTCCTCTTGATCACATTCCAGAGGTTTTCAGTGGGGTTCAGTTCTGGAGATTGGGCTGGCCATGACAGGGTCTAAATCTGGTGGTCCTTCATGCATACCTTGATTGACCTAGCTGGGTGGCATGGAGCATTGTCCTGCAGGAAAAGCAAATCCTCAGAGTTGGACAACATTGTCAGAGCAGAAAGACGCACGTTTTCTTCCTGGGATTATCTTGTACGTGGCTTGATTCATTTGTCCATTTGTCTAAAGACCAATCTGCCTGATTCCAGCCTTCCTGAGTTCTTCTCATTGATGAAGGGCTTCTTTCTAGCTTTACACAACTTGAACCCTGCCCCTAGGAGCCTGTTTCAAACTGTTTTTGCCGTGCACTTCACCCCAACTGCTATTTGCCATTCTTTTTGTTGGTCACTTGATGTCATTCTACGACTGGAAGGAGTTGACGATCGTCCCAGTCACTGTAGAGTCATTTTCGCTCTCTGCCGGTATGTAGCTTTGTGGTCCCCAATGTCTGCTACTTGACCTTTTTGTTATGAACAAAGAGGATAGCGATGACCACAGCAGTGGTTTTTTTTATACTTTTCCTCTTTAAATAAGATTTAGTCCAGCTGATCACCAAATCAGTACCTCATGAATTAGAATGAGGTGTGCTTGTCTTGGAATTCAACAGACACTGGAATGGAATGGCTGTCATACACCTAAATATGCAGATTTCAGAAAAAAATTGGAGTGGTCTCTTAATTTTTTTCCAGAGCTCTCATATCTCATCTGGCCAGGGAATGCCTCAGGATCCCTTAGGAGGAACTGAAAAGCATTGCTGGGAAGAGGGATATCTGGAATCACATGCTTCACCTGCTGCCTTCTGGATATCCAGAAAAAATGAATGGATGGATGCAATATAAATCAAAATTTGGCAGGAGTATGTGTACACGTGTGTGTGTGTGTCACTGGAGTCGACAGATCCGCTACTACAACCATGTACAACTCCTGCGGCGCACCAGAGCATCGTTAATTACAGAATCATCGGAATGACGTCATAATTGCCAATATTAACCGATAATTATCGGATGCCAATATTATTGTGCATCCCTAAAACATACACTCTAAGTGATGATGCATCAGTCCTACATGCACTGCTGCAAGAAATATTTCCTCGATCACCAGATGCTGATTAATCTGTACCTGCAAATGGTCCCCAATAAATTAACATTTTCCTGCTATGCAGATAATGTGTAGCAAGAACTACCGCTGTTGTAGGAAATAATTACAACTAAACTATGCAAAGTGGTGTAACTTGCATTGTCACATGCCACCTCTGCCTTTAGATCTTAAAAATCTTCTATTGATGAGTGCTTACAAATCTTACCTTGTTTTATGGCATTTGTATAAGCTTCCAGCAAGGGTCCTGAAGATAACCGAGGAAAAAGTTAGCTGTGCAACAAGACTGTACAGCTGATGCTGTTCTACTTATTTCTGGTGCTCTTCTTTACTTATTTGGGTGGAAGGATAGCAGTACAGTTTTCAGGTTTGCTATGGTTGTCGAGCAATGCAGTTACTGTTATAGAAGCACACAATAAGAAATTATTATTTCAATATGTGTATTAATTTTATTGAATTAACATATGCAAAAACAGTAGTCAGGAGTATTTGTTGTTATCCATATGCATGAGCAATGTAAATGCATGTGTGTGTTTGTGCATGTAAGCCGCATGTATTCCAAGTTTGTTGAGTGTCGAGATGAGGGTTATTGACAGGCCTGCATGCAGCCACAGCCCTTTCCTGTGTGTGTGTGTGTGTGTGTGTGTGTGTGTGTGTGAGAGAGAGAGAGAGAGAGAGAGAGAGAGAGAGAGAGAGAGAGAGAGAGAGAGAGAGAGAGAGTGTAGGCCTGATTGAATTGGAGCTGAGCAGGCTGACATGATACCCATAATTGAAGGCTGGGTGGTAGAAAGAGACCATTAGAGCAGCGGTCTGGACATCTTATCAGTGCCATGTTAGACTGACAGATTGATGTTCTCAGGATGGATATTGGATGTAAAGTGCATGCAGCTAAACACACACATCATGGTGCACTTATACATGCCAACAAATCACTACTTCATGACAACATTAATTTCCTGCAGGATGTACTGTTTAGATCCCCACTGCAATTAGGCATTAGCCATGACTCATCGTTCAGCTCATTTAGATAACCTGTTATGTGTTATGTGAACTTTAAGTGTTTGCAGTTTTCTGTAGTGTTACATGAAAATATGGGTTGGTGTTGCAACAAGGACTTGTGCAATAGTCACATCACATTTCCTGTGATGTGAAGTAAGACAAGTTAGCTCACATCATGCTCCAAATTTTATAGCTGCTTGAATCAAAAAGAAATCTTGCATATTCCTCATTTTCCATGACTAAATGACTAGAAAAGTCTGTCTGATAGAACATCTTTTATTCTGATTTGAGGCTTCTTGGATACACCAAGTTTTTCTTATTTAAAAAACACAGAACTTGTTGACATTCAGACTTCACATGCGCACAGTAAAATGATACAGTTGTATGGAGATTTTTTGGCTATGGAAGCGATGATGTTGACCAAAAACAGGGACTCTATAAGCTATATCTTGTAATTGTTTCCAGTAGACATGGCAACATGACTAATTTATTTGACCATTTAAAGCAGCATCTTAAATCTCTGTATAATGGATGCAAAGCCAGACCTCATGCCATGCTATCCAAAACAAAAGAATCTATTTCTGGTGCCAGTATTAAACCACATGAAAAAAGTTCCAGAGAGAAGTCAAAGGATGTGATAACTTTTCACTTCATGAAAGACATGATACCAATTAACACAGTTACTAAAGAAGGTTTTGAACAACATGAATCAGCTGAAAAGTAGTCTTATCATTTTTCTCAAGTTGCCATCCTAGAGCTGTATGAGAAATGTAAGGTGAAACAGACCTCTCAAAAATGGAATATTATACAGCTGAAATAGACTTGTAATCCAGCTGGACAATGGAGCACTATATCTGAACGTCCACTTCATTAGGCAGACTTCCAACTAAAAAAGTTGCTGTTTTGCTATTTTTCCTTGATGGACAAGTGAGAACATCACAGCGGGGATGAGAAAAATGTTGACTGCTAGGGGCTTCGATGTCAACTCTGTATAACAACAGACGATGCAGTGAATGTGGTGAATAAGTAGAACAGACAGCAGCGCTTTGGCCACAGATCGCATCTTGCAACTGGTCAGTAATACACATGCCTTTTCTAGAAGATTTTTCTATTGCAAGATATATATCGCAGAAATATTGAAATGTCATTTTTTGAACAATTTTCTCTTGAAAATAGATTAAACAGTGAGGTAAGATTTGCCTTTATTTTACTTGTGTCTACAGATACTAGGGGAGCCAAGGTGCCTGAGATATAGGCTGATATGATAACCTACAAAAAGTAGGTAGCTCGATAACAGAGCATAATGTGCTTCCAGGGAGTCCATGGTCCAGCAACCCAATTACTGTTAGGTTTATGAATTGCTGTAACTCTCAGCAACTCTGTTTTTTGCCACTTAAAAGAAGAACTCCAAGCAGAATAAAGCCCTTGTAAAATACTGCGCTTATATTATTATGGTAACAAGCAAGGCCAACAATTAGCAACATTAGCATTCATTTGGAGTCATGTTCTTGGGCACCTGAAGACTAGAAGTCCATTTTGACTCTCCCTTCATCCCTGTTTTTGACCTCACCCTGCTTAATGTAAAAAAAGGTTCAAAAACCTCCATAGAGCCATCTGTGTGACAGCGGCGACTTTAAAGGACTATTTCAGTATGTTGAAACGTGGGCCTTTTGACTTTCTTTCTTAGAGTGAGGTGATAATATCAATCTCAAGTTTGTTTGAGTGCAGAGGTTGAACCAGGATGTGGTTAGTTTCACATAGCATTGAGATGGACAGGAGGCTGTACTTTGTTCAAAAATATTCCCTCCAGCAACACTAAAAGTCAATAATTATATGAAAAATGTGATGGGGCGTTGGGTAATCTGTACATAATCAGAAATGGAATAATGATAATTTATAGTTTTAAGGTGAGTTGCATCTTTTGTTGGATGATGTGGATGAATGGTAGATGTAAGGATGGTGGTGGATGTGGAGGCCACCTAGCTGGGTGATCTGGTCTATGATATTGGAGGCCTGGGTGAGGGAAACTCAGGGTGGGGGTTTACCAGATCTGCAATGGACCCAGGTGGTGCCTGAGAAGAGGATTGCAGAAAAATGGATCAGTATATGTGGATAGGGGGCTGGAGGGTGGGGTTGAGAGAACAAGACCAGCAGTGCTGGAAGGGTTAATCGGGTATACCTTTACTTTTAGAAATGATTTTGCACTTTGGATTTCCTGCCATGGGCCATCATGAAAGAGACTTCTGTTGTGGTGAATGGCATCCAGCCATTAAGCAGAAAGGTAGTGCAGTTTTACCTGAGTAGAATTCCTGTATGAAATTAAAATGTCTTTCTAAGGCTAATATTGTTCTAATCACTTGAAAGATATGTTGGTGTAGTAATTATTAAATGGAGCCCTGCTAGAATATATGCATGTACTACAGCCAGCAACCAGGGTGAGAGACAAACATTTTAACTTTAGTTTTGGGGAACAGTTTTGTCCACCATAGCCTACACTTCAGTTGGAAAATAACTGAAAGGCAACATGATGAAAGCTATGAACAAAGAACCGATTTCAGATTCAGAAAATTTCTTTTAGAATTTTGTGTTTATTGCAACTAATATGAAATGCTAACAGATAAAAGACCAAACTTTGAAGCTAACAGTGATCTGATCACCAATGATAAGCTAAACTAGCAGCTGCCAGACTGGTTTTAGAAAGTTTCTGAGATGACACCTTCACTGTTAAACGTCAAATGAATGTATTCATATAGGAAGATGTCAGAATTTTTACATATTCCCATGTCTGTTGTCTCAGTATTGAGGAAACTACATTGTTGCTATGAATCCAAGCATTTTAGAGTCTTAGTGTTGCTTCCAGACCTGTTACAAAGTTTGTAATTCATCTTTGTTGAGAACACAGTAACAGCATAACAGCATAATGCAACAACATAATATATTGCAATTAATTACTTATTTTTGGACAGCCCTGCAGTTAATCATAATTATGGCCAGTACGCTTTGGATTGTATGCATGGGATATGGACAACAACAATCAATGACTGAGGATGTCTATGAAATCACAGTTAAGAAACTTAAGGGAGAGTTCAATGTTCCTGTCAATGAATGTACAAGAGTGCGAAAACTGCTCTGGTGAGCCTGTGGAGGAATAGAAATATCTACTGTCTGAGCAAGGATGGAGACACTTTACTGTGTGCCGGGAAGCCAGTGGTTTTGAAGTCTAAAATTGGCGGCATTGTAAAAAAAAAAAAAGGTCTGGATGACACAAGGGGTTCAGGTATCAAGGAAGCTGAACAAGTGACTAAATGCAAATACACATGGCTGAAACCATTAAAAAGTAAAGATAGCTCAGAGATTGCAAAACATTTTTGTGCTATCTATACTGACCATGGCCCAGACCTAGTTTTGCAGCATGATCAAGGAAGAGAGTTTAGTGGAGCAGTGCGAAGGCTGATAGAATCATTGCAAGTGAGAATAATTGAGAGTTCACCGTCCAATCACCAAAGCCGAGAGAACCCACAGAGCACTAAGGATAAAGATTGTGTATGACCTTGTGAATTGTCAGAGGAAAGAGGGTAACTTGGTTAAACATTTGCCATCATATTCCCGAGTGCTAAATGAAGATCCAAAGGAAGTTTTAAGATTAATGCCTCCATTTGAAGTATACTATGGGAGAAAAAGTAACATGGTGATGAATCCCCTGGCAGGGTCTCCATCCAGTGTCACTGGTGAACATTTAACAAATGATCCACAAAATAATTTACCGTCCCTAAGACAGCAGCTTAGATTTAGACAAATGGCAAGGAAAGAAACTGAGCATTGCAGTAAGTGGATGATCTAAAAAATATCCTCCATCTGTTTATCATGTAAATGAAACTGTTTTGGTCAGAGTGAAAGATGGCATCCATTGAGTTTCAAAAAGGTATCGGGTGTTGCCTGGTAGGATCATGAAATGTAACCTGAAGCTTTCAAAATACAAAGTTCAGTTTCAGATTCCTGGGGCCTCATTTATCAAGCGTGCACAGAAAGAGTTCTAAATACTGTCGTACGAATGAAACTTAGAATGTGTGTAAGTACAAAAAAATCCCTATTTATCAAACGTGCGGACACCGGTCGTAGCAACACCAACAAGTAACCGGTGATGATAAATCCCACCTGTTCTTTAAGACCAGGCTTGTGCATGGTTCGGGCCATTTGCATTCAGAAACGCCTCCAATTGACCATATATGGTAGCAACAATCCTTTAAAATGCATGAATGAATTTTTTATCCCCTCACTGTAATCATGGCAAAGAGGGCGAAGAAGAGGAATTTCTCTATCACTGACATTGAGGTATTACTAGGCGAAGTTGAAACAAACCAAAAAATACTTTTTGGAACACTACATGCAGGTGTGACCAACAACAACAACAAAAAAAATGCTGCGTGGGAGAAGGTGACGACTGCTGTTAATTCTGTTGGGTCAGAGGAAAGATTATTCTCAGAAATTAAAACGAAATGGTTTGATATCAAACTCGGTGCCAGAAAACGCATCACAGCCCACAGACACGAAATATCTGCAACTGGAGGAGGACAAGCAACAACCCAGCTTCACCCATGGACGCTCATATTGCCAGCATCATCGGGGACACGGTGGGATTATTCCTGATGGAGACACGGACACTCTCTCAACAGAATCAGCGGTACCATCGACCAGTCACACTACAGGTAAAATAAAAGGCTGGACTGAGGTGTTTTAAAAACATTTATTTTAATTTGTGGATCTGAATTAAAATAAATGTGACAATAATGTGATGTTTCTTTAAAAACTCAGAAACTCAAGCCAGTCCCGCCTGCACTCAGGAGCTGGAGCCGGTGGAGGAGCCGGAGGAGTTGGAGGAACAGGAGCGGCCGGGGCCATCCAAAACCCATTGGGTGCGTCCTGGTGGGGCGAGGGTGCTGACGGAGGCAGTGCTGCAAGAATCAACAAGACACCACCAAATCCATAAATGAAATAAGCGATCAACTAACCAACATCGCCAATACTTTACTGCAAATCAACGAGTCACTGGCACAGATTGCTGCATGCACATTGCAATTGTTAAATAAATAAACTTTAAAAATGTTGAATGATGACATAACATTATTTTCCCACACACGCTTTCAATCTGAAACATGCAGACTTACCTAAAACCTCTGTATGATCCTCTCTCTTGTTTGAATGGCAGCGACATTAGAGGGTGGGACAGGCTCTGCGTTAGGCATTGGCTCGTCTGCTTGTTGGGTTCCTGCAGAGAGAGATGTGGCAGACTTTTTCAGGCTTGAACTGAAGTGTCCCAACTGCGCTGGACAGGCACAGCCATCTGCCTTTCAGCAGACCTTTTGTTCATTCAATGATGCTTCTTGAACGCGCATGGGCCCGGTTGTAGTGCAGCTCCTGCGGCTTCCTCGGGTTGGCTACAGAGGTTATTAGCCACTGCTTCAGTGGATATGCCCGATCACCTATAGAGATGTTACAATAAACCATACAAAGCCCAGAAAATAATTTTAAAATGTTGTAACACTCACCCATCAGCCAACCATCCTCAACAGCTCCTGCTTGGACGCGCGCACCCACTAAGTTGTTCTGCAGAATGAATAAGTCGTGCGTTCCTCCAGGCCACTGGGCAACAACATTTAACAGAGACGGATGTGGATCACACATTATTTTTGTATTGATTGAATGAAATCCTTTCATGTTCACATAGCTGAATTCATTGTGTGATGGTGCTTTGACTGAGATGTGGTGCAACCTATGGCTCCAATTATGTTTGGGAATCGGTGATGGCGTGAAATCCTTGTTTAGTTTTGGCTTGCTTTTGAACACTGTGACTCTCTAAGTGCATTCTATTCGTAGTTTCACTGTTCTACCACGAGGTTTTGTGTGTACACACACCTTTCTTCCACAAATGTTCATCAATGAGTCTTTAGCTGAAAGCCTTCAGCTGGAACATGACAATGTCATCAGTATTATGAGGCAATATAAATTAGCTGGATGAGGGAGTGATCTCTCACTGAGACTAAAGGAGCTATTTGAAAAGGATAGCAAGTGGATGAGGGCCTGGGTTGTGTTAAGGCACATGGGCTATTGACATTTCACAATCAAGGACTTTTTTTTTTTTTAAAAAGTAGGATATCATTTTAGTTTGTAACTAGAAAGAAAGAATGAAATCATTTAAAGATAAGACAAAGTATGAAAGTGTCTGTTGTACGTAGTTCAGTCATTTTAGGACTGATTATCTTTTATTTTACATAAATACTAGTTAAGAGATGTTTATGTTGGAGGGCAACTGTTTCTACTGTTGCTACCAGAGAAGTTGTTTTTTTTATCAAGCCAAAAGTAAATTTCCTGTGTCCTGGAAATATTTCATATCTTTTCATTCTTTTTTAATTGCATACTATAAACATGGTTAGAGATATATCTTTTTGATGTTAAAGATTTGAAATTAATTCTTATTTACGATTCATGCTGGTATGCTTAAAGTCATGTTGTTCTGATGGTATAATGTTTTTATTTATTTAAGACATCTTTATTGGTGGTTTACGACATAATGCACCAAATTATTACATCTTCTTAAAAAAAAAGGGCAACACTCTCATTTTGTAATAACTGATGCAAAATGTAACAACTTATTACAAAATGCGACGTTATTACCTAATTATCAAGTAATTATACTTTAAAGGTGTATTATTAGCTAACCCAGGGGTAGCCAACCCTGGTCCTCAAGAGCCCCTATCCAGCATGTTTTAGATGTTTCCCTCTTCCAACACACCTGATTAAATGATCAGGATTGTTCTCAGGCTTCTACAGAGCTTGATGATGAGCTGATCATTTGAATCAGGTGTGCTGGAAGAGGAAAACATCTAAAACATGCTGGATGGAGACTCTCGAGGACCAGGGTTGGCTACCCCTGAGCTAACCTATCCCATGTGTTGTTCCTTGATTGGTCCGATTACAGTATTTTTTGTGTTAAATCATGGATTTGTAATATTCTACACATTATGTATTTGTCCGTTTATTTTCACCTGCCTTTATTTAATTTGCATTCCCATATGTTTCAGAGAATGTCCTTTCAAAAATCCCAAGAAAGGGAGGTAAACTCTGCTGGGCATTAAGCTGTTATTTATACACCTCGGAGGAGAGGGCAGCAGGAGAGGGCAGCAGCCAACAGAAGAGTTTCCAGGGAGATATAGTGAGAATCATGCTCCTTATAATACAGAAACAATTGTTGCTGGACAAACTGATGTCTCTGCTTTTTCTACAATGGACAGCTCCCTGATTTACTGCAGATCTGGTACACAGCACCTGCTCAGTTAGAAAAAGGTTGGGATCACTTGACATTGCTTCCAGCCAACTACCAGTGAACAACAAAAGAAAATTAAAGCTGCAAGCAGCGTCAAACGGGCCCTCGCTCCTGATCATGCTCCTCTCCACACAACCTTGTCTACGGGGCACTGTAGAGCCGATTAGAATTTTGCCTGTGCATATCTGTTGGTCTTAGGATACTATATGTGTGTACCAAATTTCATGTTTGTAGGATAAAGCAGTGATTTTATATGAGTATTTGAATATTTGTAGGGGGCGCTGTGGAGCCGTTTGACCACGTCCATTTGTGAATTGTATATTAAATATTAGTTCTTGAGTTTAATGAGGATTTGTGTGGATTTGGTGATATTATATGGATCCCTTCACCTCCAAAACCCATTTTGTTCCACATGGCGATTTTGTGCAAAATGGCCGCCATGCCACGCCCACACCGTGTAACGCAGCTACAAGATTTTAATAACTTTTCATTCTGGAGGGGTCTAGACGCCACACAGCGAATTTGGTGAAGATCGGATAAAAATCCTGGGAGGAGTTCGTTAAATTACAATGCCTGCGCACAGCGTTTTCCGGGGGGCACCGTTGAGCTTTTTTGTTCAAAATGGCCACCATGCCACGCCCACACCGTGTGACGCAGCCACAAGATTTTAATAAATTTTCATCCTGGAGGGGTGTAGATGCCACACAGTGAATTTGGTGAAGATCGGCCAAAAATCCTGGGAGGAGTTCGTTAAATTCCAATGCCTGCGCAACACGTGTTGTAGTTGGCGCTGTTTACCTTTTTTGATCAAAATGGCCGCCATGCCACGCCCACACCGTGTGACGCAGCCACAAGATTTTAATAACTTTTCATCCTAGAGGTGTCTATATGCCACACAGTGAATTTGGTGAAGATCGGCCAAAAATCCTGGGAGGAGTTCGTTAAATTCCAATGGCTGCACACCACGTGTTGTAGTTGGCGCCGTTTAGCTTTTTTGTGCAAAATGGCCGCCATGCCACGCCCACACCGTGTGACGCAGCCACAAGATTTTAATAACTTTTCATCCTGGACGGGTCTAGATGCCACACAGTGAATTTGGTGAAAATCGGATAAAAATCCTGGAATGGGTTTGTTAAATTCCAATGCCTGTGCACCACGTGTTCTAGTTGGCGCTGTTTAGCTTTTTTGTTCAAAATGGCCGCCATGCCACGCCCACACCGTGTGAAGCAGCCACAAGATTTTAATAACTTTTCATCCTGGAGGGGTGTAGATGCCACACAGCGAATTTGGTGAAGATCGGATAAAAATCCTGGGAGGAGTTCGTTAAATTCCAATGCCTGCGCACCACATGCTGTAGGGGGCGCTGTTGAGATTTTTTTGAAATTTCAACAGCAGGAATTTTTTTGTCTTGGGCTACTGTACCTGTGTACTAAATTTCATGAGTTTACGTGAAACTAGCCGTATTACCTCCACTAAAGCACAATTTTCTAGGTGGCGCTATTGAGTCATTTTGCCATTCATATGTGTAATTCCCCCAAAATATCAAATTTTTCAC
Source organism: Dascyllus trimaculatus (assembly GCA_024666655.1). Lineage (NCBI taxonomy): Eukaryota > Metazoa > Chordata > Actinopteri > Pomacentridae > Dascyllus > Dascyllus trimaculatus. The sequence continues at coordinate 35,636,001 of CM045454.1, read as the reverse complement.
CAGTCCTGATGTGTGTGCCAAATTTGGTGAGTTTTTGAGCATGTTTAGGGGGTCAAATTGAGGTTCAAAGTGGCGTAAGAAAAATTAAAGCTGCAAGCAGCGTCGAACGGGCCCTCGCTCCTCATCATGCTCCTCTCCACACAACCTTGTCTAGGGGGCGCCGTAGAGCCGATTAGAATTTTGACTGTGCAAATCTGTTGGTCTTGGGATACTATATGTGTGTACCAAATTTCATGTTTGTAGGATAAAGCAATGATTTTATATGAGTATTTGAATATTTGTAGGGGGCGCTGTGGAGCCGTTTGACCACGGCCATTTCTGAATTGTATATTAAATATTAGGTCTTGAGATTAATGAGGTTTTGTGTGGATTTGGTGATTTTACATGTATCACTTCACCTCCAAAACCCATTTCGTTCCACATGGCGATTTTGTTCAAAATGGCCGCCATGCCACGCCCACACCGTGTGACGCAGCCACAAGATTTTAATAACTTTTCATCCTGGAGGGGTCCAGATGCCACACAGCGAATTTGGTGAAAATCGGACAAAAATCCTAGGAGGAGTTCGTTAAATTCCAATGCCTGCACACTACGTGCTCTAGGGGGCGCTGTTGAGCCTTTTTTGAAATTTTAAAAGCAGGAATGTTTTTGTCTCGGGCTACTGTACCTGTGTACCAAATTTCATGAGTTTACGTGAAACTAGCCGTATTAACTCCACTAAAGGCCAATTTTCAAGGTGGCGCTATTGAGTCATTTTGCCATTCATATGTGTAATTCCCCCAAAATATTAAATTTTTCACCAGTCCTGATGTGTGTGCCAAATTTGGTGAGTTTTTGAGCATGTTTAGGGGGTCAAATTGAGGTTCAAAGTGGCGTAAGAAAAAGAAACCGCCAAACCGCCAAACCGCCAAACAAACCGCCAAACACTAGAGGAACAATAGGGTCCTACGCACTGTAGTGCTTCAGGCCCTAATTAAAGCTGCAAGCAGCGTCGGACGGGCCCTCGCTCCTCAATGCACTCCTCTCCACACGACCTTGTCTAGGGGGCGCCGTAGAGCCGATTGGAATTTCGACTGTTCAAATCTGTTGGTCTTGGGATACTATATGTATGTACCAAATTTCATGTTTGTAGGATAAAGCAGTGATTTTATATGAGTATTTGAATATTTGTAGGGGGCGCTGTGGAGCCGTTTGACCACGTCCATTCCTGAATTGTATATTAAATATTAGGTCTTTAGATTAATGAGGTTTTGTGTGGATTTGGTGATTTTGCATGGATCCCTTCACCTCCAAAAACCATTTCGTTCAACATGGCGATTTTGTTCAAAATGGCCCCCATGCCACGCCCACACCGTGTGACTCAGCCACAAGATTTTGATAACTTTTTATCCTGGAGGGGTTTACATGCCACACAGCGAATTTGGTGAAGATCGGACAAAAATCCTGGGAGGAGTTCGTTAAATTCCAATGCCTGCGCACCACATATTGTATGGGGCGCCATGGAGGTTTTTTGTTCAAAATGGCCGCCATGCCACGCCCACACCATGTGACGCAGCCACAAGATTTTAATAACTTTTCATCCTGGAAGGGTCTAGATGCCACACAGCCAATTTGGTGAAAATCGGATAAAAATCCTGTGAGGAGTTTGTTAAATTCTAATGCCTACGCGCCACGTTTTCTAGGGGGCGCCATGGAGCTTGTTGGCGCAGCCATGCCTTCTGTAAGAGCTGGAGTAGCCGGTAAAACGAAGGAAGAATTTCACACTCAGCCGACATTACTCTTGGCCTGCAAGCTACAATTCTGTGATTGAGCTGCAACCATTTATTACAAATTGCGCACCGGTGTGTAGCCCCGCCCACACCCAAATGTAGGTCAAGTGAGGACAAAATGATCAACATCGCAACACCCCCACTTGTTCCTCAGTTGACAATAGTACATCACAGTGCATCAAGTCCATATACAATACAAATTTCATTTACAATACCACATCTTCATACACCAAATAGAAAAGGCACAAATTTATGCATTCTTAAATTAGTTACAGGTTTTGTAAAAATGTCTGCCACCATTCTATCTGTAGGACAATACTGAAGAGTTATTTTGCCATCACCAACAACAGATCTGACAAAATGGTACCGAATGTCAATGTGCTTGCAACGTTGGCGACATACCGGGTTCTTTGAAAGGGCAATAGCACCTTGATTGTCTTCAAAAACAGTAACAGGGGTATAGTCCGTCTCATTGTCCATTCCTGCCAACAAATGTACAAGATATAGAGACTCCTGTGCTGTAGCTGACAAAGCCATGTATTCAGCTTCACATGTGGATAAAGCTACTGTGGGCTGTTTCTTTGATTTCCAGGAAACAACAGGCCCACTCTCAGACAAAGCAAAACAGTAACCAGTCACACTGCGCCGGTCATTCTGGTCAGCTGCCCAGTCTGCATCACAATAAGCCAAAAGTGCAAGATTTCCTTGTTTCCTGTAACACAATTCCTGGTCCACAGTGGCTTTTAAATATCTTAACACATGCTTAGCTGCAACCCAATGTTGTTGTTTCGGTTTAGAAAGGTACTGTGACAGTTTACTAACAACAAAACTCAAATCTGGTCGAGTTGATGTCATTAGATAAATTAAACTGCCAACCAATTCACGATACTTCTTTGAATCAGTAGATTCACCCTCGCTGTCAAATTTCATTTTCGTTTCACATGGTGTCACTCTTGGTTTGCAGTGAGTCATTTCAAATCTTTCCAGAATCTTGGTTATGTATCTCTTTTGATTCATTTTTACTTCCCCTTTTGTTTGGGCAAAGTCAATGCCAAGGAAATGCCTCAGTTTCCCAAGATCTTTAATTTTGAATTTTGCACCCAACATTTCCTTCACACTTTTCAGTATTTGACTATGACTCGCTGCAAGAATGATGTCATCAACCCAAACGATCAATATGATGCGTTCACCTTCTGTATGCTTACTGTAAACACAATAGTCTGCTGCATTCTGGACAAAACCATTTTCAATCAGGAAATCATGGAGCATCTTATTCCAGTTTCGCCCTGACTGCTTCAGACCATATAGCGACTTGTTGAGCTTACACACCAATTTCTCTCCCGTTTTTGACTTCTTCTCAAACCCTTCAGGCTGCTCCATATAAATTTCACAATCTATCGGAGCATGTAAATATGCAGTTTTAACATCCATCTAATGTAGCTCTAGATCGTACTGAGCTGCAAGCTGCATTAGTACACGTACAGAAGTCATATCAGCCGTAGGTGAGAAAGTTTCATTGTAATCAATACCAGCCATTTGACTGTAACCTTTTGCCACATATCTTGCTTTATAAATTGTCTCAACTGGATTTTCTTTGACTGCGTAGACCCATCTGCCCCCCACTGCATGCTTGCCCTCAGGTAAGGGTGTTAATACGAAGGTGTCATTCTCTATGAGAGAGTCCATCTCCTCCTTCATAGCTTTAGCCCACTGCTCTGATTTTGAAGAGCTCAAAGCTTCCTGCAGTGTCTGGGGAACATCACAAATCAAACGATAGCAATAGTCGATATTCGTCAATGATTGGTCTTCCTCACATTTCACTTCATAATCACAATCAGTATAATACTGTGGGGGATTCCTCTCTCTTTTTGGGTAACGTGCACTACGGCTACTCTCATCTATACTTTGTAAGTTAGCATTAGATTGACACACCTCTAGTTTTACCTCTTGAGGGATCGCATTAGTCACATCTGGTTTAGATGGCTGAATCTCAGCTCGTTGCCTATGTTCAAAAATATCATACATGTCTTCATCTGTCTGAGTGTCACATTCATTTGTTCTCTTTGTTACGAACTTCACAAGCCTGTTTTTCATTACTTTACCAGTGTTTGGATAAAACACCAAAAATGCAGGACTGTTTTTGTCGTAACCAACGAAGACTCCTTTTTCACAACGTGTGTCCAACTTTTTCTTGTCATATTTGTATGCAAAACATTCTGAGCCAAACGCTCTCATTTTGGACAGGTCAGGTTTCTTCCCAGTTAACAGGTAATAGGGGGTTTGTCCAAGTCTCCTGTTGTAACACCTATTTCTGATTATAGCAGCAGTCTGTACTGCATATGGCCACAACTGTTTTGGTAATTTGCTCTCTATCAACATACATCTTGCCATTTCAAACAAGGTCCTCCATGCTCTTTCAGCTGTCCCATTTTGATGGGGTGACCAAGGAGCTGAGGTTTCATGTCTGATGGCATTTTGACAGAGTAGTGACTGAAACGCTGATGATGTGAACTCTGTTCCATTATCGGACCTTATGCATTTGATTTTTCCGTAAGGTGCAATATCAGCAATGAATCTCTCTGTGGCTTTAACGGTATCACTCTTAGCTTTCAGAAAATATGTGAAGATAGCTCCAGAATAATCATCAGTAAAAGCAAGAGCAAATCTGAAACCATCTTTACCAGCTGGCTCTATCGGCCCAGCCAGGTCTGTATGAACAAGCTCTAGAACACCTTTAGCTTTCTCATCTGGTTCTGTATTTCTGCTCTGTGCAAATTTACCTTGGATACACACTTCACATTTTAGATTGGACTTCTCATCTTTCCCTTTAATTTTCATACCTTCTGTGACACTTTCCAGCTTTAACAAGTCATCATAATTACAGTGACCCAATATTTCATGCCATGTCTGAACATCATAACACACACTACATTGATCAGTCTCACTTTCCAGAGTACTCAAGTAAAACATTCTATCTTGTGTGCTAATATCAAAAGTTGTACCGTTTTTATGGATGAGTCGGTTTTGTCCCTCTTTGAAGATGACAGTCGCTCCTTGCGCTGTTGCCGCTTTGACGGAAAAGATGTCTTGGGAAAACGATGGGACGTAGAGGGCCTCCTTCAGCATCACAACCACGTCACGGCCTTTATTGTCTCTCATGCGCACTTTGGCGGTGCCCTTCTTCAGCGCAATCCCTCTTGTCCGTTCTCCGTCAGCCAACTCCAGAATATGGCTTTGCGGCTGGAAGCTTAGGTCAAACTCCTCGAACCTCTCCATGTCCGTGATGATGTGCTTCGTCGCTCCAGAGTCGACCATGAGGCCTTTCATCCTCACTACGCTGGCCGGGGCGGCGGCATCCAACTGCACCTTGAATGCGAACGTGTGGTCCTCCTCGTCCACCGCTTGCTTCACCTTGTCCCGCTTTCTCCGCCGACAGTTTGCGTCCTTGTGCGTGGCGCTTTTACAGAGGCTACACCACTGTCTCTGCTCCCTGCGCTCTCCAGCTGACGCGCACTCAGCGGCTTTGTGCCCCTTGAGGCCGCAGGTGAAACAGGTGAGTTTCGCGCTCCAATTGTCTCTTCCTTTCACCTTCATCACACTGTCTTCTCCTGAGCTAGAAGCACCAAACTTCTCTGTACTTTCATAGCTCCTGAGTTTGGTTTTAAACTCGGCAAATGTCAATGTTTCTTTACTCTGAGTAACGTGAACAGAGAATGGTTTAAACTCATCAGGCAGGCCTTTTAAGATCATTGCGGTCAACAAACCATCACTCAGTGTCTCTCCTGCATTACGCAGCGCTGTGATGGCAGTCTCCGCACGGATTATGTAGTCTGTGACGTCTGCATCTGCAACGGGGGCTGCACTCAGGATGGTCGCTCTCAGGTTCAGCAGACGCAAATGTGCCAGGAACTTTGTTTCCCACAGTTCATAATTCTTTTCATCTCCGTCAAAACATAAACGATTCCATCGACTCCCAAACTCTCTGCTGCTGGGCCCATAACCTGTTGGCGCAGCCATGCCTTCTGTAAGAGCTGGAGTAGCCGGTAAAACGAAGGAAGAATTTCACACTCAGCCGACATTACTCTTGGCCTGCAAGCTACAATTCTGTGATTGAGCTGCAACCATTTATTACAAATTGCGCACCGGTGTGTAGCCCCGCCCACACCCAAATGTAGGTCAAGTGAGGACAAAATGATCAACATCGCAACAGAGCTTTTTTGTTCAAAATGGCCGCCATGCCACGCCCACACCGTGTGACGTATCAACGAGATTTTAATAACTTTTCATCTTGGATGGGTCTAGATGCCACACAGCAAATTTGGTGAAGATGGGACAAAAATCCTGGGAGGAGTTCGTTAAATTCCAATGCCTGCGCAAAGCGATTTCTAGGGGGCACCGTTGAGATCTTCTGTTCAAAATGGCCACCATGCCACGCCCACACCGTGTGACGTATCCACGAGATTTTAATAACTTTTCATCCTGGAGGGGTCTACATGCCACACAGCGAATTTGGTGAAAATCGGATAAAAATCCTGGGAGGAGTTTATTAAATTGCAATGCCTGCGCACAGCATTTTCTAGGGGGCGCCTTTGAGCTTTTTTGTTCAAAATGGCCGCCATGCCACGCCCACACCGTGTGACGCAGCCACAAGATGTTAATAACTTTCCATCCTGAAAGGGGTCTAGATGCCACACAGCGAATTTAGTGAAGATCGGCCAAAAATCCTGGGAGGACTTCATTAAATTCCAATGCCTGCGCACAACGTGTTCAAAGGGGCGAGGTTTAGCTTTTTGGTTCAAAATGGCCGCCATGCCACGCCCACATCGTGTGACGCAGCCACAAGATTTTACTAACTTTTCATCCTGGAGGGGTCCAGATGCCACACAGCGAATTTGGTGAAGATCGGCCAAAAATCCTGGGAGGAGTTCATTAAATTCCAATGCCTGCGCACCACATGCTGTAGGGGGCGCTGTTGAGCGTTTTTTTAAATTTCAACAGCAGGAATTTTTATGTCTCGGGCTACTGTACATGTCTACCAAATTTCATGACTTTACGTGAAACTAGCCGTATTAACTCCACTAAAGCCCAATTTTCAAGGTGGCGCTATTGAGTCATTTTGCCGTTCATATGTGTAATTCTCCCAAAATATTAAATATTTCACCAGTCCTGATGTGTGTGCCAAATTTGGTAAATTTTTGAGTATGTTTAGGGCGTCAAATTAGGGTTCAAAGTGGCGTAAGAAAAAGAAACCACCAAACCGCCGAACCGCCAAACCGCCAAACCGCCAAAGACACACTAGAGGAACAATAGGGTCCTACGCACTGTAGTGCTTCGGGCCCTAATTAAAGCTGCAAGCAGCGTCGGACAGGCCCTCGCTCCTGACCGCACTCCTCTCCAATAGACCTTGTCTCGGGGGCACCATAGAGCCGATTGGAATTTCGACTGTGCAAATCTGTTGGTCTTGGAATACTATGTGTATGTACCAATTTTCAGGCCCACACCGTGTTACGCAGCGACACGATTTTAATAACTTTTCATGCTGGATGGGTCTATATACCACACAGCGAATTTGGTGAAGATCGGAAAAAAATCCTGAGAGGAGTTCGTTAAATTCCAATGCCTGCACACCACGTGGTTCAGAAGGGTGCCGTTTAGCTTTTTTGTTCAAAATGGCCACCATGCCACGCCCACACCTTGTGACGCAGCCACAAGATTTTAATAACTTTTCATCCTAGAGGGGTCTAGATGCCACACAGTGAATTTGGTGAAGATGGCACAAAAATCCTGGGAGGAGTTCGTTAAATTCCAATGCCTGCGCACAGCGTGGTTCAGGGGCGCCGTTTAGCTTTTTTGTTCAAAATGGCCACCATGCCACGCCCACACCATGTGACGCAGCTGCAAGATTTTAATAACTTTTCATTCTGGATGGGTCTAGATGCCACACAGGGAATTTGGTGAAGATGGCACAAAAATCCTGGGCGGAGTTCATTAAATTCCAATGCCTGCGCACCACATGTTCCTGGGGGCGCCGTTAAGTTTTTTTGTTCAAAAGGGCCGCCATGCCACGCCCACACCGTGGGACGCAGCCTCAAGATATTTATAAATTTTTATCCTGGAGGGGTGTAGATGCCACACAGAAAATTTGGTGAAGATGGGACAAAAATCCTGGGAGGAGTTCGATAAACTCCAATGCCTGCGCATAGCGTTCTCTTGGGGGAGCCGTTGAGCTTTTTTGTTGAAAATGGCTGCCATGCCACGCCCACACCGTGTGACGCAGCCACGAGATTTTAACAACTTTTCATCCTGGATTGGTGTAGATGCCACACAGCGAATTTGGTGAAGATCGGCCAAAAATCTTTGGAGGAGTTCGTTAAATTCCAATGCCTGCACACCACGTGCTCTAGGGGGTGCCGTTGAGCCTTTTTTGAAATTTCAAAAGCAGGAATGTTTTTTTCTTGGGCTACTGTACCTGTGTACCAAATTTCATGAGTTTACGTGAAACTACCCGTATTAACTCCACTAAAGCCCAATTTTCAAGGTGCCACTATTGAGTCATTTTGCCATTCATATGTGTAATTCCCCCAAAATATTAAATTTTTCACCAGTCCTGATTTGTGTGCCAAATTTGGGAGTTTTTGAGCATGTTTAGGGGATCAAATTGAGGTTCAAAGTGGCGTAAGAAAAAGAAACCGCCAAACCGCCAAACCAACCGCCAAAGAAACACTAGAGGAACAATAGGGTCCTACGCACTGTAGTGCTCGGGCCATAATTAAAGCTGCAAGCAGCGTCGGACGGGCCCTCGCTCCACACCGCACTGCTCTCCACACGACCTTGTCTAGGGGGCGCTGTGGAGCCGATTGGAATTTCGACTACATAGAACTGTTAGTCTTGGGATGTTGTACTTTTGTACCAAATTTCATGTTTGTAGGTTAAAGCAGTGATTTTATACGAGTATTTGAATATTTTTAGGGGGCGCTGTGGAGCCGTTTGACCACCTCCACTCATGAATTGTACATTAAACATTAGTTTTTGAGATTAATGAGGATTTGTGTGGATTTGGTGATTTTGCGTGGATCCCTTCACCTCCAAAACTCATTTCGTTCCACATGGCAAACTTGGTCAATATGGCCGCCCTGCCACGCCCACCCCGTATGACTTAGCCACAAGATTTTAATAATTTTTCATCCTGGATGGGTTTAGATGCCACACAGCCAATTTGGTGAAGATCGGATAAAAATCCTAGGAGGAGTTTGTTAAATTCCAATGCCTGCGCACCACGTTTTCTAGGGGGCGCCGTTGAGCTTTTTTGAAATTTTAAAAGCAGGAATTTTTTTGTCTTGGGCTACTGTACGTGTGTACCAAATTTCATGAGTTTACGTGAAACTAGCTGTATTAACTTGTTAACTCTACTAAAGCCCAATTTTCAAGGTGGCGCTATTGAGTCATTTTGCCATTCATATGTGTAATTCCCCCAAAATATCAAATTTTGCGCCAGTCCTGATGTGTGTGCCAAATTTGAGGATTTTTTGTGCATGTTTAGGGGGTGAAATTGGGGTTCAATTTGGCGTAAGAAAAAGAAACCGCCAAACCGCCAAACCCCCAAACCGCCAAACCGCCAAACAGTACAGGAACAATAGGGTCCTACGCACTGTCGTGCTTCGGGCCCTAGTGAAATAAATAAATTAATCCATAACCTGAAACAAAAAACCACCAGTACCAGCTTCTTGACATCTTTGCGCATCCGCCTGATCTTTACTGTGACATCTGGATATGGTCGAGGTATATAACCCACTTCAGACCATAATTGCTAACTTGCTCAAAAACTCCCCAAATTTGGCACACACATCAGGACTGGTGAAAAATTTAATATTTTGGGCGAATGACACATGTGAATGGCAAAATGACTCAATAGCGCCACCTTGAAAATTGGGCTTTAGTGGAGTTAATATGGCTAGTATCACATAAACTCATGAAATTTGGTACACACGTACAGTAGCTCAAGACAAAAAAGGGTGGGGGTGGGCGTTGGGTGGCGGGTGTGCCCCCATGCCCTGTGCCCCCCGGTCTTGTCCTTGGCGCGCTGGGGGTGTCGGTTGCTGCCTTCTCTTGGTCTCTGGGTCCGCGTGCTTGTCTGCGGCCCGGGCAGCCTTCTGGGCGGTGCCTCCTGGTGCTCCCCCTGCCCGGGGTGTGGGGGCACTTGGCCGGCCTGGCCCTGTTGACTTGTGGTAGCCGCTCTGGGCTTCGGTGTCCATCACACATGCATGTTTGTTCAGGGCTTACCAACTCCTGTCGAGTCCCCTTTCTGATAGTTGATGGGACCCGCCTGATTGTGCGGAGTCATTCTCCAGACTTTGCACTAAACTCACGCCCTCTATACACTTCTCTCTCACTCCTGTCCCCTGGCGTCCTAACTCTGCATACTGTCAGGACTTCTGGTTTCCAATTCATTTCTGTGCTGACTATTTGTTCCCAATTTTCAGATGTGGGATCGGTTGTTGGAAATGACATAGCATTTTACAGCACTCTTATAGGACTCAAATAGCACTGCCTGTCTATACCCTCCCTGTTCGTCTTGTCTTGTCCTGTCCTTCATTTGTTTCCCCCTCAATTCACTGAGGTGCTGCACTGCCCCCTCTGGCTCATGATAGAAAAATTCAATAAAGAATGACAGCTTAGCCTCCAGGGGGGGCCGGTGATGGTCACGCACACGCACTAAATATTAATATATTTTGCTGCAAGACTAAAATATGCATTGATCTCATTAAAGTTGACCCCCTTCTGTGGTGTTATACGTTGAGTATAAATGCAGACAAAAAAAAAAAAAAAAAGGAATTTAACGAACTCCTCCCAGGATTTTTGTCCCATCTTCACCAAATTGGCTGTGTGGCATCTCGACCCATCCAGGATGAAAAGTTATTAAAATCTTGTGGCTGCGTCACACGGTGTGGGCGTGGCATGGCGGCCATTTTGAACAAAAAAGCTCCATGGCGCCCCCTAGAAAACGTGGCGCGTAGGCATTAGAGTTTAACGAACTCCTCCCAGGATTTTTAGCCGATTTTCACCAAATTGGCTGTGTGGAATCTAGACCCCTCCAGGATGAAAAGTTATTAAAATCTTGTGGCTGCGTCACATGGTGTGGGCGTGGCATGGCGGCCATTTTGAACAAAAAAGCTTAACATTGTACAATGGAACACGTTGTGCGCAGGCATTGGAATTTAACGAACTCCTCCCAGGACTTTTGGCCGATCTTCATCAAATTAGCTGTGTGGCATCTAGACCCCTCCAGGATGAAAAGTTATTAAAATCTCGTGGCTGCGTCACACGGTGTGGGCGTGGCATGGCGGCCATTTTGAACAAAATCGCCATGTGGAACGAAATGGGTTTTGGAGGTGAAGGGATCCATGTAATATCAACAAATCCACACAAATCCTCATTAATCTCAAGAACTAACATTCTAAATACATTTCAGGAATGGGTGTGCTGAAACGGCTCCACGGCGCCCCCTACAAATATTCAAATACTCATATAAAATCACTGCTTTATCCTTCAAACTTGAAATTTGTTACACACGTAAAGTATCCCAAGACCAACAGATTTGCACACTCCAAATTTAAACCAGCTCCACAGCGCCGCCTACAAATTTAGAAAATTCCTATAAGACCAACGCATTGTCCTACGGACATGAAATTTGGTGCATGTGTAGGGAAGGATGAGACAAATACTATTGCGTGCTCAAGACATTCCGATCATATCCAAAGCGGCGGTGGGGGGGCAGCGAGGGCCCGTCCGACACTGCTTGCAGCTATAATTAGGGCCCAAAGCACTACAGTGCGTAGGACCCTATTGTTCCTGTGGTGTTTGGCGGTTGGGATGGCGGTTTCTTTTTCTTACGCCACTTTGAACCTCAATTTGACCCCCTAAACATGCTCAAAAACTCCCCAAATTTGGCACACACATCAGGACTGGTGAAAAATTTAATATTTTGGGTGAATTACACATGTGAGTGGCGAAATGACTCCATAGCGCCACCTTAAAAATTGGGCTTTAGTGGAGTTAATACGGGTAGTATCACGTAAAATCATGAAATTTGGTACACAGGTACAGTAGCCCGAGACAAAACAATTCCTGCTGTTGAAATTTCAAAAAAAGCTAAGCAGCGCCCCCTACAGCACGTGGTGCACAGGCATTGGAATTTAACGAACTCCTCCCAGGATTTTTGTTCAATCTTTACCAAATTCGCTGTGTGGCATCTAAACCCCTCCAGGATGAAAAGTTATTAAAATCTTGTGGCTGCGTCACACGGTGTGGGCGTGGCATGGCGGCCATTTTGAACAAAAAAGGTTAACATAGTACAATGGAACATGTTGTGCACAGGCATTGGAATTTAACGAACTCCTCCCAGGATTTTTTTTCAATCTTTACCAAATTCGCTGTGTGGCATCTAAACCCCTCCAGGATGAAAAGTTATTAAAATCTTGTGGCTGCGTCACACGGTGTGGGCGTGGCATGGCGGCCATTTTGAACAAAATCGCCATGTGGAACGAAATGGGTTTTGGAGGTGAAGTGATACATGTAAAATCACCAAATCCACACAAAACCTCATTAATCTCAAGACCTACTATTTAATATACAATTCAGAAATTGGCGTGGTCAAACGGCTCCACAGCGCCCCCTAGAAATATTCAAATACTCATATAAAATCATTGCTTTATCCTACAAACATGAAATTTGGTACCTACATATATGGTATCCCAAGACCAACAGATTTGCACAGTCAAAATTCTAATCGGCTCTACGGCTCCCCCTAGACAAGGTTGTGTGGCGAGGAGCATGATCAGGAGCGAGGGCCCGTTCGACGCTGATGCAGCTTTAATTAGGGCCCGAAGCACTACAGTGCGTAGGACCCTATTGTTCCTCGAGTTAGGGCCCGAGCCCGAAAAGGCAAAGGGCAGCGATCAGTGTGAAGCACTGAACGCTGCCTTTGCCTTGCAGGGCAAAGGCCCTATTGTTCCTGCTCTGTTTCTTTCTTAGGGCCCGAAGCACGACAGTGCGTAGGACCCTATTGTTCCTCTAGTGTTTGGCGGTTTGGCGGTTTGTTTGGCGGTTTGGCGGTTTGTTTGGCGGTTTGGCGGTTTGGCGGTTTCTTTTTCTTACGCCACTTTGAACCTCAATTTGATCCCCTAAACATGCTCAAAAACTCCCAAATTTGGCACACACATCAGGACTGGTGAAAAATTTGATATTTTGGGGGAATTACACATATGAATGGCAAAATGACTCAATAGCGCCACCTAGAAAATTGGCCTTTAGTGGAGTTAATACGGCTAGTTTCACGTAAACTCATGAAATTTGGTACACAGGTACAGTAGCCCGAGACAAAAACATTCCTGCTTTTAAAATTTCAAAAAAGGCTCAACAGCGCCCCCTAGAGCACGTAGTGTGCAGGCAATGGAATTTAACGAACTCCTCCTAGGATTTTTGTCCGATTTTCACCAAATTCGCTGTGTGGCATCTAGACCCACCCAGGATGAAAAGTTATTAAAATCTTGTGGCTGCGACACACGATGTGGGCGTGGCATGGCGGCCATTTTGAACAAAAAAGCTAAACAGCGCCAACTAGAACACGTGGTGCACAGGCATTGGAATTTAACAAACTCCTCCCAGGATTTTTATCCAATTTTCACCAAATTCGCTGTGTGGCATCTAGACCCCTCCAGGATGAAAAGTTATTAAAATCTCGTGGATACGTCACACGGTGTGGGCGTGGCATGGCGGCCATTTTGAACAAAAAAGCGTAACCTCGCCCACTTCAACACGTGGTGCGCAGGCATTGGAATTTAACGAACTCCTCCCAGGATTTTTGTTCGATCTTCACCAAATTCGCTGTGTGGCATCTAAACCCCTCCAGGATGACAAGTTATTAAAATCTTGTGGCTGCATCACACGGTGTGGGCGTGGCATGGCGGCCATTTTGAACAAAAAAGCTTAACATTGTACAATGGAACACGTTGTGCGCAGGCATTGGAATTTAACGAACTCCTCCCAGGATTTTTTCCGATCTTCACCAAATTCACTGTGTGGCATCTAGACCCCTCCAGGATTAAAAGTTATTAAATTCTCGTGGATACGTCACATGGTGTGGGCGTGGCATGGCGGCCATTTTGAACAAAATCGCCATGTGGAACGAAATGGGTTTTGGAGGTGAAGGGATCCATGTAAAATCACCAAATCCACACAAATCCTCATTAATCTCAAGACCTAATATTTAATATACAATTCAGGAATGGACGTGGTCAAACGGCCCCACAGCGCCCCCTAGAAATATTCAAATAGTCATATAAAATCACTGCTTTATCCTACAAACAAAAAATTTGGTACATACATATAGTATCCCAAGACCAACAGATTTGCACAGTCGAAATTCTAATTGGCTCTACGGCGCCCCCTAGACAAGGTCGTGTGGAGAGGAGTGCGGTGAGGAGCGAGGGCCCGTCCGACGCTGCTTGCAGCTTTAATTAGGGCCCGAAGCACTACAGTGCGTAGGACCCTATTGTTCTTCTAGTGTTTCTTTGGCGGTTTGGCGGTTTATTTTTCTTTCGCCACTTTGAACCTCAATTTGACCCCTAAACATGCTCAAAAACTCACCAAATTTGGCACACACATCAGGACTGGTGAAAAATTTGATATTTTGGGGGAATTACACATATGAATGGCAAAATAACTCAATAGCGCCACCTAGAAAATTGTGCTTTAGTGGAGTTAATACGGCTAGTTTCACGTAAACTCATGAAATTTGGTACACATGTACAGTAGCCCAAGACAAAAACATTCCTGCTTTTAAAATTTCAAAAAAGGCTCAACAGCGCCCCCTAGAGCACGTAGTGTGCAGGCATTGGAATTTATCGAACTCCTCCCAGGATTTTTATCCCATCTTCACAAAATTCGCTGTGTGGCATCTAGACCCATCCAGGATGAAAAGTTATCAAAATCTTGTGGATACGTCACACGGTGTGGGCGTGGCATGGCGGCCATTTTGAACAAAAAGCTTAAGATTGTACAATGGAACACGTGCGCAGGCATTGGAAATTAACGAACTCCTCCCAGGATTTTTGTTCAATCTTCACCAAATTCGCTGTGTGGCATCTAGACCCCTCCAGGATGAAAAGTTATTAAAATCTTGTGGCTGCGTCACACGGTGTGGGCGTGGCATGGCGGCCATTTTGAACAAAATCGCCATGTGGAACGAAATTGGTTTTGGAGGTGAAGTGATACATGTAAAATCACCAAATCCACACAAAACCTCATTAATCTCAAGACCTAATATTTAATATACAATTCAGAAATGGGCGTGGTCAAACGGCTCCACAGCGCCCCCTAGAAATATTCAAATACTCATATAAAATCATTGCTTTATCCTACAAACATGAAATTTGGTACA